>CP092867.1:128097920-128157815 GCA_030710605.1 Cordylochernes scorpioides
TTTTTCGAATATCTCTCTTATTGTTGTTGAAAATTTGTAAAGTTAAAACAATAAACTTCTCTCATCACACACACACAATAGAATTCAAGCCCCATCACTATGTTCACACAATCCTACATGGAGTTGTATTTACGACGAATGTTGGCTAAACGTGTTCTTCTGCACTCGATGTTCACGTGCATTGACACGATGGAAATGAATTGTAATAAGAAATATAGAGCAATCCATATGATGAAACGCCATCTTCGATATCTCAACTATTCTTTTAATTAAATTTATAAATTTAATTTCCATCTATCGTTAAAATTTTGTACAAATAAATTTACTGGCAATGTATTTCTTTTAAATAATATCATCAAATATTATCTCTACATACCTTACTGCAATGAGTTATTGAATGAGAAGGCTTGGCTCATCAGTAGTAAACCCTATTCTTTTAATATCTTCCAATATTTCGACCGTATATTCGCCTGTCTTTATCAAGGAATCCAAGAGTGGGAAGATAGATTCTAGAGACATCCTATTTTATAAATACAGAGGGTGTTCACACTTATAGGAAACGAGCGCCCGGTGTAAAAAAGGAACTATTACTTTATTTTAAAAAATCAACAACGTGGAATTCGAAAAGGCTTAAGCTAATTCTAACACGCAATACATTTTTTAAAAAAATAAAAAAAATGCCCTTCAAATACAATAATTTCATAAGAGGTTATATTTTAGGACTTTCCAGAGCTAATCTTACCTATTTGGACATAATTAAAATATGCAAACAAGATGATATCAACATTTCTAAAAAGGTATTTATAATATTATTCACGACAAAAAATATCAAGTTTTTATTCAAAGCACCTACGAAGAAATGGACAAAAGATTATCACCCTATATCTGTGAGAATTCCTGCAACTGTCAAAAAAGTGAAAAAATATATTACAAAAGAAAATCCTATGCCACAAAGAGATATAGCCAAATTAATAGGAACATCAGTGTCAACAATAAATAAAATAATAAATGAAGATTTAGGCCTAAAAGCTACAAAAAAAACATGCGGTTCACAAATTGTTTCAGAGCCATATTCGTCAGCGACACACTATCAGCAAATATTTTTATGAAAATTTCTTGGCTGCTGATAGATGGAAATTTATTGTTACATATGACGAAGCATGGGTATATTTAACCGATTGCGACAGAAAAAGAGCTATATACTATCAAAAAAGGGTGGAAAAATCTAGGCCAATTTGGGTGAAGGAATGTGCCGAAAGTTACCCCAAAGGATTTATGGTGGCATGCGGTATATCATATGAAGGAAAATTAAAAATAGGAAAAGTTGAAAGAAATGCTAAAATAAACTCGGAGTACTATCAAAACAACATTTAGAACCTATATTTTTAAATGATATTCCCTCTATCTATGGAAAACAGAGCAACAAAGTCTGGTTTCACCATGATAACGCCACAAGTCATACCTCATCTTCAACCCAAGCTTATCTGGAAGATCTAAGGCAAAGAACAGGAATCAACACTATTCCAAAAAACAGAACCCCTGTAAAATCTCCTGATTTAGCCCCGATGGAATTTTGCATTTTTGGATGCCTTAAAAGAGCACTTGGAAAGAGACACCCTAGGACAATTGAAGGTCTCTGGAAAGTGGTAAAGGAAGAATGGGATCTTTTGAGTATGACCATGATCAGAAAGTGTCTGCTATCGTGGAAAATCAGGTGCCGTTCTGTAAATAAACAAAAAGGCTTTCAAATATAACATTTGAAAATTTTCAAATATGGTGTTAATTTTTAATATTTTATAATAAAACTTGTTTCCTATAAATGTGAAAACCCTCTGTATAGGAGAATTAGCCTGGCCGAAACATTGAAAGATGCCAATAAAACTATATAGCTTACCCAAGATAAGAAGCCTTTCCTCATTAATGACTTGTCCATTATTACACAAGGGACACCGGTAGAAGGCGGTTTGGCAGAAACCTGCTCCATTACTTGTACTCTCTAGATTTCATATTGTTGATAATTTGTTTAAATGGTCTAACTTAGGTCTCCCAGTATAGCGGTTCTCAACTTTTTTTGTTTTTGGGGAGAGGCCTTCAGATCGGGAAAAATTAGTGAAAAAATGTCATCAATTTTATTATTATTATTATTATTTTTACAAAATATTCACTAGGTATTAAAGAGAAACTGAATAGATTAAAATTCTTGACTTTTATTATTCTAGTTCAAAAATAACTTTATTAGGCCCAAAAAGAGCAACTCAACTTACGATATTTTCAGTTAATAATGTGTACAGGTTCTTCACATTTAGAGATATATCTTCTCTAGTTTCTTGTAATCGTGTAATGGCCTGTTGATGAATGTCATTATCCAAAAGCCAGCAGCCTTTCAAATAAAGAAACACGTCGTGTCTACCTTTGGCCTCTTCCAACATTTCGAATGTTTAGAGCCTTGTGGCGCGGGATCTTAGGATGTTCTTTCTTCTAAAATAGGCTCTTCATTTATTTTGTTCTGGCCACATGTTTTTTTTTTTTTTCATTCGACTGCATTTTTTTTTCAGCTGATATAACAGTTGCATTGGTTTGGGGTTGCTTTTCTTCGTTCCTTCTTTGTGATTGCAAATTTATTTGAAGGTTGTATTTTCGACCTTTTCTAATGTATCGTAGAAGTTGAAAGATTTTCTAATTATAATATTCTTCTGACACGGAGCCCCTATTATTTTCTTGTGATATGGTTTTCAAAGCTTTCAAAATGTTTTAATGTTGTCGTTTTTACAGTTCTAAAGATTGGCTGGCCATAGGTAAGCCTGTAGTGGCATCGTCTGCATATAAAGTCAGCGACATTTCTTCCGGGCGATGGTAGTCATCTAAGTTTATCAGTCTACAAAACATATTTGATATTTACTCTGAGATTTCTATTACAAAGAAAGCTTTTTGTTATTTTAATTTTGTCTTCGAGCGTGTTCTTTTTTGACATTTTATATAAAGAATATTTGTGTCAAACTTTTTTCAAAGCTTTAGAGATGTCAAAAAAGATACCTCTTGTTAATTGTTGTAATTCCGTGGTCTTTCTGATTTTCTCTGTAACGACTACTAGTTGATGGAGTGTGGAGTGTTTCAACTGGAACCCAAATTGTTCAGGCCACAAGGGATATTTCTCTATTTAGTGCTATCTTCCTATTCTTATAATTATATTTTCAAATAATTTGAGAAGACAGACAACAGTAAAATGGGTCGGCAGCTTGCTGGGTCGTGCTGTGATTCCCGTTGTTTCAGTATGAAACATTTAGGAAAATGTGCAAGCCTTAATGAGGCATTAAAGGTGTTTGTTAGTGGTTCAAGGACATGGTTGGGCAATAATTTTTGGGCTCCATTTAGAATCCAATCGATGCCTGGGGATTTTTGTTAGGAAAGGTGTAAATTATTGGCTTTATTTATTTTATGTTACTGGGCTCCAGACTTTTTTTTTTTTTTTGTGTGTTTTAGATATATAAGTTAACATCTTTGATTAAGGATCTGTTTGATTTGGGGAAAGAGGTAGGAGGTTTAGGGCTGAACTGGTTTTTTGTAACTGTCTGCTATTGTTTCAGCTGCCTCTCTGGCTGTTAGTGTCAGGTTGTTATTTCATATATTTAACGATAATTTCTTCTTGCTTTCAAGTTGTGAGCCGTTTTTTAGCGTTCCATACTGTTTGATCGGGTACGTCTAAGTTCTTTATGTAGGTGTCCTAGGTGGTGTTGTCATTTTCCATAGTTAGGTTTTGAGATTCTCTTCGTGCGGAGTTTTTTTTTTTTTTTTTGTCCTGGGATTCGTCGTTTTTTTTAATTTTTCCTCAGTCAATTAGTTTTTCGTAATTTTTCTTTGATGTAGCCTAGGTACCTTCTCTTAAGATCTGGTTCCTTATATTTTGTAGATTTTAAAATATATAAATCCTTATATTAAGGTGCGCTAAAATAAAGATATCTTTCACATACATACCCTTCTATAAATTAAAAAAAAATTATATATAAATTACTTTTTTCTATAAATATGATTTTTATCTTAACGCGGATCGCTACCAAGAGTTTAGAACCGCTGAGAGATTTCTTCGTCAACTTTACCCACACAACACTTAGAAATTTACTCTTTCTCTTTCCTCTAATGGCGTATATTTCTTCCTGTATGATACGAATGAAGAACGCTATGCTTACAACATTTTCAATTTTGAGAGGAAAAAAGCCTTTATTAAGGACAATCATTTCACACTTTAGCTCTTTCCTCTAATGGCGTATATTTCTTCCTGTATGATACGAATGAAGAACGCTATGCTTACAACATTTTCAATTTTGAGAGAAAAAAAGCCTTTATTAAGGACAATCATTTCACACTTTAGCTCTTTCCTCTAATGGCGTATATTTAATTCTGTTGATACAGAAGAAGAACGGTATGCTTACAACATTTTCAGTTTTGAGAAAAAGAAAATTCAAAAAGCCTTTATTAAGGACACTCATCCCATACAGGATTCTCTAGGATAGGGGTAAACAGAAGTAAACATAGCATTTATCTACAGAAACTGAAGATTAAGATCGACCTTTCTTCAAGTTGGATCCATCATCTCTCTTGCGCCTATTGTCTGTGTTATTTTCCAGAATTTGTGAAATTCTAATGTATTGGGTTTGCTTTTTACTACCATTTCCATTAGAACATATGGGACTTGTCTTTATAACCAATATTTTGACGTAGAATTTCTCTCTCCTCCTCCAGTGTCGGACAATAAAACATGTAGTGTGGAAAGTTGTGGCTAAATTCGCTATTGCACAAAATGCGTTTCAAGTTCTTATATTTCAGTAATAAAACGTGATTATGTTTATAAATAGTGGAAAAATAATTCTTACTTGGGCAACGCAACGCTTTACAGTCATTGGAATACCATTGTTGAGGTAAGACACCATAGTAGTTGATGTATGAAAATGTTATAGTTAAAATAAAGTACATAGTTTATTATTCTTGCATAATCCAACTGTATAGACTGGTCTATTGCAGTTCTAATAACTAGAGGAATGTTTCTTTGTAAAGTATTGTAATCCGTACATCCAACAAGCCACGAGAAGTCAGTGTTATTTAATATCTCCACCACGCTTTTTACCAAACTAATATTCTGTTTTGAAGAGGTTGATATATCCCATAGTGTGCCAGACAAATTGAAGGTAGCCTGTTGTGGTCCATTTTTAGTATTTCAGTCCAGAATTTTGAGGTTATTTTCTTCATCGTGACATCGAAAGAATTTCTTCCTGTTTCTGCCCTCAGAATATAACCCGGGGTATAGCTTGGAAGGTTTAAATATCTCCTAAGAAAGGTATCATGAATTCTCTTTAATATTAAGGCCTGATCATGTGCCCAGATTGGAGCCGCATAGAGTAAAACTGCTAGAATCACAGAGTCCAACAATTTCATACTTGGGTGAAAAGAATTTATCTTGGATTTTAAAATTATCTCACCTACTGCACCCATCGCTGCCATGGCCTTACCTTATAGTTCAAGGCAACTTGGGGCAAAGAAATGGAAAGGGGTAAACGGGTATTTTAAACGTGTATATTTTGATGCGACGTTCAAAGCACGTCGGCCCCAAAACCATTTATCTGAACGCAATTCAACCACTTTTCAACCATTTCGCGAAAAATCATAAGAAAAAAAATCATAAATACTCTCTATATACCAGGCTGTATCAAAGGTTCGTTCCCATAAATAAGATTTCAATACACATTGGGTTTGCTTTTTACTACCATTTCCATTAGAACATATGGGACTTGTCTTTATAACCAATATTTTGACGTAGAATTTCTCTCTCCTCCTCCAGTACCGGACAATAAAACATGTAGTGTGGAAAGTTGTGGCTAAATTCGCTATTGCACAAAATGCGTTTCAAGTTCTTATATTTCAGTAATAAAACGTGATTATGTTTATAAATAGTGGAAAAATAATTCTTACTTGGGCAACGCAACGCTTTACAGTCATTGGAATACCATTGTTGAGGTAAGACACCATAGTAGTTGATGTATGAAAATGTTATAGTTAAAATAAAGTACATAGTTTATTATTCTTGCATAATCCAACTGTATAGACTGGTCTATTGCAGTTCTAATAACTAGAGGAATGTTTCTTTGTAAAGTATTGTAATCCGTACATCCAACAAGCCACGAGAAGTCAGTGTTATTTAATATCTCCACCACGCTTTTTACCAAACTAATATTCTGTTTTGAAGAGGTTGATATATCCCATAGGTGTGCCAGACAAATTGAAGGTAGCCTGTTGTGGTCCATTTTTAGTATTTCAGTCCAGAATTTTGAGGTTATTTTCTTCATCGTGACATCGAAAGAATTTCTTCCTGTTTCTGCCCTCAGAATATAACCCGGGGTATAGCTTGGAAGGTTTAAATATCTCCTAAGAAAGGTATCATGAATTCTCTTTAATATTAAGGCCTGATCATGTGCCCAGATTGGAGCCGCATAGAGTAAAACTGCTAGAATCACAGAGTCCAACAATTTCATACTTGGGTGAAAAGAATTTATCTTGGATTTTAAAATTATCTCACCTACTGCACCCATCGCTGCCATGGCCTTACCTTATAGTTCAAGGCAACTTGGGGCAAAGAAATGGAAAGGGGTAAACGGGTATTTTAAACGTGTATATTTTGATGCGACGTTCAAAGCACGTCGGCCCCAAAACCATTTATCTGAACGCAATTCAACCACTTTTCAACCATTTCGCGAAAAATCATAAGAAAAAAAATCATAAATACTCTCTATATACCAGGCTGTATCAAAGGTTCGTTCCCATAAATAAGATTTCAATACACATTAAATAAATATATTAAAAATATATTTATTCATTTAAGTAGAGACCGTCATTTCCGATATCAGTCAGCCTTTTTACCAAGTTTTTAATTTACTGACGATACTATTCTCGGGGTTTAGAGTATAAAAAGTCACGGCAGTCAATTTCGACGTCTTGGAATGTTTCAAAGTGTCTTCCCCTTAGAAATGTAGCCAGGGACAGAAATAATGTATAATCAGATGGCGCAATTCCCGGGCTATAAGCAGGGTGAGTAAGAATTTCAATACCTTTCAAATCCTTTATTCAATTCGTTGTTAACCTAACTCGATGAGCTGGAGCGTTGTCATGTTGCAGGAGTACTCTCTTTCGGTTGATCAAAGCAGAATATCGAGTCTTCAAAACTTCATATACTTGGCTGAGTTGTTCTGGGTAGAGATCGGCATTAACTGCACGACCATCAGGAACAAGTTCGTATTGTACAATACCATCGATGGTCTACCATACAGACATCATCACTTCATGGCCAAAGCGATCCTGTTTAACTACAGGTTTAGCCTCTTGATCACAGGGTGCCCATTGCCTTCTTCTGTCGGGATTATGAAGATAAATGCACTTTTAATCTCCAGTTACAATCCGCTTCCAAAACCGAAGATCTTGCGGATTTTCTAACAATCGTTTACAGATATCGATGCGTTTCTGGGACTGGGCTATAGTCAGGTCGTGTGGATCTTGTCTTGGGCCTTTGTTAACAGAGTGCAGCTTGTAAAGAGTTCGGTTGATCTTTGGATGATCCAAGCCTTTTCTCTCAACGGAAGCAAATCAAATAAACTGAATCACTAACCTGCATTATAAGCATTGATTGATCAGCCCTTAGCTTCCTTCAACTCGGATTATTTTAAAGTGGTCTTCCTCAAAGTTTGCGGACGTAACGTTTCCTTGGTAGACACCTTGGCAGAAGGCAGTGCGTCGGTACGCGCTGTGATGTCAATGTGAGGCTACAACAATTTGATAAATTTGGGAATCGAGGTCAGTGCTTGTGGGACATTCTGGATGTAGCTGAATAGTGAAGTACTGATTCAAATAGACCATCGATGGGGCACCGTTATACGAAAAAGAAATAAATTACAATCTAGGTAATTGGTTGTGAGTGGTAGAAATCCAGGATGAAGAAAGATAGTGCAGAGCATCTAACTATAATAGTTGGACGTTTAGGTAAATGATTGCATGGTATGGAGGGGGTTGGTGCAGGAGTACATAGAGTTGATACAATTATACTATCAGTCAGGGATGAAACTCTACAATATGAAGAGGTGAAAGTTGGCCGTGTATGTCAATGAGTGTAGGTGTAAGATGTTATGAATGTAGAGAGATTGCGCTGATGCAAATAAACCATCAGTCAGCGATGGGGCGACGAGGGGGTGAAAGTTGGCCATCTAGGTCAATGATTGTGGGTGGAAGGGTGCGATTATCAATCCTTAATTCTGATCCACCCCCTATTGTTCGACGCCAGCACATGCCTACTAATGGCGCGGCGAAGGGCGTGATTAACCTACATAGATCCGGATGCCCACCGCCATCCTAATATCGAGAGAGAGAGAGAGAGCCCAAGGCTGGCTATTGTTTGTTTTGACTTTTGACCAGGGACCGCCCAGCGCATCACGCGGCCTGGGAATCCTGCCTGGCTTGTGATTAGCCAGCCTCACGATGGATGTATTGTTGCATCGACTGCGGGTGGAGGAGCTCACCCGTTGATCTCTCACCTGTCATATATCCCTATTGGAGATGTACGTGAACGGGCGTTGTTCAGATCATGGTGCAAATACTTAAGGTGATACAGAGGTATATTGCATCGGGTGGTGGAACACTTCTTTCTTTTACCGATTGATGCCGTCATATATCCCTATTGAAGATGTACGTGAACGGGGGCTATTCAGATCATGGGGCAAATACTTAAGGTGATACAGAGGTATATTGCATCGGGTGGTGGAACATTCCTTCTTTTGCCCATTGATGCCGTCGTATTCCCTATTGAAGCTGGAGATGTACGTGAACGGGGGCTGTTCAGATCATGGTGCAAATACTTAAGGTGATACAGAGGTATATTGCATCGGGTGGTGGAACATTCCTTCTTTTGCCCATTGATGCCGTCGTATTCCCTATTGAAGCTGGAGATGTACGTGAACGGGGGCTGTTCAGATCATGGTGCAAATACTTAAGGTGATACAGAGGTATATTGCATCGTGTGGTGGAACATTCCTTCTTTTGCCCATTGATGCCGTCGTATTCCCTATTGAAGCTGGAGATGTACGTGAACGGGGGCTGTTCAGATCATGGTGCAAATACTTAAGGTGATACAGAGGTATATTGCATCGTGTGGTGGAACATTCCTTCTTTTGCCCATTGATGCCGTCGTATTCCCTATTGAAGCTGGAGATGTACGTGAACGGGGGCTGTTCAGATCATGGGACAAATACTTACGGTGATACAGAGGTATATTGCATCGGGTGGTGGAACATTCCTTCTTTTGCCCATTGATGCCGTCGTATTCCCTATTGAAGCTGGAGATGTACGTGAACGGGGGCTGTTCAGATCATGGGACAAATACTTACGGTGATACAGAGGTATATTGCATCGGGTGGTGGAACATTCCTTCTTTTGCCCATTGATGCCGTCGTATTCCCTATTGAAGCTGGAGATGTACGTGAACGGGGGCTGTTCAGATCATGGGACAAATACTTAAGGTGATACAGAGGTATATTGCATCGGGTGGTGAAACATTCCTTCTTTTACCCATTGATGCCGTCGTATTCCCTATTGAAGCTGGAGATGTACGTGAACGGGGGCTGTTCAGATCATGGGACAAATACTTAAGGTGATACAGAGGTATATTGCATCGGGTGGTGAAACATTCCTTCTTTTACCCATTGATGCCGTCGTATTCCCTATTGAAGCTGGAGATGTACATGAACGGGGGCTGTTCAGATCATTGGACAAATACTTGAGGTGATACAGAGGTATATTGCATCGGGTGGTGAAACATTCCTTCTTTTACCCATTGATGCCGTCGTATTCCCTATTGAAGCTGGAGACGTACGTGAACGGGGGCTGTTCAGATCATGGGACAAATACTTGAGGTGATACAGAGGTATATTGCATCGGGTGGTGAAACATTCCTTCTTTTACCCATTGATGCCGTCATATTCTCTATTGAAGCTGGAGATGTACGTGAACGGGGGCTGTTCAGATCATGGTGCAAATACTTAAGGTGATACAGAGGTATATTGCATCGGGTGGTGGAACATTCCTTCTTTTACCCATTGATGCCGTCGTATTCCCTATTGAATCTGTAGATGTACGTGAACGGGGGCTGTTCAGATCATGGGACAAATACTTGAGGTGATACAGAGGTATATTGCATCGGGTGGTGGAACATTCCTTCTTTTACCCATTGATGCCGTCGTATTCCCTATTGAATCTGTAGATATACGAGAACAGTTGCTCATATGACGACTCTTCTATTCAAGGTCTTATATGGCTTGTACACTACACTGTATAGTCGAAAAGAAAAGAAAATTATAAGAAATATTCTCTTGTCAATTTCCGGAATAAATATCTAAAAAACTACTAGACGCCACCTATTGACCGTCGCCGCTAACTAGCGGCCTCGAGTCGGAG
The DNA here is from genome assembly GCA_030710605.1 of Cordylochernes scorpioides. Taxonomy (NCBI): domain Eukaryota; kingdom Metazoa; phylum Arthropoda; class Arachnida; order Pseudoscorpiones; family Chernetidae; genus Cordylochernes; species Cordylochernes scorpioides. Next base: position 128,108,403 of record CP092867.1, read on the forward strand.
ACAAAGCCGTCTAATTTTAACGTTTATTTTGACGGGAGAGGCGTCCCATGCTTTTATAGATCAATTTCCTCCCGGCAAAATTTTCATATATATATGGGAATTTGGCGGGGGAGTTGAGTGTTTATAAAAGTACTAGAAGAAAGGCCCGGGCAACGCCCGGGGTTTACCCGAGTGCGAATATATTTTAAAAACGTTGTCTTGGGTGGTCGCTATTGACAGGGTGGTCTGTATAGACAGGTGGATGTATCACACAGCTGATAACAGGGTTGTCTAGAGTGGTCGCTATAGACAGGGTGGTCTGTACAGACAGGTGGATGTATCACACTGCTGATAACAGGGTTGCCTAAGGTGACCGCTATAGACAGGGTGGTCTGTATAGACAGGTGAATGTAACACACTGATGATTACAGGGTTGCCTAAGGTGACCGCTATAGACAGGGTGGTCTGTATAGACAGGCAGCTGATAACAGGATTGTCTAGAGTGGTCGCTATAGTCAGGGTGGTCTGTATAGACAGGTGTATGTATCACACAGCCGATAACAGGGTTGTCTAGAGTGGCCGCTATAGACAGGGTGGTCTGTATAGACAGGGGTATGTATCACACAGCCGATAACAGGGTTGTCTAGAGTGGCCGCTATAGACAGGGTGGTCTGTATAGACAGGTGTATGTAGCACACAGCCGATAACAGGGTTGTCTAGAGTGGCCGCTATAGACAGGGTGGTCTGTATAGACAGGTGAATGTAACACACTGATGATAACAGGGTTGCCTAAGGTGACCGCTATAGACAGGGTGGTCTGTATAGACAGGCAGCTGATAACAGGGTTGTCTAGAGTGGTCGCTATAGACAGGGTGGTCTGTATTGACAGGTGGATGTATCACACAGCTGATAGCAGGGTTGTCTAGAGTGGTCGCTATAGACAGGGTGGTCTGTATAGACAGGTGTATGTATCACACTGCTGATAACAGGGTTGCCTAAAGTGACCGCTATAGACAGGGTGGTCTGTATAGACAGGTGGAAGTAACATTGACAGGTGTATGTATCACACAGCCGATAACAGGGTTGTCTAGAGTGGCCGCTATAGACAGGGTGGTCTGTATAGACAGGTGAATGTAACACATTGATGATAACAGGGTTGCCTAAGGTGACCGCTATAGACAGGGTGGTCTGTATAGACAGGCAGCTGATAACAGGGTTGTCTAGAGTGGTCGCTATAGTCAGGGTGGTCTGTATAGACAGGTGTATGTATCACACAGCCGATAAAAGGGTTGTCTAGAGTGGCCGCTATAGACAGGGTGGTCTGTATAGACAGGTGTATGTATCACACAGCCGATAACAGGGTTGTCTAGAGTGGCCGCTATAGACAGGGTGGTCTGTATAGACAGGTGTATGTAGCACCCAGCCGATAACAGGGTTGTCTAGAGTGGCCGCTATAGACAGGGTGGTCTGTATAGACAGGTGAATGTAACACACTGATGATAACAGGGTTGCCTAAGGTGACCGCTATAGACAGGGTGGTCTGTATAGACAGGCAGCTGATAACAGGGTTGTCTAGAGTGGTCGCTATAGACAGGGTGGTCTGTATAGACAGGTGGATGTATCACACAGCTGATAACAGGGTTGTCTAGAGTGGTCGCTATAGACAGGGTGGTCTGTATAGACAGGTGTATGTATCACACTGCTGTTAACAGGGTTGCCTAAAGTGACCGCTATAGACAGGGTGGTCTGTATAGACAGGTGGATGTAACATTGACAGGTGTATGTATCACACAGCCGATAACAGGGTTGTCTAGAGTGGCCGCTATAGACAGGGTGGTCTGTATAGACAGGTGAATGTAACACACTGATGATAACAGGGTTGCCTAAGGTGACCGCTATAGACAGGGTGGTCTGTATAGACAGGCAGCTGATAACAGGGTTGTCTAGAGTGGTCGCTATAGACAGGGTGGTCTGTATAGACAGGTGGATGTATCACACAGCTGATAACAGGGTTGTCTAGAGTGACCGCTATAGACAGGGTGGTCTGTATAGACAGGCAGCTGATAACAGGGTTGTCTAGAGTGGTCGCTATAGTCAGGGTGGTCTGTATAGACAGGTGTATGTATCACACAGCCGATAACAGGGTTGTCTAGAGTGGCCGCTATAGACAGGGTGGTCTGTATAGACAGGTGTATGTATCACACAGCCGATAACAGGGTTGTCTAGAGTGGCCGCTATAGACAGGGTGGTCTGTATAGACAGGTGTATGTAGCACAGAGCCGATAACAGGGTTGTCTAGAGTGGCCGCTATAGACAGGGTGGTCTGTATAGACAGGTGAATGTAACACACTGATGATAACAGGGTTGCCTAAGGTGACCGCTATAGACAGGGTGGTCTGTATAGACAGGCAGCTGATAACAGGGTTGTCTAGAGTGGTCGCTATAGACAGGGTGGTCTGTATAGACAGGTGGATGTATCACACAGCTGATAACAGGGTTGTCTAGAGTGGTCGCTATAGACAGGGTGGTCTGTATAGACAGGTGTATGTATCACACTGCTGTTAACAGGGTTGCCTAAAGTGACCGCTATAGACAGGGTGGTCTGTATAGACAGGTGGATGTAACATTGACAGGTGTATGTATCACACAGCCGATAACAGGGTTGTCTAGAGTGGCCGCTATAGACAGGGTGGTCTGTATAGACAGGTGAATGTAACACACTGATGATAACAGGGTTGCCTAAGGTGACCGCTATAGACAGGGTGGTCTGTATAGACAGGCAGCTGATAACAGGGTTGTCTAGAGTGGTCGCTATAGACAGGGTGGTCTGTATAGACAGGTGGATGTATCACACAGCTGATAACAGGGTTGTCTAGAGTGACCGCTATAGACAGGGTGGTCTGTATAGACAGGTGGATGTAACACACTGCTGATAACAGGGTTGTCTAGAGGGGGGCGGGCAGGGAGGTCACGTGTTTGCTGGCAGCCAATAGGCGCGCATTCTATCCGTGAGCTTCAGACAAACAGAATAAGGCAAATATATAAGTAGATAAGTCGCCTTTCCCGTTAAAATAGACGTCAAAACTAGACGTCATCTATTCACCGTCGCTGCAAACTAGCGGCCTCGAGTCTTTGACAAAGCCACAACACCAGCTCTGGCAAACTGAGAAGCGTCCACCTAGATACCATGGTTTCGGGCTATTGCCCCTCGTCAGCCTAAGGCGGACTTTATTCCATGAGATCCATAATGGATTCAATGGAATCTTCACAATCTGCCAAAGAGGTGTTTAGCTGGCAAATTGACTGGGCCAAATCTATGGCCAAAATATAGATGGAAATTTTGCCGGGAAGAAATTGATCTCTAACATTTTAAAATAGTTCGGGGTAGTTAATATTTAAAAACCCCAACGGTATATGTTTTAATGTGTGTCTAAATTATAATAAAATTTTTAAAATGTCAAATATAAATATAATACTAAGATTTTAGTGCTTTATAATAGCTGTAATAAAATATAATATGTGGACTATTTTATTCCTAGATGTTTCCTCTCCTAGCTGCTTTCCAGCTAAAATTTTGCATCCCATTTCTTGAAGGGGTTTAAATTAAAAAAAGAAAAGAGGTTAAAGTAGATAAAAGTGGATTATGGTGCTGAATTAATGAAATTAAGCACCTCCTTATGGAGCTGATATCAAAAAGCTTTAAATTACTATTCAAACAAGTTTAGTATTTTAGTTCAGATAGACATGTGTGACAGGATAACCTTCATGATATACTCGTATACTCGTATACCTCGTATATACTTTGCAAAATGACAGAAGACGGAAAAAAAAAAGAAACAAACCGAATCCCCGATTTTATTGCAAAAGGACTCTTCTTCCAAAGAATTATTATAATTAATATAATCAAAAATAATTACTGTAAATTGTATTAATTATAATCACTTTTATATTTTCCTTGAATATTTATAATGATGTCTTATTGTCAACTTAGTTGACAAAACCTAATGGGCTTGTGTCACACCCCGTGTTTATAGAGTGATTTACAAAGGGGCATGTCAATAAATAATGCACACAATGATACATAGAAAAATATTTGAATAAATTATCATCATAAAATCAATGTTTTCTGATTAAATATTCATTCCTATTTTCATATCTGCAGATTTATTCAGGTATGCAGCGTGAGGTAAACACAAGAATTGGAAAACGATCGGTGATGGAGTTCCTGTTTATGTCCGGAGACATTTCAGCCACTGTAATTTACTCGAAGTCTGTGTATGGAAACAATGCCATGGATAGAAAGAAACACAATACAGAGATGGATTCAGATCTTCCAGACTGGTGGTCTTGATATCAGTGATAAAGAAAGACCAGGTAAACCAACGTCTGTAGTGATGGACCAAAATTTGGCTCTAACGGAGGAATTGATCAAGAATAACCGGACAATGACGACTTATTTGATAATGGAAAACTTTTCCTAAAGGATGTGTTTTAGACTTAATTAATGTTCTCGGATATCGAATAGTATGTTCAAAATGGGTCCCAAAACTTCTAAAAATAAAAATTATGTAAATTCGGGAAGAGATTTGTTTAGAACTCGTGGATCTTTCATTAGAAAACCTTTTCTCAGGTGTTTAAAAGTGTAGTAATATATAATAATACTTGAATTTATCATTATGATCCTTCTTCAAAGTGCCAATCAATGCAATGGACCCATAATATATCGCTTGTATAGAAATACCAAGTCAATATTCATGCCATTGAGAAATTCGAGATATATAAACAAAATAAACCTTTGAAACTTCATTATTAAATTATTTTATTCCAACATTCACACTTTATTATCACTTAAGTGACACTCCAACTCGTATATGTCTAAATATTTAAAGGTTGATAGGAATTTTCTGGTAAAAATTTATTTATTGACAAACTATAAAAGTGAAACTGTATATACGAACTCCTAACTGCCCTCTCTATATATTATAATCCATCAATATACTCACCTTCCTTCTGTGCACAATTGATTCAGCGTTGTTGCTAACTTCCAAAAGCCCCTCGGAAAAACGCCTCATCTCTGACACACCCTTTGCTTGGAGTAAAGGTGCAACGACGGAGCGTTGTCCAGCCGATGGTGATGAGGAGGTCCATATGTTTGACCCACCACCCAAGGAGCCAGGTGATGGACAGAGCAGCCACGCTCTAGCATACGGCGGGCAGCGCGGGTGATGACTCGCGAGAACGGCGTGGCCACTACGGCCTCGCCGATGGTATTCATTCGGAAGGGCCCGCGCAGGTTTTTGTAGATCAGACGAGACAGCAGAAGCTGGTCAGCGACGCGAATTCAGCCAGGGATTAGCGCGTTGGCCGAGTGAGAGTGGCGGTAGGGTTGACGATGTTCCCAAGGCAGTCACCGACCCATCAGACAGAAGCTAATAGCTCGGGTGGCCAGAGTATAAGGCAACCGTCGATGATGGGCAGGTTCATGAGTTCAGGCGGTTTCAGCGTACGGTTGTCCAGCGTGAGGATGTCAGAATCCGCTCCCCAATCTTAAGCAATCGGAGACACCGCGGTAGGAGTCAGGATTCGAATAAAGGGGGGTTGAACCACGCGATGTTCTCGGCCAACCAAGAGTAAGCGCTGAGACTGCCACGCAGCGCGGCCTGAACATACTTGAAGTATGGAAATCGGAGTTGTTTCCAGACAATGAGCCTGAGTCTTCCTAGAGGAGGCTGCCGAGCAACCAGGCGGTTCTCTCGGCCCATTATGAAGCGTGCTATACGGGTCTGGATCGTATGGATGGTATGGTCGGTGAACAGGTAGCGGTAGGTGTGATGGACCATCGAGAAGTTGATGGTTCTGGCCAATCTGATAAGAGAAAGGCCGCGGTTGTAGGGAGCCTACTTTGCTATGGCATCCTCGAGTAGAGACAGAAAATGTGGTTCTTGGGCAGATGTTTGATTTCCCGTCGTCACAGTGCAGCCCAGCGCTTTCAGCTCGACCGTCGACAAGGAGATGCTCAAGGGAGCGCCATTTCGAGCAGGCTAAGCGCCGCACCATAGACCCTTTCTCTTCGTGAAATTCCCTCTTATGCCCGAGTTTCGCGGAAATTTTTAAGGATGGAGGTCGCTACGCCGAACTGCTCCTCACGGCGGATGAGCAGGACGATACCGTCGGCTTAGACGAGGACATTCTCAAGGACGAGCGCTTTCTCAAGGCAACGTAGGAGAGGGCCCGTGGCGAGACTGAACATTGCGGCGTTGACGGCGCAGCCCTATCTCATACCGTTCAGAATATGAAAGGGTCTGATGTGGAGGTTTCCGGATCGAACCGTCGCGTTTACCCTGGCATAGAGGAGGAGAAGCCACTCGATGAAGGCAGGTGACAGCAGCCGCGAAAGCATCTGGGACACCAAGAAGCCGCGGTTTAAGGTGTCAAAGGCCGTCTCAAGGTCGATGGAAATGACGGACAGCGGCGGGCTGCTCCTCGCAAACCGCGTCGATCTCTTCGCGTACACAAGCGCGATGTTCCAAGAAGAAGACATTCCGGGAACCGTCTGATCTTGAGATACCAGAACAGGGAGATGAGGTCACAGACGCCGGAGGAGGATGTTGCCCAGGACGCGGTAGTCCGCCGCGGGTAGCGAGATAGGCCTTGTAGAGCCGCAGGGCTCAGGGCTGCCATGGGACTTGGGGATAAGACAGATGGCGCTGCGCCGCGTCGATGGAGGCAAAGCCTGAGAAGGTCAACGAAGTCCTCGTAGGCCATGTAGAACTCGCAGGCAAGGCGTCCCACCCAGGCGTTCTTCCGAGTGGAAGGCGGTGGGTAGCGATTTCTGTCGCGGAATTTTCAGAGCGGAACAGGGATCGAGGATGGGGGGTAGTTGTCCACCGGATGAACTCTGCGGCGGCTTTGGAATCGCATGACTGGCTGACTAAGCGATGCTGGAAGATTGAGTAGATCCTGCGTTGCAGCTCCCTGCCCTCAAAGATGCTATCTTCCTCGTCGCGGAAGTGCGCAAAGCGCGCTCTCGAGGTCGGGCAGTGATGGCTTCCGTCGCCGATCTTCGAGCCTGGACTGCAGGAACCGCCTGGCGCGCGCGACGTGGTAGTCGCCAGCGACGCAAAGCACGTTAAGGGATCCATCCTATGTCAAAAATAAACTCACATTTTGAACGTGATAAAAACACTTCATTGGAGAATTTCTTCCTTAAATATACATTTAATATATAAATATTTTGTTATTTCATAGTTATTTCATAATAACTCTCCCACTTTCAGATTTAATTATGAACATTCAAATCGAAACCTCTCCATATATACTTTGATCATCTGCCTATAACATTAACAGCTCTTATATTACTTGTTCTGTGTGTGAATACATAAATACTCCTAAACATATGAACAGGAACCCATTGAACCATACAAATTCAATATGTACTTAACAAAATATAGATGGATACCTGAAAATTCACTGTTGTTATCGCAGTCACTAAGTAACGTACACTTGAATCGGAATTGCTCTACAGATAGTATAGTGAATTCTATAACTGCTAATATCAACGATTCAATGGTCAAAGCGGGATTGCAGAAAAGAATAAAATCATTTCACTCCAACTCCAAACCCTGGTATCGGATCGAGAATGTTATTTAACTAAAGGATTTGTGAAAGCCCTCCTCGAATTATATATTAATTCGAATAAAGAAATAGACCGTGTTAACTATACTTTAAAAAAGCAAGACTATGCTGCAATAATAAAGGATAAAAAGAGAAAATATTACTACACATCATAATCAAACATACTAAGAAATATTCATTACACTAAAATATTTCGGAAAAATAGTTATCTACAAAAAAAAAAAGAAGTTACGTACTAGGGAATATATCACTGCAAAATTGGCATCAATTCTATGACAAACTGCTTTCTACGGATATACTGTCAGAATACATTCCCACTATAAGGAATATACCTCCAGTTGATACAGGCATAACTGCTGAAATATCCTTGATGGAGATTACAGAGGAAATTTCGTGTTTAAAGAGCGGTGATGGAATTGACGAGGTGCTGAATGATGTAATTCCTCCCAGTTACTTACTGACTCTGAAGGACTTATTTAATGGAATTTTAAGAACAGCTCTTTTTCCATCGTATATTTAGAAATATATTTTTCATCCGATTTTTAAAAACGGTGATACTGACAATCCCTGCAATTACCGTGGAATTTCCCTACTGAGTAACTTTGCAAAATTATTTACATCAATATTTAGGATCCGCCTGTTTAAATGGATTGTAGAGAGAGAGAAAGAAAATATTCCCAGAATCAAGCAGGTCTGCCTACTCTGTCAAGACCCCAAATTTTCACGCTGATATCTCTGATTCATCTTACCCTAAGAAAGAAAAAGGTAATCTTTATTCCTTCTTCGTAGATACAAGAAAAGTGTTTGAAACAGTTCCTAACTCACTACTATGAACGAAACTAACTTGAAAACTCTCTTAGCAGCGTTCCAGTGTGACTTTGATTTAGATTAGATGTGAAGTGACTTAGTTTTATTTACAGCGAATGATATGTGTGTCTAGACGTGTGCAGACATCTAGAAACATCAAATATCTTATCGTTTCTGCGTACAGATATTTCCTATGTTTTGGTTTTCACTTGTATTCCCCTTTAGACAACTTTACATTGGGATCGAAAAGAATTTCTGAACAATTATATGAATGCATGTTGAATCTATCGAATACCTTTGTGATGTAATTATTTTGGTTAATAACATTAGTTATTTATCTCTGTCTCTCTCTTCATTTCTAAGCCCAAATTTAGTTTTATATAGGGTTAGTGATCTCAAAGAAAAACATTGAGCTAAATCCTTTATAAATCCTTCCGAAGTGCTAATCATAAGGCAATGATCTAAATAGAAATCCCAGATAAACTTTCTATTATTTTGGATTCCATCGAGTACACATGAATCTGCTTGCGATTGGTTCAAAGTGAACTGTTTCATAAAATGGGTAAACCTTTCATTCTAAATTCTTGCTGTTTTAATCTGTAGAGATTCTTTTTAAGTTTACGAATCAAGTTTTTGTTTATACCCCTCTAACTCTTTAAGGATTTCCATATAAGTATCTTCTAAATATCTCCATTATGTTTCAGAAGTTAAAATAATTTGGATCCACTACAATCATCCTTAAAAGGTAGGAAGTACTTAGAACCTTCCCTATGACCCAAACAGTCCATAGGTCCGCATAGGTCTGAGTTAATCAATTCACCTACCGCGCATATTATAGTCTGAGTGGATCAATTCACCTATACCCATATGGTAGTCGACCTTGAATACAGTGGACGGTTGCTGGGTTTTCCGCACTCACAAGCCTGACAAAAGAAGTCAGGTTCGTCAGTCAACTTGAAGTCACCCAGTTGTCCTTCTTTGGACATCTTTCGAATCGTATCCACATTAAGAAGTCCTAACATGCGATGCCACGTAGTGAGCTAGTCGACATTTGATGAAATTACCTGCCTCACCTTGAAAAGCATGGTGTACAAATTGTTAGGGATTTTGATGCCGCAGGCAACTTTCTAGTGTGTTCTAGCTGCTTGGATTCCAGAGTAGTAGAGATTAATTTTTCCAAACAATTTTACAATTTAGTTTGGCTGCCTTCAACGATTTCTAATAATCCCTGTTGACTTAGGATTAATTCAAGTTGATATATCCACACTTTCTAAATATTTCCATCAAATTTGTTGATTGAATATTCACCTTCGTAGGAAGATGCTTCTTATTCATCAAAATATGGCGCAGCATATAACCTTTTGGATATTTTGAAATAAGTATGCAGTAAATTATAGTTTATTAATAAATAATTTAATATGAAGGCAAAAGATTTGTTAAAGGATTTGCTGCTTATGTACAGTATACAGAGGTGACAGGACGTTTATCAAAATTAAACTGGGGATCCCCCTCATGGTGACAGCAGGTATTTGTCAACTGGGCTATTACACCTTTGCAACAGGTACAAAAACATATTTCAAAATTCTACCTTTGGCATACCAGCCCAGTCCTCTATCCAAAGACACCTCAGTTGTCGGAAACTGTTGACCGACATTGGCTGGGCGCTCTACAACAAAAATTTCTGATTATATGATGTGCAACTTTTCGAATAGATATCGAATTCCAAAATTCAGACTTCGCCATGCCAGCCCTGGCGTCTTCCTCTATTTATAGATCTTATATTCAATCAAACAATGCTACAGGTTTCTGGAGATGAGTTTATTTTATCTTTATTAAACATAATCTCGAGCTTTCGGGCATCTCTGCCCTTTTACAGGAGTACATAGAAACATATAAACGCTGTTAATATGCATATAAATGAGTTTGCCTCTTAACAGCGATAATATGTTTTTATGTACTCCTGTCGTAGGGCAGAAATTCCCGAAATCTTGAGGTTAAGTTTAATAAAGATAAAAGAAACACATCTCCAGATACATAATGTAGCATTTGTTTGATTAATATCCAGAAGATTTAAAACAATTTACACAGTCTAGCCATAAATTCTGTTACAAACAATTTTATAAATTAAATGATTAAGAACAAAAACTAATGGAATATAAATACATATTTTATTAGCCAATAGGACATAGATTTTAAATATATACAAGCATTCAAAATGTTCTCCCTTATTTTTGACACAGGATCTCAAACGTTCGGGCCACTGATCTATGGTGGCACGCACCTTTTCTAAGCGTATTTCTTTCATTGCTCTCACCAATGCTGATTTCAATTTATCCAAATTATGATATCTTTTATAGCACACCTTCTCCTCTAAATATGTCCACAAACTGTAATCAAGGGGGTTTAAATCAGGGCTTCCAGAGGGCCATTCATTGGCCTTTATGAACTCCGGAACATTCGTCTCCAACCATTGTTGAGTTGACTTAGCTTTGTGAGCAGGAGCTGAATCTTGTTGAAATATCCAATGTTCTCCATTAAACATTTTTGTATTCAGAGGCTTTACTATTTGTAACAAAATGTCTTATTTATAGTTTTTAGGTGTATATTTTGCCCCTTTGGCACAGTAGTGGAGATCTGTTACACCTTGGTTGCTAACTCCCCACCAAACCATGACAGAAGAAGGATGGTGACTTTTTCAAGTCTTCTGACTTTCAAAGAAGCTTCTAGAGAGCTACGAGCATATATACTATCATTCTGACGATTAATCGTTTCCTCGACAGTGAAAAATATCTCGTCTGTGAAAAGGATTCTCTCATGCCACCGACCATCATGCTGCGCCAACAACATTTTTGATCTAACCATTCTAATATCTCTAAGAGCAGGGGTTATCAAATGACCTGTGCGTCGTTTGAAAGCTCTCAGTCCAAGGTCTTCGTTGATTATCCTTGAAACTATCTTGGAGCTAAATTCATCTGCTTTGCTAAGATCTTTTGTTTGCAGTGTGGATTTCGACGAATTCTTTCGCGAATGGCTTTTATAGCTGCTTGCGTTCGTTGCATGCGAGGTCGACCAGATCTTTCAAGGTCATCAATAGTGCAAGCCTTGTTGAACCTTTCAATGATTCGATAAACAAATTGACGCGTAATATTCAAATTTTGTAAAAGTTTAAAAAGGGTGAAAGATTTTGGCCTACCTTGTGTAAGGCTATAACAGCTATACGGTTTTCTTCAACACCCCAATCCATTATCAAAAAACAAATATATTCCGATTTTTTTCTAAACACGTGTGCACGAGATTTTTAAATAACAACTTCTGTATTTTGAATACTTAACGCGGTCAAATTAATTTTTTATCACTGATTTGGTTTTGTAACAATATTTATGGCTAGACTAAGTAGATCTTATAATCGTCGAAATTGGTTAATTCATTTTGGCTGGGTGCTCTTCAGACACAAAATGTTCAGAAATCCTATATCAAATATATAATAGGATTTTTGATAGTTATTATAATTTTATATATAAAAAAAGATAAGTATAAAAACGATATAAGCCAAATAGTATAAAGTAAAACCTGAAAAGGATACCTCAAGACCTATATTATAGAGGATTGTTTTGTTTTATAAAACAAAGGAGAGGCAACATAATTATATTAGACGAGGGTTCGGCAATCTTTTGAGTCGGAGTGTTAAGCATTAGAATTTCAAGAAACAAAATTTCAAAGTTTTTAAAGATCTACAAAATGTTTTCTTGCCAACAATAAATAGTATTCTATACACGCAGCTCCAAAGAGCCGCAGGTAGCCGATCCCTGTACTAGACTAGTGTATCAGCCCTGTCACCCAACTGGTCTAAAGCGACAGCCAGTCATAAACCATATTAATGTCCCACCTTATTGACGTTAAATTAATTTTTTTTGTACGAAGTGTTTGGATGTCTTTCTACAATTTTTCAAATTCTACCTTATGTAATTTGACGCCTAAAAAACTGATCGACAAGTTATGTTTTACTAAATTATTAATATATTTTCTCACTATATATTTATCAAGAAATTGGGTTGGCCAAATATCAGGAAACAGGTTAAATCAATGTTTAGTTGATTTCTGTTTCACCAGATTGTGCTCTGCCTTCTGAAAAACACATGTGTTCCTGGTCAGAATATGCCTTTTTTATTTTTAATACCAACACCTGACCTTACATGTATTATATATTTATATTATAAACGCCTCTTCTTTGCTACCCCTTCTTTAGTTTTAGCCATGTCAAAATTTCATTTGTTTCAAATGTTCCTTATATTTTTCTCATTTGTGCTTTTGTTTACATTTTCTCACTCAGGATGACAATCCAATTATAACGACATTCTATTGGGTCTTTATAATAATAGAGCGAAGACCCACTCGATTAAAACATGCATAATTACGTATTTTTAAACTCCGAGCATTGTATACTTACATAAATTGCATATGTCTGTGGAGCACTATTTAAAATGAGATCCCGTTAAAAGTCGATATTTAATTTTTGGAAGTTTTTAGAATATTTTAGGACACACTTCAACTGAGGAAAAATAAATAATTTCATATTTTTATCTTCAATCCTCTCTAAGTTTTGTACAAAAAACTGTCAGAATCAATCAAAAGAAGTTTTTAAATATACCCATGACTATACATATTATTATTATAGTTTTTTTAAATTAGTATATTAATAGATAAATACCTTATTTTTTTAAAATTGTAACTTATTGTTTTAATGTGAAAAAATAGTACAAATGTGATATTGTACTGGAATAAGGTGCATAAATTATGAAAAGGGCATCTTCTTATCGTGCAACTGAAAGTTATTGATGGCTTGCGCCATCTATCGTATATAAAAATTAAATATCAACGAGAATAGTTGATATTTATTCCGATAGATGGCGCAAGCCATCAGCAACTTTTAGTTGCACGATAAGGAGATGCTTTTTTCATAAATTATTGTTTTAAATTAAGATCTTATCCATATCAAATGAATATACCTTTTATTATATTAAAATATGTCTCAGTAATAATAAAAAGTTGAATGATAGCATTGTCATCGTAAGTAAGCAAATGGAAGTAGCAGCTGTGTGTGGTCAAATGTATTTAAACACATAAAAATAAAATGCATTTATAACACTAAATATATATTGAAAGGGGAAATGAAGAATTTAGTTAAGTATAATAATTTGTTAATCATATATTTTTATATTATTTTTTATAAAGGCATATATACAATTTCTTACATATTTTAGTATACTGAATTTCATTAAATTTGAATAAGTCTTAGTACTGGAAATCCATCTAACCCGTTTTGATTGAATGGTCGATTCTTTCAATGAAACAGATTCAGAACGACAGTTAGTCCTGAGTTTTCTCAAATTTTACCCCTCAATAAACATAAACAATAAATTAAGATAAAGGCATTTCCTTATCGTACAACTAAAATTTGCTAATGGCATCTGTCGGAATAAATATAAACTGATTGTTGATTTTTAATTATTCCAAACTTGGCTAAATACTCATTCTTGATTAATCTAGAAAAGCTAATCATGTACTAATCAAGAAGACCTAACCATTTCTTGATTAATCAATTATTTGGTAGATAATTCTGGAATAATTAAAAATCAATAATTAATTTATATTTATTCCGACAGATGGCGCAAGTTATCAGCAACTTTTGATTATATAATCAGGAGATATATTTTTCTTAATTTATCTCCCTGATCCCAGTAAAATCTAATTTATTTACTATTTTCTTGAATATTAAAGTATGTATAAAAAATATGTGTGATTTAAAATATGTATATATGTATAAAGTTATAAAATACTATATATTATATCGCTTAAATTCATATACTAGGTATATTTTGTAAACTATAGGAATTCACAAATCATACAACTAATTATTTAAAATTTTAAATAGCATATCGCACTCTCCGTACTTCTTTATGCAGGAATACGAAATGTCCGCAACCCTTGCTTCAATCCTTCATATGACACATCCTGGGATCCCCCAAAATACAAATAAAAATATCTCTTACATACATATATATAGAGAGAGATAAAGTCAGAATAAGAAAGAAGATGACCAAGGTCAAAAAGGTACCAGAAAGCTATCAGTGATCGAGAAAGAAGCTGTGGACAGCGTGTGATTCCAATCTAGAAAACAGGTCCACGGAACAAAGAGAAACTGGCTGTTTTCCGAGGAGGAGTCTCCGCCGGCCAAATATTTAATCCCAGCTATCTGTGTTTATAGCCTGTTGAAGCTGTTCGCCACGCCTCCGTTGGTATTGGACCTCGCACCGTGGCCAATACGGCAATCCATCCCTGCCTCCGGACTATTTATTAGGCAGCCTTTTGTCTCTACCGCCATTATTGTGCCTGGCAGGACGCTTTGCATATCCAATGGGTAAAGAAACGACTTCAGATCATTCCCTTCTCTACGAATAAAGAAGAAAAAACAAGTTGGAGAGGATTGAAAATCACCCTCAGTCAACATTTAGTCTCTCACGTAAATAGTAGGCTGGCATTCTTCAAAAGTGTGTTTGAAGTTCAGGGACCCCTGGAGAATGTCTTGTTATAGCTCTTGTGGCCTCGACAGACATTCTTGTAATTAATTTCAGAAATTGGTCGAAATATTTCTATAGATTCATTTATATTTGTTGATGCTTCCAGAGTACCTTATAAACCTTTATGTTTGGATTGATTTGTGTTACCTTTGTCTTTAGAATGAATTGGCCAGAGTTGGACCTCCCATGAGTGACCCCTCCAATAAGCGACCACTATCGTGAAATAAAACGTCCTTATCAACCCTCCAATCAATAGCCGCTTCAAAGAGATCCATGTTCTTTTGAGCCAGTCTCTCATGGCAAGTTATGCTGGAAAGTCTTTCCAATAGTCTAATTTTATATCGATCTTCTTAGTTGATACAAAGAAAGACCGTTGTGTTTTATAGATCCATTCTGTGTACCAAACTACTAGACAACAAATAAGTCAGAAAATATATGATGCTACTGAATTAACAAAGCAATTTCCAATAGCGATATAAATTTCAGGGGGATGGTATTCATGTGTTCATAGGAATTAGGCTTCTCTCTCTCTTTAAAAGTGAATTAAAACTTGTCTGTTACTTCATGTACCACTACACCAGCTTTGGTCAATAAATCATTTTTCAGGACGTTGTGGAAAATCGAAGCCGCCCCTGTATCAATAGGTCCAAAGCCTGAAACTGTGGTATACAGGTTTTAATTTAATTTATCAATCAACCAGGTGCGACATTGAAAGATTTGCACCTAATACCGAGGAAACAAAACAGCAAACAAATACAGGTTGACTTTTGTCAGAATTTGCCAAACTGGTGTTATGGCACATTCTTTTTAATTTTGTATTTATTGTTCGTCTTGTATTTTTTATATTGGCCTTTTTTTATGAATTTCAAAATTATTCTTAAACTGTAATTCTTGACAAAAATTTGAAAAAAAAAAAATGTATCGTGAGAGAGACGCTCACAAAAAATACTTGATATATATTACAAATTGAAACTTAGCTTTTCTATTAAAAAAATATAGATTATGATTTGGAAGATGTGTACTCGAACCCTGATCTGAGAATGTTCCTTTTATAAATTCTCTTTACTAAAGCATACAAAACTACTCAACATTTTAAAATTTCAGCTATATAAATTTCAATACCAAACTCTATCAACAAATAAGAGGTATTTTATGGAAACTTCACCAAGCTCTCTCCTTGCCTTTTATTTTGCCTCTCTACTTTTACATACACTTAGATGGCGTCTAGTTTTGACGGGAGAGGCGACCTTTGTCTCTTTAGATCAATATCCTCCCGGCAAAATTTCCATCTACACTTAGATGTGGGCACAGTCTTATATTTATTTATATAGTTAACACAGCAGGTTCCTGGAGCCACGTACAGAAGTACCCGGGCTGTGACCTAAGTCTTCTTGGTTTTATTTACAATGTTAGTGGAAGTCCAATTACTGAGGTGGGCAGATTTCTTTCTTGGGAGATTTTTAGGGGTGCTGTACTTAGGTTGGTGATCCCTAGGAAGGTGGCAGTCAGGAATCTTTGGCATTGGAAGTTTGGGCAGAGTTGAAGTGGTCCACGGTTTGGTCTTCATCTTGGCAATGGGGGCAAGTTGGGTCTTCTTTCAATACCCTTGCGGATATATATACCACAATAGTTCATGAATTTAATTTAGTTTTAAAATTTAGAATTGCATTAGAGGTATCTACTTAGGACAAGTCATAATAATTCACAATATAAATACTGAATATAATCATTTCTTGTAAGATATTGAAACCCCATCTGAAGAATTTGTCAAAATGGATATACTGGCCGTATTGTAAATATATTCGACTATTCTAACACTAGAGCAATCTATATTTATTCAAATTGAGCTTGTTTTTAAAATTCTTCTATATATTGATATGAACACAAATAGTTAAATAATAAAGAATAATAAATTTAACTACAATTTCAACAATTAAATTAACAATTTTTATAAATTTTATTTTAAAAATAACCAAGTACCAGCTCCTAATACTGGAAGCTTTACTAACTAAAAAAACACAAAGACATTAATATATCCATAGATTTTCCCGACATATATGATAGTATAATCCCGGAATCCCCCACATAAATAGTCTCCATCTTCCCAACATCATTCATGCCTTTACCCAGATATTAATGTTTATTTGGTGTATTTGGTCTCTATGTGATTTGTATTCTTCTTTTGATCACACATAGTCTCAATAGTACATTAGCACTAACTAATAATCCATGATTTTATAATTTAACTCTATTATTTTAAAATTATTTGCATATCCATCTTCCATATTTCCTACTTCTTTGTATGTATGTATATATTGTCGCGTATAAGGCCTGAAAACACCGACAACCTCCGCCTATGGATGGCGCTTTCGCCTGTTTCCCGTCTGGAACTAGTGTGGATATCGCCGACTGCTGTGGTCCTGTTTCCTGGAAAAAATAGTTGTAAATAGTTGTTTATATTGGCTCTGGAATGTAACTAATTGTAAATACCCGTTAGATGATATTCGAGTTATTTATGTAATATGGTTTAAAGAAGACAATAAAATAAGGAGTGTTGAAAGTCTTGTTGCCGGTTGCTGTTGTTTCTCTCGCCAACGCCACAGTCGCTACTCTTCTGGTAAGTCTCTCGTTACTCCCCACCAGTGGTAGGGCCGATAGATACTGCCAGGAGAAAGGAGATCTACTTGAGTGGTGGTTCTCGGAGGTCTTTGGGTGGTCTGCAGGGTACAGAGGGAAGGCAACGGGAGCCCGGAGTAGGTGATCCACGAAGGAGGAAGCGGCGTCGTCTCGAAGAACCGGAGGGGTCAAGCGCGACAATATGTTTGAATTTGTTTAATTTTATGTTTTTAGTAGCGTAGTTATACCTGTCGAAAGACTGTTGCGCCCGAAAGCTTGTATTGTCGTGGTTAAAAAATAAACTCTTGTCTCAGCCAATTTTCTTTTATTTCTAATTTTACTGAAGTGATTATATTATTAACATTTACATTATGGTAAATACACAGGAAAAAGTCTCTCAGAGGGATTTTAATGATTCATTACATATCATCGCTAGATATAGAGGCTCCCCGCCAAACCATACTTTTGAAAATAAATAGTTTTATTTTATCATTGACATCATCAATTTACAGCTAAAAATCATAGATGTAGAATATTTCAACTGAAAAAAACATTTAAAATTAACTCTATCCTAGATTACGGTGGATGTTGATAGGGATGTTCAATAATGAAAGAATCTAGTTTTGGGAATTTATGCGATTTGCAGATTTGATCAGATTTGATAGAAAAACAAAAGGTAAATCATCACATTAAACTCTATCACACAACTGCTCTAGCTAGAGTTCTGTTATATCCGTAAATATATATTTAAACAAGGAAATATAAATCATGCTGTGGTCAACGCACACAACACATATTTAAGAATGTTGCAAGGCTATATATCTTCTTCTTTCTTATCTCCACTCAATCATATTAGGGTTCAAGCTTTGACAACCATCATGACTGGGTGAAGTAGAATGCCTTTGTCATTAAGACTGGGAGCACTACTCAATGGCAAGCCGACTTAGCTCCAAAATAAATGGCCGCCTCTGACATGAGGAACAGACGCCATGTGCAGCCGCTCCTAACATGGAGTACAAACGCTGCTCATCCTGTATCCCTGGATCAGGAGCCCTTACAGGGTACTATCAGCCGGGCCAGCTGAGCCCAGGTTTTTTAGTGAGCTTGTTACTGCTCCCCCTCCTCCTTTTTTCATTCGGGCTTGGGACCGGCAAAGGCGGAGTTAAGGCTATATATGAATATATATAATAGAGGAGGCTTCCTTAATGACGAAGAGTCTTGCGTACAATTTGATCCCATTCAATTCCTGTTATTTTTCTCAACATCAATAGCCTGGTGGTGGCTTTTCCTGGGTTTCTTTGGAGCTGCCTTTCTATGGCTAGTCTATCGTAGTGTCTTCTCCAGAAATATTATCCAAGAATTCCATTCTTTGCTTTCCTCTTCCTGGTTTTTCTTCAATATAACCCTCCAGATAGCCATTCCGAATGTCGGAAAAGATGTCCGAACATGCTGGTTCTCCTCCTATTCGTCTCCAATAGGCCATATCCTTTATTCCTTAAGTTCACTTCCGTCAGTTCTCGGCTTTGGATGCAGACGTGATGTCGATTTTCATTCAGTCCACCTGAAGAGCTGGCTGCTGGTGGCCACAGAAAGAAGACCGAGCTGATGAGACCGGTTGGGACAGAGACTTTTCTCAGGAGGAAGCTGGATGTAGGATAAGACATAGCATAGAGGTAGAGAAATATAAACAAGTTTCCATTCCGGTGAATGCAGCATATAACTATATTTGAAAGATAGTTTATGGGAAAAGTGAAGCTAGTCTGTCAAATTGTATTGGTTATAACTTACAATCAGTATTGAAGTTCCTATTCTCATTTTTTTAATTTCTAAATTGAAAATAGAAATTATCTCTTTTATCCCTTCAAAAATACTCTTCACTTACCGCTAGGATATTTATTTTCATACAACATTTTAAAAAATATTTTGATTTAAAATATAAAAATGCATTCCCTGTTTAAATATGAGTTTAGCGCGCTTTATATAAAGAGCTATACCGTCCTGTAAAAAGAGAGAGGAGGTGAAAGGCCGCAGCAACTTTAAAATCATTTCCCAAGCAACCGAGGCTGTCTGGTTCCGGATGTGGCATTCAGAAACTTGGGACGGATCTCATTCTGGGTTAATAGGGCCGGTGCCATGCATCATAATTACCTGGCCACAATGCTGGTGGTGGATCTCACTCATCTATACACCAGCCCTTCCACCCAGTCTGCGAGATCTCTTTCTGAAAGTAAATACTCCAAACATCAGTCACTAAAACTGCCAGTAAGGTTCGACTATATGAATATTGTAGCAAAGTATTTAGTATATCTTATATATTATGATACATTAGCGCGCCATCTGTTATCAAAATTCGAAACTATTATAGACGCGTATGATTCCTTTTAAAAATAAACAATTTCTACTGCCCTTACTGCAATGGAAAAATTAATGGGAGGGCCTGGCTCATCAGTGGTTAACCCCTCCAGCGGTTTCGCCAGTTTAATCTACCATAGCGCTGTTTTATTGCTTTTTTGGAACTTCCTTTTATAGTGAACTGATGCTAGACTCTTGGAATGGGTATTTTAGATGAACTATGGACATAAGGACAGTAGAATTACATACAATATTATAAATATCTCATATATACAGATTATTTATTTTTCTATTTCTATAGTGAAGAGTAAACACCGGTCGGGGAGAAGAGCTTCTTTATATAAATAACGATCGCATAAGCTTTCAGTCAAGACGTCCTTCGATGGGCCAGAAGGACACATGTGACAATGGTTTAAATATATATACACTTTTCATGCTTGAAATGCAATAGTGCAGAAGCTTCTCTGGAGCATATCTTGTCATGCTCAGAACTGACAATAAAAGGACCTATTTTCCAGGCCTATAACTACCATCGCAAAATTGGAGAGGAGTGGACTTCAGGAATTGGTTTAACCATGGAGATAAGCACCACCACACTTTTCATGAAATATTTTTGACATTCATGAAAATTGTCACGAAAAGGTGTATATATGTTATAAAAAATATATTTTCTGTTGGATTTTTGATCATGTTGAAGATTATGGTATGGAAATGCAGTCGTGGCAAAAATAATAATAAGTCTTAATCAGAGATTTATTTTATTGAACTAAAGGAATATATAAGAAAAAACATGGTTTGATAAAAGTAATGCTTGGCTTAAGGCGAGTAGAATAAGGAAAACAAAATATTATTTACATAATGTACAAAAGATTTGAGCCGGCCATTGGGAAACAACAACAACGAGTTTTTATAGGGGAAGAGTAACCTCTGGCGGTCGATTTAACAGAGTATTTGGATCTATGAAATATAATTTTAAATAGAATAATATTTTAATATAACATATATATAAACCATTGCTACTTGTGTCATTCTGTACCCGTAGAAGGGGCGTCTTGCCAGTAGCTTATACGGTCTTTTTTATATATAAAGAATCTCTTCTCCCTGACCTGTGTTTGCTTTTCTATAGAGAATAGATATCATTGTCATGATATTTATATTATTTATATTTGTTACTCCGGAAACTTCCCTCATGGCTTAACTTGTATCTTATAAATGTTGATTTTGTTCTTGCCTTAAATAAATTGCTGTGTCATTCTGAAGTTTGTCTTTCCTAATTTCATTAGGTGACAATATTAAGAATTTATTTTTGTACCACTCCATCTTCGATGTTGCTAAGAGGCATTGTAGCTCTTTGTGAGCACTGTAGAATCTCTGTACAGTTGGTAATTTAAATCATTCATTGATGTTATCCGGTCACGTGGTTTTCTACCTTCACCACTTCTCTTACTATGCACATCCCCGTTACACTAATTGCAATAGCTGGTAAGCCATCATTACATTTCATA
This sequence comes from Cordylochernes scorpioides, assembly GCA_030710605.1. Classification (NCBI taxonomy): domain Eukaryota; kingdom Metazoa; phylum Arthropoda; class Arachnida; order Pseudoscorpiones; family Chernetidae; genus Cordylochernes; species Cordylochernes scorpioides. The sequence goes on from CP092867.1 coordinate 128,129,875, forward strand.
TTACAATACATAATTCTAAAAAATATACCTGTAGTTATTAGAAGTAAACATTAATTTTCCATATTTTTATTACGTTCAAATGTTATTAGATAGAGGATAGTAATAGAAAGTTTTCGTTAGTTTAATTTATCCACTGTAGCGTATATAATATTGGATGACTAGACGAGTGTCGGCCAACTTTTGAGTCGGAAGAGTCAAAAATTAAAATATCCAAAATTTCAAAGTTTTTAAAAAGCCACAATTTTTTCTTGCCAACAATAAATAGTACTCACATAAATAATATTCACGTATGGAACTATATAAAGAGCCGCAGCTTCACATCCAAAAGAGCCGCATGTGGCTCGCAGGTTTCCGACCCCTGAACTAGACAGATCACAATGATAAGATTGATTATTTATGACATCAACACAACTAGACGGCTACAATTACACTAACAAATTATATACAGTCAGAGAATATTGGACAGCAAAGCTATATGATGGTTTCAACAAACACAGAGTGATATTCTGATGTGCCTCTGATTAATTATATCATAAAATAAGTTATAAAATTATTTCTTCGCAAAACCACTATCTAGTATTTTTAAAGACTCACTATATTCGCCACAATTGTTTGATTTGCAATAAACAAGGTTAGAGTTTATTAAATTAGATAATAAAAATGCATATATTGGATTTAATAAAATATTTATTTTGCCAATATTTCGGCTTGCCGAACGCCAACCTTTATCGAGGCATTACATATTTTGCCTCGATAAAGGTTGGCGTTCAGCCAGCCGAAATATTGGCAAAATAAATATTTTATTAAATCCAATATATGCATTTTTATTATCTAATGAATTAAATATGGATTGCTCTATTTTCAAAACAGTTTATTAAATATATACTAAATTATACTTAATATATATTAACTATAATAGTAACTGTTTTCTCGTAATTTACAGTAGTGTACATCTAGCGGCACATCATCATTTAAACCCAACGTATTGACTACTCTACTGTTACAGTGGGTTTTATTATTATTTCTTCAGTACACGTGGTACAGGCCATGATAATCATGGTGGGTAGAAGTAGAAGTTGGCAACTGCTTTTACCGTAAGTGCACCACATGTCTACACATGTGAAAAGCAGTTCGTCTTTTGCACTTACAAATGTGCCAGAGCCCTGTTCAATTACTTGCACTTGTTGGTGGAGTTGGACTTTTGCAAGAACTGAGAACCACATTGGAGCATTTTTTTTTAATTATAAAAAAGTACCTAATGTTAATCCCGGGTCGTAGCGGTCGAAAATAAACAGTTTATACCAACGACGACCTCCCGGTACAATGTACAGTAAAATCTGCAGTGGAAGATTCAGCTGAGGAGATCTCTGACGTAGAATCAAAACGACTCGATTTGTCAACTAACCTCCATGAGACTACACATTTATTCAGATCGCTTATGTAAGGTTCGATTGTATTCTATATGGTTCTGTTCGAAGAAATATCTTGTGAATAGTGGCTTCTTACAATGTGTTCAGAGATTGGTCAGTTGTGTGTAGCAATGTGGATGGCCATTCATGACCATGTCAATCATTGGAATTCTCTTCCTTTCTATCTTTTTTTTACAAAGCACTATACTAAATATCGTGTGTATCAATCAATTTATTCCTATAATATGCTCGAGACCATTCCAACTTACAAGTTAAACTATTGGGAAATATTCCACCATTCAGTGTAGTATATACAGAATGTATCTGTATAAACAGAATGATCCAATACAGTATTAGAGCGCTAAAGAATCGGTCTGTTGATTAAATTGACGAAACCGCTGGGAGAGTTCACCACTGATGAGTCAAGCCCTTCTAATATTTTTTCATGGCAGTAAGGACAGTAGAAGTTTGATTTATTTGTGAAAGAAACACTCACGTCTTAATATTTCCATTTGTTATATTGGGACAGTGTCTGGTCTGCCAGCAAGAAACATTGCGAGCATAGTGGTAGATGATATCCAGAAAAGGAGAGCTGTGTTGTTACAGTTTATATCTCACGGCATCTCTTACCAATTGATGGAAATCTTTAACAAACAATTTACACTTTCGTAAAGACAGAGGCTGCCTGGCCGGCATTCATAGTTCTTAATATTAAAGATACTTCGGCCAGTAAATATTTTTAACAAGATTTACTGCCCGAAGTATCTAATATTTTAAATAGTTCATTTATATATCTAAAATTCAATTATTTTTGTTTGTAAATCTATTTCTATATACTAAATATGGTTGTTATAATAGATTCATTGTAAAAACCTTTATAACTGGTAAAGTTTTGTATTTTGATGTCGCGTGTTGTCTGTTTTTTTTTTTTTTTTTTATGGAGACAGAGGCAATTTTGTTTACACTTGGTTATCTCGGGTGTCTTCAATAAAGGTAACTGTGTATCAAATATATTTCAGAGTTATTGTATAAATCCTGATATACATGCTAAAAGGTACAATTTAAATGTATTAATGGAAAACTTTTAGGAAGATATTGATATAAAAATAAGTTCCATGCGGCGTTCAAAATTTACCAAAGCTTGTGCTGTGACTTTGTCACTAACCCGATTCTGACTGATTGCAGAGTTGGTTAATAGAGGTTGTTGAGAATTGGATGTATATATCTGTGAATATTTATTTGTTATTAATCTTTTTATTCTGTGGCTAGATCAATTGATAATAATGCCTATTTTTGCATAAATTTTGTTTGTAAAATAAGTTATTATGTTTTTAATTCTTTTGACCACGGGCCATGGTGTATAAATAGTTTTTGTTGTTTAAATAAAGTGTTTGTCTCATAGTGTTGGTGTGTTGGCTTGATAGGAATACACGAGGTAGGCAGCAGCAGAGTTAGCCTTATTAAGGAACAAAAAATACAGTCCTCAAGAAATATAAGGAGCTACCAGATGTCAAATAGTTAGTGTTAGGTTTTTATTATTATTATTATTCTCATATAATCCTCGAATAATCCTCACGATAAGTTACAGATAAATAAGGAAATGGAAGCCATGGATAGATTGTTGGAACGATGTAGGGAGCTGGCATGTGATGACGAGGAAGGTGGAACACCGGACATGGAGCACAGGGATACGACGACCATAGAAGAGATCCAGGAGAACGACCTAGAGCAGATGACAGGAGACCTGACAGACAAGAATGGATCAAGGCCAGGGGACCACCTTATTGAGGAGCCACTAGGAGAGGCCATAGAAAGACTGCTGGAGAGCTGCAGGACATCAGGGGACCATAACGGCAAGGGCCACAGCACTGACCAGGAGTCAAGATAGCAAATGTAAATATCTTTGTTTACTTTTACTGTTGTCATTTATTGAAGTTGTAAATAAAAATATGTAAATAGACTGACCATTCGCTACACTTTTTAGAGAAAAACTTGTAACCTTTTTGAAAAATAAATTTAAAATTGTATTTTATTAATTAATTATAATTCATATTCATAGAATTTTATTGTTTCTTATCATCATTTTTTTTCTTCTTCTGTTTTCTTTTGTGTTATAAATACAACTAAATCGCATTAAATCGTAATGTAATTCTCTTTTGTTGTTTGAAATAAATCGAATTGAGTCAGCTCGTTCTTTCTAGAAGAAACTTCAAAGAAAACGTGCTAACATTTAGTTTGCGCTTATTTTGACGGGAGACGTCACCTTTTTTGTTTAGCCTTTGTCGATATAACAATTACACTTGTATGAGAAAAAGTGTGCGTCAAGTGAAACGTAGCGTGATGTCTATGTGTGATTCAGTATGATTATCATGGAAGAGATACTTGTTGTAGTCGCGCCTTCTTTTAGCACTAAAGACGTCAAATCTGAGTAATGCCAGTATGGGGCAACCATTCCTCGTCATTTTATGGTACTTAAGAGTCAATTGGATTCTGCCTTTTAAGCACCAATTTCAAAGGAAATGTCGTATTTAAAACCCATTTAGATTTCCTTAGGTAGTTTTCCTCGTGTGAATTATGACACGACGTACTTCAGGTTGGGAAAGAAGATCATGAAACGTTTTTTGTCCAATGAGTTACAAAACTGAATACATAAAATAATATTTGCCTTTTATTGATTTTTCTCTTTTATTGTATTATAAAAGTATTATACGTGTATATAGGTTTTAACTTTTAATTAAACATCTTTAATTTATGCTTAGACATTTTAAATTTTAATTTAGACACTTTCATTTTTATTTCGACATTTTAAATTACATTAGTATTTTCCAGGATCCACCAAATTTCCGGAGACAACTTGCCCTACACCGCTGATGTAAACTCCGCAAGCAAACTTTACAAGTAATTTACTTCACACTCCGCTGTACTACATTACTTGTTCGTAGAGCGGAAGATGGACTTGACCGAAAGCTTTTGATGTTAATAAAGTCGAGTTGATTTTTATTGATTTCGAGTATTTCAATATTGAAATCATTTTGAGTTTATTCTTACAGAGTGCACATAATCATATTTTATTATTTCTTTAGAATAAAGGACCCCTTTGGTAGAGTGGGGTAAGGTTTTAGTTCTCCGACCTTGCGACAAAAATCCTTTGTTCGAGTTAGGATCAACATGTAAAATATATAAATGTGACGAGAGAAATACACTCTTGGATTCTCTTGTTTGTTTTCTCGCATTGAGAAACTTATTCGGTTGAAATGTTCTTTATTCGAAAGAATTATGAATGCCTCTCAGACAATTTCTGTCTTTAAGTCTGATTCCTTGTTGATTTGGACTTATAGAAAATTTGTATGTGTTTATGTATGACATTTTACACTCTTACCTTTTCACTCATTGAACAAAACCCTGCATAACATAATGGATGAGATTAGTAAACCAGAAATACCTAGGATCAGCTAAATAAAAACAAACAAGACTGCTATTACCCTCGGTTCATATTGAGAACTTTAAAATAGAAAGGTCATATCTCTCCAGTCAAAATATACGCAAAACTACGTGCGACCGTCTCTGAAATCTATCTGACTCGGGTCTCGGTGACATTTTACACCAAGACAGAGATCACTGGAGAACCTATGTAGCATCTTTAGTCATAAAGTAATGTTTTAAAATTGCAAAATAATTTCTCACAATGAGTTTTTTTTTTTTTCAAAACGCTAGCTCTCAAGCGATAATCGCTCTTCAACGCGCGGGCTTATATACAGGGTGATCCAAAAGTCCCGCACAACTTTAAAAATTAATAACTCCGCGAATATTTGCGCTAGAGCAATGCGGTAAACACCATTGTGTTCAGAATGCAATGGGATTTTTTATGGCAAATATTGAAAATTTCGAAATTGATTTTAGTTACAATTTCATTCCCTAGATGGCGCTGTACCAGAATCAGAAATTCAGCGGCCAAATTGTTTGATTAATTGAAAAATATAACTGATCGACACGTATTTTTCCTTTTTGTATACCAGGAAAGAATCCTAATAATATCAAATCGTTAATTAATAAAGCACCATTTCGCCAAAAGTTAGAAGAAATGGTTAACGATTTTTAAATACAATCTGAGATATGTAAAATAGGTATATGCAAATTAAAACATGTAGCAAAAAATATTTATATTTTTGATAGAGTTTTGTCAAATATATTGAATGTTTGAAAAACATAGCTGAATTCAATACACGATTTTTTGAAATGTTAATATAGTACCAAAAATTATGATGGTACTACTAATAGGATTTCTTGCTATAAGGAATGTGTAATTTCTTGAATAATTGGCGACACTCGACTATTTAACTGGAAATTTGTCATGATCCAACAAATGAAATATAGATGGGAGTGACAAAATACATTTGTCGTACTTTATTCCAAATATCCTATGGGCTTGTCAAATGTTATCATTGTTTATTATACTGTACACGATTTTTTAAAATGTATCCCCTCAAATAAATATAATTTTTAAATCAACCTTTTGCGTTGAAAAACGTGGTAGTAAAATCATTTTGTATTATTTTTTTTTGCCCAAAATTTCTAAAGGTGGGGGGTTACAGAGAATATTCCTTATGCTATTTCTTTTAATGAGCGAAAAGCGATAAATTAAACATAAGGGGTAAAATTGTGTGTACAGTGTTATTCGAGAAGTTATAACACTTTGGTCTGCACGACATAATATAAGATGTGAGCAAATGACAAACAAACAAAAATTACTGTTCACAAATAAAAAAGAGACAAGATATGAGGACAGAATTTATTTACCCATAACCCAACACAAAGAGCTGCAAAACATTGGTAGATAATATAATAGATGGAAGCTTTTATAACACATGAGGTAACTGCCTTCTCTCTTGTATTAGGTCAGAATCCTTGTTCAATGTGGCGACCTTCATTCTCAAACACCGCCTGCAGACGATAGATGACAGAATGGACAGCATTAAATAAAATATCTGATGAAATTGATGAAACGTGCCGTCTGATAGAAGCCTTCAACATGACCAATGTGGTAGGCCGGCATCGATAAACACGCGACTTAATGTACCCCCATATCCAAAAATCGCAAGGCGTCAAGTCTGGTGATCTTGAAGGCCACTGGTGTATAAAGTGGCGACTTATCACACGATCTTCACCGAACGTATCCTTCAGCAATTGTTTGGCACCGCGGGAGATATGAGGAGGTCCTCCATCTTGCATGAATGTTATTTCGCTCAGTGCTTGTCTGTCCTGCAATATGGGGATAAACTTTTCTCTCAAAAGTTGAACATAACGTTCACCAGAGAGTTACAGAAACGGTTTTAAATGTTCTTCCATTTATTTCTTAAAAGAAAAATGGCCCAATAATAAAAGAAGAAGTGAACCCACACCAAACTATAACTCTGGGCTGATGAAGTGGCATTTCTGTAAAAATCCTAGTGTTTTCTGTTGCCCAAATGTGGCTGTTTTGAGTGTTAACTTCTCCGTTCAGAGAAAATTGAGCTTCATCTGTCCACAGAACATTCAACAGCCAGTTTTCATCAATATCAATTTGCCGGAAAACCCATGAAGCGAATTCTTGACGCTTCTCAAAATCGCCGACTTTTAGCTCGTGAAGTCTTTGAATTTTTTACGGGTATTTTTTAAGACAAATTCTTAGTGCTCTCCAAACTGTTCCATACCAAATCCCCGTTTGTCGAGCACTTACTTCTCCATACGTGGATAACGTTTCAATAGCTTCAACATTCTGCGAAACCGTAGCAACCCCTGACTTGCATGTCGATGGTCTTCCACTCCGAGATTTTGCTTCCAGAGATCCAGTCTTCTCCAAAGTTTTTATCATTCGCCTTAGAGAGTAGCAACTCATGGGTCCTTTACCGCTTCGAATACCTTTAAAGGTACGAAACGCTTGTAAAGCTTCAGTGGCAGATTCTGAATTGCAAAAAAAAAATTCACCAAGAGTGATGTATGCTGTAGTGATGGTAAAATAAATTGTTGTGCATGTAAATAGATGAAGATTATTTGCATTTTTCAAAACCTCATTATGTAAAAATATATGTGTATATAAATTGGATATTTGTTGTTGGCCGAACCAATAACCATACACACCTCATCTCGTTAACGGAATAATGTTCTTTGTCTGGTCTGCCTTTTTTTACTCTCTTTGGAGTAGATTTGCTTTTTGATAGTTTTTATTTATGGAGCTGAACCAGTATGATGGCGGTGAGCAGGCCAACAAGCGGCCGCGTTCTGAGGACGAAGACCTCCTCCCGTCTTCCCATCACCAATTCAAATTCAACAGCACGGCGAACTTGTTCAACTTTGAGTGCCAAACCTTCGAAGCGATCATTGCCGACACCAGCCTGGACTCCCCCGAAAAAATACAGATGGCCACCAAAGGACTGATACTGACTCTCGTCCAAGAGGCAGGACTTCTTCTTAAGGACGCCTTCAAGGGAGCCAGTCTAGGAAGACCCAATCCCACAGCCAACGTCCCGATTCCCTCCACCTCTTTCGCCTCGGTAGTGGCAGAGAAAGACAAGCCGGTAAAGCCTGCACCTCCGAAACCCAAGGCGAAATCCACATTTGTGAATCTGGCTCCTTCCTTCGAATCGCATGTCGTCGTCAGGTCGGCTAACCCCGAAGCAACCCAAGGGAATTTTTGAGGGAAATTCAAAAGATTCATCCTTCCCTAGCGTCATCAAAACACGTGGTGGCGTCCATCAACACCAGCGGCGAGGTGGTTTTCCACCCCAAAACAACCCAAATGGCAAAGTAGCTGGCCACTGGGCTGACCTCCCTGCCAACGGGCCTAAGCTGCCCCGAGTGCCCGGTTATCCTACCAAGATACTGCCTCTTCAGAGTGGACGGGGAGGTGCGGGACGATGAGATATGCGAGAGCTTCCGCTCCAACCACTCCGTGCAGTCACTCCTGGAAAAGCGTGAAATCAGGGTAGTCCATCGATCGAATAATGCGGCACACAGCACTAGTACAGTGTTCATCGAAGTGGACAACCAAGTCGCCGAAATCCTCGGTCAACATGGACGTATTCCTGTGGTGGGTCTAGTGCACAGGTATGAGCGCAGTCATACTTTAAAGCAATGCTTCCGTTGCTGTGGCTTCGGGCCACCGCGCTTCTGCCTGTCCAGCTGCCCATCCAATCTGCTATCGCTGCGGCTCTGCAGAGCATGAGGGCATCCGATGCTCGGTCGAGCCAAACCAAAGCCGCTGCTGCCGCTGCAGAAAAAAAATCTGGAGCTCCCACAACCACTTTGCCACATTATCTACCTGTCCCTTTGTAAAAGAGAGAATAGCCAGAACAAGAAACAATGTCTAGGCCATTGCGTGTCCTGCAGGTGAACGCTAAAAAATCACCAACTGTCATTCTTGAAATTGCAAATTTGGCAAATTCGACCCAGGCCGACATCGTGCTCCTGCAAGAACTCTCAACTAACTTCTTCTGGCCCACACGTGGGTTTCAGGCTTTTTTTTTTTTGTCCCAGGCGCCTACATCCCCTCGGGAATTGTGGCATGTAGCAACCTTCATCCCATCCCTCTAACCTCCCCAGACACCGCCATAACCTCCATAGCCATATGTCTAGAGCAGAGCATCATCGTGGTGCACTCGGCCTACTGGCACGGCCTTAGAGCTGCCGATGATTTCATCCCTCTTCTGGAAGATACGATAAGACGGGCGTCTCTTCCAGTGATCCTGGGTATGGACACTAACGCCCACTCTTCTACCTGGGGCATCGGTGCGAGGTTGGACTTCCGGGGTGCTAATCTTGAAGAGTTCGCCAGCTTCAATGATCTTCATTTCTTGGGACCTCCTGTGGACTCGACCTGGTCAAATGGGCCTTTTTCTTCTTCTATAGATGTAACTCTGGCATCCAGCTCACTGGCTATCCATGTCACTAGAGGTTTATCAGATGAGATGGCCTTCACTGACCATATACCTATCTGGACTACATTCCTAGACATGGTCAATAACGAGACAAAATCCTCCTGGGTTGAATCCTCATGTAAAGAACAGACCTTTAAATCCTTCCTCAACTCTTCTCTCCACCAGGTAACTACCCTATTACAACAACAACAACAAAAACCTTCATTAAGACACTATTGTCTTACAAGGGGATTCCCCTAAGAGGTTATATATGTACATGAGTGAGGAGGAAAAGCAATTTAGAGGGGAGGTGGAGCAATCAGCCGTTGTCTGGGGAGTTGAGCACTTCTTCCCTCATTTTGTCAATCGCCTTGAAAAATTTTAAATATTTATAAACAAATGTTTTATCCAGCTGGAGAGTAGTAAAAATTGTATATACATGTTGTTCATTATAGTGAGTTAGCCCCGAAATTTCGCGAATTTCCAGTCTCTTTTCCTGTAGGAATGGGCAATGGAATAGATAATGAACCAAATTTTTTGGATGCCAGCATTGCAGAAGTAGAAATTTAAAGGGTCGCTGTTCCAAAATCCCGTGATATCCTCGGGGAAAAATAGCCATAGCATCCTTTGACGGGCTATTTTCAAAGAGAGGTTTGATAGTAAGTAGTCCTCCGTCATAAAGGAGCTACTTAGAGATTGATAGTGAATACAATGAGTTGAGTTTTGTATCTTAGCTCGGTCAAATTGGAGTAGCTGGTCCACTGTGGTTTGAACTATTCTAGGCATTTCTCCTCGCAAAACCATATAATCTTCACAGTTATTAAGAAAAGAAAAACCCCAAGAGTCAATGATGTTATTCAGGTTATAAATAAAGTTGTTTCCCGCTTTTCCCAAAATTGAAACTTCCTAGAGCTGAAACAAGCAAACATAAGGTAATCTTGTCCTGTCCATTTTTAAAATCCGATCTAGAACTTTATAATCAATTTCGTAATGTTTAATTCAAGGGACATCCTTTCGGTTTCTGTTCGTAAGATATAGCCCGGAGTGTAAATTTGCGAAGGTCAAGAAATCGCCGTAAGAAAAATATCCTGGATCTGGTTTACAACTCCTATTTGATTCGTCGCCCACAGTGGGGCCGAGTATAATAACGTGGATAAAACTATGGAGTCAAGTAATTTCATCACTGCTCCGAACGATATGGTTCTTGACTTAGATAGTATTCTCCATACTGCGTTTGTAGCAATCAATGCTTTGCTTTTAAAGTGCTGCGCCACGTAAGCAGTTGGATTCTTGATTGTTAAGGGGTAGCCAAGATACGTATATTTTGAGGTAACTGTCAAAGGTTGTTGGCCCCAAAACCAAACGTCAGATCTAGCCAAGCGGCCTCCATTTCGAAACGCTACGATTTTAGACTGGAATTGGTTCAGAGTTAAACTATTTTCCTCAAAATATTTTTTATTAAATTAATATTTATTTGGATATTTATCTTGGATTCACCACGGAAGACTATATCATCCGCGAACAGGAGCAGGTGTATAGTTCCATGGCCCGGTAAGTATATACCTGGCAGGTCAGAATCATCCAGCGTAGCAACCAGATCGTTATTGAAAATAATAAATAAATACGGTGAAAGAGGTTCACCCTGAAGAACACCTGATTGTATTTTGATAAATTCTGTAAAAGAGCCGCTCCATCTGACCGCTGCCATCATTTGAGCATAGTAGTTCTGTATAAGTTTGATAAATCGCCCACTTAAACCAATAAGCGCAAGCTTTCTCCATAATAGTAGATGTGGAACTGTATCAAACGCTTTTTAAGATCAACAAAGAATGTGTAAAGTTTCCTCCTTTTGCGGTTTAATGTCATTTGAATTAGTGACGTAAGCGTGAAGATATGGTCTTTGCACGAGTAGCCCTTTCTGAATCCTGCCTGGTTTTCCGCTATGAGTTTTCTATTTTCAATCCAATTACTTAGTCTATTTTTTAATATGGATGTAAAATGTTTTGACAAGTTGCTTATAAGGGCAATGCCCCTATAATTTGATGGTGTAACTACCTTATTAAACGAGGCCTCTAGCCCAGAAGATATTGACAGGGTGGTCCTCCTTCTGACTTCCATCCTGCAATCAGCTTGTGACTCTTCCATGGGGAAACGCTCCAATACTACAAGACCGTCAAAGCCGTGGTGGACCCCCGAACTGAGTCGGATCAGAAGGTTGGTTATCTCCCTCCGCCGTTATAGTCAGAAAGTCCGGTGTTCTATTAGGAATTTCTTCCGCGGTTTATACCGAGCGTGCCATAATCGACTGAAGGCGGCTATACGGAAAGCTAAAAGTAAATCCTGGTTTAATCTCTGCAAGGAGGTGTCATCCGCATACTGGAGTGACATACATCGATTTATCGCCCGGGGCCGCGGCTCCCCCCGAGGCCCGCCACTTCTCAAACATGATAACGGCTCTCTTTACAATCCTCATGAGACTTGCCAGACCCTGTTAAAATCACTTTTTCCTACATGACACCAGACCTCACCCGCAAAGGAATGCAATTTCTGCTCACTCAGACGAACCTGAATTCAAACCCTGGGAAGTTTTGCGAGCCATTCATCGCTGTGGAAAAAGGAAAGCCCCGGGCCCTGACGGTCTTGGTTCAAAATGCCTAGACCTGGGCGGCCCTTCCTTGCAATTCCTGCTGGCCGAATTGTTCACCAAATGCCTTCGTATGGGCCACTTCCCCCGTCAATGGAAAGAAGGCCGCCTCATACTTCTGCCTAAACCCTCCAATTCAGCCACCAGTCAGCTGGAGAAATACAGACCTATTACTTTATTGAACACTATGGCCAAAGTATTTGAGAGATGTATCCTGGCCCGACTTCAGAGGCTCGCGGATCGTCATGGATGGTTCTTTGAAGATCAATACAAAACCGTATTGGGTACCGTAAATGGTCGTTCAGCGGAAGATGCACTGGCGAGTATCACTCAATTAATTGAAGAAAGACAAGCTCACTGGAGGAAAACTCTTGTCATCAGCTCGGACATCAGTAAAGCCTTCGACACTGTTTGGAGGCAGGCAATCATACAAAATCTTGAACGTCTAAATTGCTCAGAGTCTATTACCTGTTTAGTAAAAAGCTTTTTGGAAGACCGGACGGTTTCTTACTCAGCTTGGACAGCAACAGAATGTACGTCCTCCCAACTCGGCACTCCCCAGGGTTCAGCGCTTAGTCCTTTCCTGTGGAACATAGTTGCTCGGACCATCTTCACCCTTCCCTCCATCATAGATAGCCGATTAATAGCTTACGCGGACGACTTCACCCTTATGACTCAGGTTCGTAGTCGCCTGCCGGTCTCTGCCACTAACACCTTCTTGGAGAGGTTGACATCTTGGTGCACGATAAATGGTCTTAATATAAACCCCATTAAGACTCAAGCTTGCCTGTTCCAATGGCGTAATGTCCACCCCAACTCCGAGACAGGGCTTAGAGTCCTTGGTCAACCTTTAAACATCAAGAAGACCGTCACAATCTTAGGAGTGGAGTTTTACCAGACCCGCGGATTTGTCGCCCACCTACGCAAGATCACACGTAGATGCAGATCAATAATCCCACGACTCACCCACACCATACAGGGTAAATTTGGAATCTTCTTTTCAGCTGGACGGAGCGTCAGCATGGGGAGGTCGTGCTCTCTCCAGCGAAGGCATTAGGCAACTTAGGAGCCTTCACTGGAATTTTGCGAAACGTGTACTGAGAGGAGGTCCTTACACACCTACAGTCTCAGCCATCTCCATCACCGGCAGCCCTCCTTTCGATATTATTGTTAGGTCTCGTACGGCGTTCCTGAAGGAAATCAATGAAGGAAATTTTGAATCTAGACCAGGCCCTGCTTCTTCGCCATACCCTCCAGATAGACGTCAATTGTCTTTCAGTCTAAACATCGAGGAGATAACAACACCTATAATATTCACAGACGGATCAAAAAATGAGGCTGGGGTGGGCGCTGCAATTGTTCCCTCATCAGAAGATCAGCAGCCCGTTCTCTTACAGCTCCATCCCGACTGCACAGCCTTCCAGGCTGACTTCTGGCAATCCGCTGGGCGGTCCGTCTGGTGAAGGAAGGTTATTCAAGAAATGCGATCACTATCGCGTCGGACTGCAGATCAGCTCTGTCAGCCATATGTACGTCAGGTCCAGTTCGATCGACATTATTAGCTAAGATTATTCTCGCACTGAACACCAACCAAAACGTAAATCTGTGTTGGGTGCCGGGACACTGCGGCATCGACGGAAAGGAAAGAGCAGACAGAGCTGCTAAGAACGCGGCCGTTTTGATCTTTAGAGCCATCATTTTCCATTCTGCCTAGAAGCCTGGCCCGTAACCACTCACGCGCGGCAGCCCTAGACGCATGGACGGAGGTTTATTGCCAGGACCACTACAACAGACACCTGAGGAGAATAGCCCATACTCCAGACCGGCTGCTCCAATTCCTCCCTAAGGTCTGTCCTGGAGAAGTCACCACCACCTTACTTACAGGACATGGCCATGTTCGGGCAGACTTGGTTCTCTGGCGTCCTGGGGAAGACCCATCTTGCCCACATTGTATGGAGGAACAACAGACTGTGGACCACCTTCTATTCAGATGCCCTGCTTTCATGCAACACAGAATGAAGACATCTCTGCTGCTTGGGAAGACCACCTTCGACCCAGTCTCGTTGGCTGGACTCCCGGGTTCTCTGCAGGCATGGAACTTCCTGACCAGCTGGTTCGGCTCTGCAATTGGCTCTATATAAATATAATCTAGAGTAACTGGTTTCTACTAGTTAGCTTGACAGCCCGGGCAGTTGGCGTTTCTTGCGCTCCAGGGGCCTGGGTTATCCTTATTTCTCTCTCTATACTCTTGAAAGACGGGGCAATTTAGCAGCAAATGAATAGAAATTTGTTCCTCACATTCACAGAAGCATCTTGAATCCTGCACTGCTTTGATGAATTTTAAAAAGCTTCTAAAATTTCCGTGATTTGTAATAAATTAGAGTTGTGGAAATTTGCCCGAAAATAATTCGGAATATTAGCGGGAAAGAAACTTTGAAATGTTTGGTTAGTATTTTTCTTCAATAGTGTAATTTTATATTTAATCAAATTTTCAATTATATCTGGAATATCCAAGTCGTATCGCTGTTGATCCTCGATCGATAAATATTTTATTCAAGCACGTTGTCGTTGATTTTTATTTGACAAATCCATGTTGTCTGGAGCTCAAAAGATTATTACTTTCATAAAATTCATAAATTCGATTTTTCAAAATTTTTTCGAAAATTTTTGAAAGATTTGAAATCAATGAGATAGGTCGATAACTTTTTGTTGATTCTAAATTAGATTTATGTGGTTTAGGAATTATCTTTAGAGCTGCTATTTTCCATTTCTCCGGATAATACCCCTTTTTGAATACATTTATTAAATAGTTTGCATAACATATGCTTAATTTTGGGTAAGCACATTTGATCATATTGTGGCGAAGAAATATTTTATTATTTAATTTAATATTATTCAATGAAAAAACTCAACAGATTATAAAAAAATATATTACTCTGTATTTGTGAAATCATCTTTTAAATATTTCTTTGCTTGCTTGCTTAAGATTCCCTAGCTGTAGATAGTTTTGCTGACTTGTTAATAATTGTCGACTCGTCGTTGTGACGTCATCAATAAATTATTTTATATCTTAGGATATTTCAAGGCTTGATTTCTACGCTACAATATTGTTACTTATGTTGTCTAAACCTGGAGCTTTTTAAACATCAGAATTAGAAATGATATTCATTATTTCTTCTACTTCGATAATAATTATGCTTGGATTATTCATTCGTGGCTTAAAATTTCTAATTATTTGTTGTAGAAAATTGTCCAAATTAGGATCGTCTTCAGGAATTAAATCGTCCATTAATATGGTCATTGTTTGCTCTTTTAGATATTCTGGTGAATTGTCAATTATGGGAATTCCATTCTGTACATTTGAGGATCTTAATTTATTGAAGAACTTATAGGCATTACCAAATGGATTATCTGTGTAATTTTCTTCAATAACGTTTCGCCAGTTAGTTCTTTTAGCTTTTCTTATTGCATTAGTGTATTTGTTTCTTGCCAACTTAAATGTATTGTAACTGATTGTTTTATGACGATAATACTAGTTTCTAATATAATGAAAATGATTTTTTATTATTTCCTGTTCATTAGTCCACCAGTCAATTCTGGAAACATGTTTATTAATGGGGGATTTAACCTTCGAAGATTTATATGCTGCTTCTCTCAATAAATTCATGAGTGCGTTCACTATCCCATCAATGTCTTCCTCATCTTTCACTCTGCTTATATCAATTCCCAGTTTTTTGTATCTTGTAATGATATGTTATTAGAAAAATTTGCCCAATTCGCATTTTTTTCAAAGTGGAAATTTGATTATTGAATAAATGACCATTCTTTAACCTGATATCAAATTTAACAGCAACATGGTCGGAAATATTAGTCAAATCAGAGGTATGCCAGTTGTTTATTAAACTTAGTGAGTGTTTATTCGAGATTGTGAGATCAATTATACTTACTCTCCGCTGCAGGTGGGTGTTTTTTCAGGTTATGTATAAAGAGGTTACATTCGTCTATAATAGGTTGTAATCTATATCCATTAGAGTTTATAACAAACCATATAGTATGTCTTGAATTAAAATCACCGCAAAGGATTACAGGTTGATTTATATACGTTTTGAGCAGATCTCTAATGAATGTTTGATGAACAGGGTTAAATGTATTCGGATGAATGTAGAAATTAGAAATAATTAATTTTGCTTTAACTGTAGAAATAGTTATTGTTGTACAAAAATAATTTGTGAATTTTTCCTCTTTGCTGAACTTTATATTTTTATTTAAAATTATAGTTGCCGTATATTTTTCCCCAGTTTTATTCGAACATATAATTTGAGAGTCCATATCATAAATAACATTTTCATGTAAAACATATGGTTCTTGAATCAAAAGAATGTCAGGTGAAGGATATTCACATATCAAACAAAATGTTAACGCGGGATTCGATCCCGGTTCATGACTGTCTGGAAACGAGGGTGTTACCCACTCGTCCTTGTCAGGTGGGTCATCTCTAGTGTTGGCCTGTAGTTTACTTATCGCAGTAAAACTTTTTCTTACATTTTGTTGAATACATCTCACATTTTCAATCATATAGGATATTAATCTATTTAAGATTAAGCTTTAAATTGTATTTGCTACATCATTTCCCTCGTATATTTGTGAATATTGTGTCCTTTGGATAATTTTGTCTATTTGTGATTTGTAAATAGGGCATTCACTTGAATTTGATTTATGGTTTGTAGAAAAGTTTTTAAATTTAGGGTGCTTAGAGAAATTGTGACAATTTGGCGCTTCAGTACAGTTGTGGCTACCCTGTACACCGCATATTTTACATATTTTAATGTTTTGGCAGTCTTTTGTTTTATGGTTCGTATTAAATTCAAAACAATTTTGGCATTGTCTTACAAATATTCTGTCTTGTGTAGAACATCGCTCAAAATCGGTGTATATCTCATTACCCATTTTTCTTAAAATTTGGTAAACTTTAGGAGTTACTTTTAATACTATATTGTGATATGCAGAGTTAAATCCCATTCGCGGTACGAGACAAGCGATGCCAAACACGTCCGCACAGTTGGCTTCAAAAGCCATATATCGATTATGTTTATTTTAATTCATTTGAAAAATTCAACTATCCCTGATCATTTATTTTACTCTGGGATGCCGTCACTACAGGATAAAGTAATCTTGGTGAAATTTTATTATTGCAATTCAGAATCTTCCACTGAAGCTTTACGAGCGTTTCGTAACTTTAAAGGTATTCGAAGAGGTAAAGGACCCATGAGTTGCTACTCTCTAAGGAGAATGATAAAAAAAATTGAGAAGACTGGATGTCTGGAAGCAAAACCTCGGAGTGGAAGACCATCGACACGCAAGTCAGTGGCTGTTACGGTTTCGCAGAATGTTGAAACTATTGAAACGTTATCCACATATGGAGAAGTAAGTGCTCGACAAGTTTCTCGACAAACGGGGATTTCGTATGGAACAGTTTGGAGAGCTCTAAGAATTTTTCTTAAAAAATACCCGTACAAAATTCAAAGATTTCACGAGCTAAAAGTCGGCGATTTTGAGAAGCGTCAAGAATTTGCTGCATGGGTTTTCCGGCAAATTGATATTGATGAAAACTGGCTGTCGAATGTTCTGTGGACAGATGAAGCTCACTTTTCTCTAAATGGAGAAGTCAACACTCAAAACAGCCGCATTTGGGCAACAGAAAACCCTAGGATTTTTACAGAAATGCCACTTCATCAGCCCAGAGTTACAGTTTGGTGTGGGTTCACTTCTTCTTTTATTATTGGGCCATTTTTCTTTGAAGAAATAATTGGAAGAACTTTTAAAACCGTCTCTGTAACTCTCTCTGGTGAACGTTATGTTCAACTTTTGAGAGAAAAGGTTATCCCCATATTGCAGGACAGACAAGCACTGAGCGAAATAACATTCATGCAAGATGGAGGACCTCCTCATATCTCCCGCGGTGCCAAACAATTGCTGAAGGATACGTTCGGTGAAGATCGTGTGATAAGTCGCCACTTTATACACCAGTGGTTTTCAAGATCACCAGACTTGACGCCTTGCGATTTTTGGCTATGGGGGTACATTAAGTCGCATGTTTTTCGATGCCGGCCTACCACATTGGTCATGTTGAAGGCTTCTATCAGACGGCACGTTTCATCAATTTCATCAGATATTTTTT
Organism: Cordylochernes scorpioides; assembly: GCA_030710605.1. NCBI lineage: Eukaryota > Metazoa > Arthropoda > Arachnida > Pseudoscorpiones > Chernetidae > Cordylochernes > Cordylochernes scorpioides. Next base: position 128,147,998 of record CP092867.1, read on the forward strand.
TTAATGCTGTCCATTCTGTCATCCATCGTCTGCAGACGGTGTTTGAGAATGAAGGGCGCCACATTGAGCAAGGATTGTGATCTATTACAAGAGACAAGGCCTCCAAGAGACAAGTTACCTCATGTGTTATATAAGCTGCCATGTATTATATTATCTACCAATATTTTGAAGCTCTTTGTGTTGGGTTATGGGTAAATAAATTCTGTCCTCATATCTTCTCTCTTTTTTATTTGTGAACAGTAATTTTTGTTTGTTTGTCATTTGCTCACATCTTATATTATGTCGTGCAGACCAAAGTGTTATAACTTCTCGAATAACACTGTGCACACAATTTTACCCCTTATGTTTAATTTATCGCTTTTCGCTCATTAAAAGAAATAGCATAAGGAATATTCTCTGTAACCCCCCACCTTTAGAAATTTTGGGAAAAAAAAATAATAATACAAAATGATTTTACTACCACGTTTTTCAACGCAAAAGGTTGATTTAAAAATTATATTTATTTGAGGGGATACATTTTAAAAAATCGTGTACAGTATAATAAACACAATGATAACATTTGACAAGCCGATAGGATATTTGGAATAAAGTACGACAAATGTATTTTGTCACTCCCATCTATATTTCATTTGTTGGATCATGACAAATTTCCAGTTAAATAGTCGAGTGTCGCCAATTATTCAAGAAATTACACATTCCTTATAGCAAGAAATCCTATTAGTAGTACCATCATAATTTTTGGTACTATATTAACATTTCAAAAAATCGTGTATTGAATTCAGCTATGTTTTTCAAACATTCAATATATTTGACAAAACTCTATCAAAAATATAAATATTTTTTGCTACATGTTTTAATTTGCATATACCTATTTTACATATCTCAGATTGTATTTAAAAATCGTTAACCATTTCTTCTAACTTTTGGCGAAATGGTGCTTTATTAATTAACGATTTGATATTATTAGGATTCTTTCCTGGTATACAAAAAGGAAAAATACGTGTCGATCAGTTATATTTTTCAATTAATCAAACAATTTGGCCGCTGAATTTCTGATTCTGGTACAGCGCCATCTAGGGAATGAAATTGTAACTAAAATCAATTTCGAAATTTTCAATATTTGCCATAAAAAATCCCATTGCATTCTGAACACAATGGTGTTTACCGCATTGCTCTAGCGCAAATATTCGCGGAGTTATTAATTTTTAAAGTTGTGCGGGACTTTTGGATCACCCTGTATAATAAAAAATTAAAATCAACACAATTCTATAGAAAGGAAAACGTTCTAGAGTCTATAACCAGCAAAACAATGTGTAAATCAAATTCCTGCTCTTTTTTTATTAGGGGTTTTCCAAAGCGAGTTGAACAAATATATGGCAATATAAAATTGTACATTTTCAAAACGCGGAACCACCGAACCTAATATATATATATATACAGATAATCAGAACCAACTAAATACAATAGTTGTATATGTCTGCTAGATCAAATTGGCGAAACCGCTGGGAGGGTTATTACCTATGTCTCCTCAGTATTTATCGCATTGCGGTAAAGACATTGATAAATGGTATTCAATTTAATTTTTAAAGGCGTTCAAGCATGTAGAGTTGATATATCTACAGTTGAGATACAGAAGATTAAATATTTTCCACCTTTCAATTTTAAGTAAACAAATTATTACTGGCCAAATTCCCATGTGTATCTAGATATCATTGATGGACCTGAGACATCCTGCTACAAATAGATTTTGGAAGTGACATGTGTAGGCATCCACTTAGTGTGAATATCGCCATGAAGAAGTTCACCGATTAATAATAGATGAGAAAGCAACTACACACAATTGGCCACAACCAATTGCATCACCTAGAAATACTTAGGTTAATTTTCTGAAAATTGGTGAGCTTTATAATGCTAATGTAAAAGTAATGTATTGAAATATCGGTGAAAAATAATAACAAATAAATAATATATATATATTTATTTAAATACATAGCTATTATCAATATTTAGTGTTTTCTCCTTTGGCATGTATACAAACAGCTACACAGTGAGACTTACTGTCATACAGTTTTTTATGGCTTTTCGTAGGATGTTAGATCAAGTCATTTAATTTTTTGCCGAAGCTGTTGAAGATTACTTGGTTGTGGAGATGGCCAAATTTTGCTCTCCATCATGTGTCATACATGCTCAATTGGAGAAATATCTGGGGAACACGCGGGCCAGGGAAGGATTTCAACATTTTTAAGGAAGGCTTGCGAGATGTTGACTGTATGTGGTCGGTCATTATCTAGTTGGAAAAAAGCATTATTGGTCTGCTCAATAAATTATAACACTTATTATAAATTGTAAGACATAATTATAACACATCTGCAATGTATAGCTGCAGTCATTTTCCCTTGAATTAAGATCAAAGGGGTCCTACTTCCATAGCTGATGCCACCCCACACCATGGGATCTTTCTTGGAGCCTACATACAATATGTATCCTGCCGTCAGGAACCCCCAAACTGAATCTGGATTTATCATAATAATAACAGAATTCCATTCTTGAGCCCAAAGATTTCTCTCTCACACCAGCTGAGCCTGTCGCTTCTGTGTTTGGCAGAGAGTGGAATTCTTAATAAAGGCCGGCGACTACGGAGTTCTGATTCGTTAAGACAGTTATTAATGGTGTTCAGAGATGGTACAGATTTATTCTGCACATGTAGAGCTGCTTGAACCATCGGTACAGCTGTTGTTCTGTCTGCTACAACTTTCCTTCGAATCCCCCTTTCTCTCTGTTGTTACTCTAGGACGACCTGAATCAGGTTTTCTTGAACTCTTCCTCTTATCACCGAGATCAAGTCATACAACACTACATGATTACAGCCTACGTTCATAGTAATTCCTAGAAATTCAACCTGCTCTGAGGCCTGTCTCTTGTAAAATCAGAAATATTTATATGACGCACTTTTCTCTGCTTTGACATTCTACAGATAAAAGATGATCTTAAAATATTAAAAAAAAAAGATTAATTGATAATACACTAGGAGGCTATTTAAATACCCTTTCTTGACAATTGAACCCGTTTATTGACATCTAGACAATAATACATTTCAAATAAATGAAAAGTAATGAAAATTTACAGTGATTTTATGAGCTAGGAAGGCTCCACCAGCTTGATAGGGTCCTCCTATAGACCAGGAGGGGGTCTTCTTAAAGAATACCATTTCTTGAATAAACAAGGCTTTTTTCGTGTACTTATATTTTAGTTACAATTTCAGAAAATAAATCATTTAAATATACCTTAATGTGTTCATATTAAAGTAGGCAAACTTTCTGAAAATGTGTTCAAGTGTTTATGGGTGATGTAATATGTTTGTGACCAGTGTACAATATCGGATATAGGTGATGTAAAGATATAGAAAATTGCCGAACGTTCATTAGATTCTTTAGTTTTCTGAATTATTTTTTCTGGTGAAAATATGTACAGTGAGGACGCGCGCTGGGGAACACATGTATCCGGGTAGTTCCGCCACAGAATATTTTGGGGAGATTTGAAAAGCTTGAGTTCCCCATTCAGAAAGACCTTCCCTCCATCTCCATCTGTCTATTGCCCGCCACCACGCGCCATGAATTTTAATTTGGCCGTCTTTGGTTGTCTTTTAATCTGCGCTGTTCCTCCCCCTCAGCATTATTTTAACCCCCATCTTTGTGAGAATTGACTGGCTGTGCATAATTCCTTCAATACATTGTCATACCGCAGGACAGTACCGAATGGACAGCTCCTATGGCGTCCACACTCCTAATGAAGCCATGGTGACACCTTGCAACTCCTTCTAAGTATCCATGACCCGACAGAGAAGATACATGACTATTTAACTGAGTTGCACCAAATCTTTTCAGGAAAAAAAAAACAGGAAAGATGGGTTGAACAAATCCCCCAATTTGGCTTTAAAAAATAATTTGCTAACTATAAATTTGCTAACTACACAAGAAGCTCCTCTTAATGTTTATTATTGTTTTTTAATAAATATAAAATAGTTGAAAAATATCACAAACGTGAAATTGTTGTGTGTATGTTGTGTAAAGGGATAAAAAATAATTTTAAAAATCAGTTTCACGATAAGAAGATACCTTTTTTTAATATAAAATGTTGCTTGTGACTGAAGCTGATTTAAGACCTAGATATGTTGGTCCTCCATTTAAGTTCAAATTCAAAATTGACTCTAATATACGACTAAAGTTGATGCGATTTTACAAAGATTCTTTTTGAACGTAGCAGCAAGTTATTTACCATACAGATTTGAAATAGAAGACCGATTAACTTCAAGTTATACATTTTTTATTTTGTATGTTTTCCTAAATTTCGGTGACCCCCAATCAAAGGATGTGTTTCTTGCTCTGAGTTGGGCCTTATCCTTTGATAAGAATGGCATAAATTGGCCCAGACGCTGAAAAATGAATATTACTAATTGGTTGATGTGAGAACTCTCATTACAAGCCTTCCATATAGAAAGAAACTTAACACTTTGTGTTCTGACCAACAACCACAGATTAACGCGTATTTACCCAACAGATATTTTGGGAATAATTTTATATGGTCTTTAAATTGTCCGTTGTGTGTGTTGTTATCCACGATTAACAAATGGCTATAGCTATATCGTCAACTATGCTGTACACCTCTTTGAACACACAATAGACAAGATCGCTAGGTGGTGTGGATTATATAGACTGGAACTCAGCGCGAGTAAATCAGGCTATGGTTCGTCTCAGACCGCGTCTACTTGATCCGTGCCGGGATTCGGTTATCCACAGACAGCCAATCCAGCTGTATGGCTAAATAAAAGTGCCGCTGGTAAGATTTGACCACCGTCTAACGTTCCACCGGCATAAAGTTTGAAGTTTGCACCAGAGTCCGCATCATTATACCGCGTTTGACTCCAGCTTTGGTTTTGATCACCGCTTTGAGAACTCTGTATTTGCAAGTTATCGCCGACGGTTTGATTTCCTAATCTTTCTCACCGTTCAATAGACGTCCTGCTGAGAGCTCAAAGACCCTTTGTAATCAAGGATTGCAGAGCTTTCAGTACGACTAGTAATGTTTCTCTCATTTCTCTCGTATCCTTCCACTCGATTCGGAAATCGCAGCTTAAACCAAATTGTACTTAAAAGGTACATTTTGGTCGACGCTGAAGTTCCATTCCACTTACTTACACTCCCTTTCATCTTGTTCCGAATAATATTCCTGCTCCTTTATTCCACGTTGCAAATCATACAGATGGCTCTAAGACCAAAGATGGAGTTGGCGCCGGTGTGTACAGTAATCTGGACTGTAGAGTTGCCCTGAATTACGTGAATGTTTTTCCTGTCCCCACATTGTTTTGTCTTCCAGGCGGAAGCTCTTGGATTGGTTAAGGTACTTGAAAACGCCACTTGCTTGCCAGATAACTTGACAATAAGAATTCTCCTGGACAACCATTCCGTCGTACCCAGTTCTAAAATAATTCTATTAGATACCGCTCAAAAAAGCAACCTAGCTTATGATATTTACAATGAATAATATTTACATAATATTCACATATACAGTGTATTCACATATTTACAAGGCTAGAGTCTTGTGCGGGGTCTCGAATTCGAAGTGTTCTCTCTTTTAAGGTGGTCTGTTATCCTCATTTATTTTTTACTAGGTACATGTTTTTCTTTCGTTTTTTTTTCTTTCATTTGTCTATTTGTTTTTAATTGATAGAAAGCTGTATATATGAAACGCCGTGATATATTTCAGCTTCAATGTTCAATTTTCAGAATGTGCGTATATGTTTCGTTTAAACTCATCACATCAGTATGGTTCTTTTGGAAAATTCGAAAAGGGTTCTTAGTTGACAAACGCATCGCTTCGTCGGCAGTGGGAGATCGCTGAAGAGTAACCTTTGTGGAACATGAATTTGTAATGTGGCCAAAAGTTGAGTTAGTTCTGCTAGGTCAACTTGACTGTTTTGCTGCTACCTTTATAATAAGAGTTGTGTGTATGAAAAATTGGGATTTCTATGTGTGAGCACAGCGTTTGAGCTAGAATAATTCAGTGAAGTCCAGAATGTGAGCTAGACCTCCACGTAGTTCTATAGGTGTTCATGATACCGCTTCTTCCTTCCATAGTTCAGGCATATACTGGGGGGTCTGGTTCTGTTACAAAATAACTTTATTGAGTGCCGCTCAAAAAAGACCAATATAGCTTACAATGAAAAATATCGTTTTGAATGAAAAATATGAACAGGTTCTTCACATATAAAAAAGTGTCCAATGCGGATTCGATCCCAGTTCATGGCTGTCGGGAATCGACGGTTTATACCGCCGGCTACCGACTTTTTGTTTTGTTTTCTGAGCAAGAACTTCAATCTCATGTACGCTACTCTCGGAGAAATCCGCCCGGATTCCATCAGTAATTTATCAAGAAAATGGGTTGGCCAAATATCAGGGAACAGGCTAAAACAACGTTTAGTTGATTTCTGTTCCACTAGATGGCGTTCTGCCATCTAAAAAGCATATGTGCTTGTAGTCATGGTATGTTTTTTTTTTTGTTTTTAATATCAACACCTGACTTTTATATTTTTCCTGTTATTTTTTTCACATAACCTAGAAGATATCTCTTGACAAGGTTAGTAAGGGGTGTAAGAAAATGTATTGTATCTGTCTATTATATCTTGTTCTGATCATTTTTCCAGATTGTGGTGGAGATTATAACGACATTGATAAGTCAACTGCCTCTAACAGATTCATTATTGATCTAAATGATTTCATTTGGATATTCAAGATTATATATCCATGCCGTGTGTGCGTGGTCGCAATTAATTTGCCTTTTAAAGTTGTTGTGAGCGGATATTCTCAAGATATATAGATATTTATATAAAAAATAGACACTTCGGCCAGTTGGAGTTTTTTAAAACTCTTAAAAACTTTTTTAAAAAACTCCAACTGGCCGAAGTGTCTATTTTTTTATATAAATATGAATGCCGGCCAGGCAGCCTCTATCTTTACGATATATATATATGCTGGAATTGTTAGAAGGTTACTGTTCCAATACCATTTATCGTCCCTGGCTGATCTGCCACCTTTTTTACGGAAGATTAATATTTGACTTTATGTTAGATAGTTTTTCTTGAAAGTCATTAAAATATATTTAATTTTTTTTCACACATACAACTTTATTAAGATCACCGGTCTTATGTAGAACCACCGCAGGAAAGAAGCATAGACGGAGCTCTTATTTTCCAGGCAGCGCAGAACCCAACAACAGTCTCTAGGTTCGACGCATCTCCAGTGGCCACAGATTCCAATGTGCATACGTCAAGGCAGTAGTTAAATTATTAGGTTATAGTTTAGGTCCAATTAGGAAAGTTTTTTTCCCAATAAGGAATGAGGAACTTTACCGAACGCCTTTTTAAATCCACAAAAAACTTGAAGTTTTCCTATTTGCGTCTAAGTGCCAACTGTATCCGAGTGACTAGGGTATATACAAGTAATTTCTTTAAATATTTTGGTGTTGATTGTGTCCGTTTCGTCCTATAAACAAACTTGAGAAATATATAATAGTTTTTTTATAAGTCGATACAACATAGTAGATAGAACAAGTATTTGAAACAAAAATAATACCCTTGGCACACTACCATCACCTCATTTCTAAAAAAATGTAATGTTTTAATCTTGAGATCTGTTTATATATAAACTTTGTGGGAACCAGAGCAACATTAAGATATATTACCTTGAAAGTTATATCTCGTTTTGTGGAAAGTTTATGAATATCCTGCATATGATGGATGGCACTTAGAGTAGCCGCAAGGACCATATGTTGTTTTGATCATCTTGCATTTTCTATAGTCTCTATGGCCTCAGATCTGGAGCTCTGTGTGTGATCTGTGTTTCTGAGAACGGATTTTCTTATATCTCTCTCTCTCCCTCGCCAAACCAACACCACCCAGGACAAAGTAGCAAGGCCACCTCAGCCACCGAGGAAGTACGCTGTAACGCACCTGAAATACAACAAACAGCAGCAGGCCCTGAGCAAGTCCAGGTCAGCTGCAGCCATTTTTGACCAGTGATGATTTGTGGAGTGGTGCTCTGATCTATCTCCAGTGGACTAAATCAAGGCCCTGAAGGAAAAGTCCTCGGTGTTCAAAATAATGAAGATGTCAGGCTAGGTACTGGTCGGGCTGGCCAGCGTCGATCTGGCTGAACGTCTGGTTGAGGAGGGCCTCACCATTGGGACCACCCTCCTGAAGACCTTTCACTATAAGAAACGGGCGGAGAGAGAAGATAACAATTGGCAATCTCCCAATTGCTACCAGGGACGAGGAGGTCGTCGTTGCACTGCGGCCCTACTGCAGGGTGGTTTCCCTGAACCATGAGGTGCGGCGGATACACCTGGACTACCGAGACCAGGGAAGCCTTTGTCCTTCTAAATGAAGAGCTAAAACCACCAGCTCCCTGCCAAGCTGGTGATAGTCGATAATTAAGATTCTACACCCGCCTACATCATCAACGGCATAGAGTATAGAAAATGCACAGAAAGAGACACCGTCGAGCCTTCTACCCTTTGTAAATCAGCGGAAGTCGTTCTGCCAGTCCTCAGAAAACCCGGAGTGGACCGGTATCGACGCCTCCAACCTCCCAACTCATGCTCTACCCAAAGTCAGCAGCGCCTACATCCGCTACAAGAAGTTCTGACACCATCCAAAGACCCCCTAACACCTTCCAGCCTTGTCGCGCCTTCGCCTGCGCTAATATAAATATTATCAGGAGATGTATCAAGATTTTTAGATTTAACTCCATTTTCAAGTTCTATCATATTAATTGAATCCTGGAAAAAAGTTGAATTTGTTTTTCTTTTTGTCTCGGTAGATATATACGATTTTTTATCTATATTTTCTTAGAACACTTTTTGTTAGGTTTTTTATTTGAAATAAGTAGATGTAACGAAGATTTTTCCTGTTTCAATAATTAATTCAACGCTTTTTCTGAAATAAAGTTTCCTCTAATTACACAAAGATCGTAGGTATTTCTTGTTCCATGATAGCAATCCCCGATGTGTGTATGAGATTCCACTAATAGTTCCCCCGAAAGATCTGTTTCAATCTTTGTATATTCAGTCTACCTACAGTGAGCGAAGTATATCAACACCTCTACTATAAATCAAAACAATGAATGAGTCATCCAACACATAGCAATAGTTTACTCAAGATATTTGCAGATGTGGATCGATTTATTTCAAGCAATTGCCTATTAATTTCGGTATTAATATTAATATTGAATATATTTATTATATCTTTTACTTTTATTCACTTGCAAGACCTCCAGGGTAAATCCAGGTATAAGAAATTTCTTTCCCTCCAATTTACCCAGAATAATATATTTATTAACTTGATTGTCTTAATTAAGTTTTCCTATATATAAATTTCATATTACCATTATATGTGATTAGCTTTAAAAATAATAATAATAACAATGCTTATTACTGGTATTATTACTGTTATTCCTGCATGTACCCTACATTTCTACTTGGATAATCTGTATAAGACTGAAAGGTTTTAATAAAGCTTCATTGTGTTGTTGTACATTTCAAGTACAGATCGAAGATACATTCTTGAAAAATGATAACCTCTGGTGTTTTCTGAAAGGATTCTCAGTAAAGATTTGACATTTCCCATTAAAGGTATATTTCAAGTTTATCATATTTCGTCTAGTCATAGGTAGGTATGCGGATACGGTTATCTTATTACGTTAATTCCCGGGTTGAGCCCGGAGGTTGGTTCACGATGCTAATGAATTCAGGTAAAAGCTCCATCT
>CP092867.1:128157915-128182785 GCA_030710605.1 Cordylochernes scorpioides
ATTGGATTCTGCCTTTTAAGCACCAATTTCAAAGGAAATGTCGTATTTAAAACCCATTTAGATTTCCTTAGGTAGTTTTCCTCGTGTGAATTATGACACGACGTACTTCAGGTTGGAAAGAAGATCATGAAACGTTTTTTGTCCAATGAGTTCCAAAACTGAATACATAAAATAATTTTTGCCTTTTATTGATTTTTCTCTTTTATTTTATTATAAAAGTATTATACGTGTATATAGGTTTTTTAACTTTTAATTATACATCTTTAATTTATGTTTTGACATTTTAAAATTTAATTTAGATACTTTCATTTTTTTTAGACATTTTCAATTACATTAGTATTTTCCAGGATCCACCAAACTTCCGGAGACAACTTACCCTACACCGCTGATGTAAACTCCGCAAGCAAACTCTACAAGTAATTTTACTTCACACTCCGCTGTACTACAGTACTTGTTCGTAGAGCGGAAGATGGACTTGTCCGAAAGCTTTTGATGTTAATAAAGTCGAGTTGATTTTTATTGATTTCGAGTATTTCAATATTGAAATCATTTTGAGTTTATTATTACAGAGTGCACATAATCATTTTTATTATTTCTTTAGAATAAAGGACCCCTTTGGTAGAGTGGGGTAAGGATTTAGTTCTCCGACGTTACGACAAAAATCCTTTGTTCGAGTTAGGATCAACATGTAAAATATATAAATGTGACGAGAGAAATACACTCTTGGATTCTCTTGCGTGTTTTCTCGCATTGAGAAACTATTCGGTCGAAATGTCCTCTATTCTAAAGAATTATGAATGCCTCCCAGACAATTTCTGTCTTTAAGTCTGATTCCTTGTGTGTGTTGATTTGGACTTATAGAAAATTTGGATGGGTTTATGTATGGCATTTTACACTCTTACTTTTTCACTCATTGAACAAAACCCTGCATAACATAATGGATGAGATTAGTAGATCAGAAATACCTAGGATCAGCTAAAATAAAAACAAACAAGACTGCTATTACCCTCGGTTCATATTGAGAACTTTAAAATAAAAAGGTCATCTCTCCAGTAAAAATAGACGTATAATTATGTGTGACCGTCTCTGAAATCTAACTAACTCAGGCCGCGGTGACATTTTACACCAATACAGAGATCACTGAGAACCTATGTAGCATCTTTATTCATAAAGGAATGTTTTAAAATTACAGAATAATTTCTCACAATGAGTTTCTTTTTATTTCAAAACGCTAGCTTCCAAGCGATAATCGTTCTTCAACGGGCTTAATAAAAAAATTAAAATCAACAATTCCATCATGAATAAATGAATGTATTTATAATGGCTATATTGAGATGAGTACAACACTTGATGTTCTGAATAAGATTGTTCTATTAATATTTGTATTATGTTTAGTAGAGAATCTGTAGAACAGAATAAATCCTCGCAATTCTATAGAAAGGAAAACGTTCTAGAGTCTAAAGCCAGCAAGACAATGTGTCAAGCACGTAGAGTTGATCTAAAGTTGAGATACAGAAGACCAAATTATTTTCCACCTTTCAATATTAACAAATTATTACTGGCCAAATTCACATGTGTATCTAGATATCATTGATGGACCTGACATCCCCATTCTTTCTGAAAATTGGTGTGCTATATAAGGATAACGTGAAAAGTAAATGTATTGAAATTCCAGCAAAAAATGTACATTTATTAATATACACAACTTTTACCAATATTCTGTGTGTCCTCCTTTTGCACGTATACAAACAGCTATACAGTGAGGCATACTGTCATACAGTTCATTATGGCTTCTTTTGGGATACTACACCAAGCCATTTCAATTTTTTTTCCCGAAGCTGTTGAAGATTACTTGGCTGTGAAGATTTCTAAATTTTCCTCCCCGTTACGCTCATACATGCTCAATTGGGGAAAGATCTGGGAACACGCGGGCCAGAGAAGGATGTCAACACTTTGAAGGAAGGCTTTTAAGATGTTGGCTGTATGTGGTCAGGCATTATCTTGTTGGAAAATGGAATAATTAGTCTTCTCAATAAATTTTAACATAGCAGGGGTTGCGATACACCTGCAATGTATACCTGAGCCGTCATTGTGCCTTGAATTAAGACCAAAGGGGTCCTACTTCCATAGCTGATGCCACCCCACACCAGGGTTGTTGCTGTATGCCTTTATATACTAGTCCTAATGGGATCTTTCATGGAGCCTACATACATATGTATCCTGCCGTCAGGAGCCCCCAAACTGAATCTGGATTTATCATAATAATAACAGAATGCCATTCTTGAGCCCAAATACGTCTCTCTTCACACCAGCTGAGCCTGTCGCTTCTGTGTTTGACAGAGAGTGGAATTCTTAATAAAAGCCGACGACTACGGAGTTCTGATTCGTTAAGAAGGTTATTAATGGTGTTCAGAGATGGTCCATTCTGCACATGTAGAGCTGCTTGAATCATCAGTACAGCTGTTGTCCTGTTTCCTACAACCATCCTTCGAATCCCCCTTTCTCTCTGTTGTTACTCTAGGACGACCTGAATCAGGTTTTCTTGAACTTTTCCTCTTATCACCGAGATCAATTCATACAACACTACATGATTACAGCCTACGTTCAGAGTAATTCCTAGAAATTCAACCTTCTCTGAGGCCTGTCTCTTGTAAAATCAGAAATATTTGTATGACGCACTTTTCTCTGCTTTGGCATTCTACAGATAAAAGATGATCTTAAAATATTAACAAAAAAGATTATTTGATAATTTACTAGGAGGCTATTTAAATACCCTTTCTTGACAATTGAAACACCTTTATTGATATCTACTCAATAATACATTTCAAATATATGAAAAGTAATGAAAATTTATAATGATTTATGATATCCACCACCTTGATAGGGTCCTCCTCCAGACCAGGAGGGGGTCTTCTTAAAGAATACCCTTTCTTGAATAAAAAAAGGCTTTTTCCATGTACTTATATTCTAGTTACAATTTCATAAAATGAATCATTTAAATATACCTTAATGTGTTCATATTAAAAAGTGGCAAACTTTCTGAAAATGTGTTCAAGTGTTTATGGGTGATGTAATATTTTGTGACAAGTGTACAATATCGGATATAGGTGATGTAGAGGTATAGAAAATTGCCGACCATTCATTAGATTCTTTAGTTTTCTGAATTATTTTTTTCTGGGTGAAAATATGTACAGTGAGGACGCGCGCTGGGGAACACATGTATCCGGGTAGTTCCGCCACAGAATATTTTGGGGAGATTTGAAAAGCTTGAGTTCCCCATTCAGAAAGACCTTCCCTCCATCTCCATCTGTCTATTGCCCGCCACCACGCGCCATGAATTTTAATTTGGCCGTCTTTGGTTGTCTTTTAATCTGCGCTGTTCCTCCCCCTCAGCATTATTTTAACCCCCATCTCTGTGAGAATTGACTGGCTGTGCATAATTCCTTTAATACATTGTCATACCGCAGGACAGTACCGAATGACAGCTCCTATGACATCCACACTCCTAATGAAGCCATGATGACACCTTGCAACTCCTTCTAAGTATCCATGACCCGACAGAGAAGATACATGACTATTTAACTGAGTTTCACCAAATATTTTCAGGAAAAAAAACCCAGGAGAGATGGGTTGAACAAATCTCCCAATTTGGCTTTTAAAATAATTTGCTAACAATAAAATAGTTGAAAAATATTACAAACGTGAAATTGTTGTGTGTGTTGTGTAAAGGGATAAAAAATAATTTTAAAAATCAGTTTCACGATAAGAAGATACCTTTTTTTAAATATAAAATGTTGCTTGTGACTGAAGCTGATTTAAGACCTAGATATGATGGTCCCTATCTAAGTTCAAATTCAAAATTACTCTAATATACGACTAAAGTTGATGCGATTTTACAAAGATTCTTTTTGAACGTAGCAGCAAGTTATTTACCATACAGATTTGAATAAAAGACCGATTAACTTCAAGTTATACATTTTTTATTTTGTATATATATATATGTTTTCCTAAATTTCGGTGACTGCCAATCAAAGGATGTGTTTCTTGCTCTGAGTTGGGCCTTATCCTTTGATAAGAATGGCAGAGACTGGCCCAGACGCTGAAATAATATTACTAATTGGTTGTTGTGAGAACTCTCATTACAAGCCTTCCATATAGAAAGAAATTTAACACTTTGTGTTCTGACCATCACTAGATTAGCGCGTATTTACCCAACAGATATTTTGGGCAAATTTTATATGGTCTTTAAATTGTCCGTTGTGTGTGTTGTTATCCACGATAAAATATGCTATAGCTATATCGTCAACTATGCTGTATACCTCTTTGACACACAATAGACAAGATCGCTAGGTGGTGTGGATTTATACTGGAACTCAGCGCGAGTAAAATCAGGCTATGGTCCGTCTCAGACCGCGCGTCTACTTGATCCGTGCCGGGATTCGGTTATCCACAGACAACCAATCCAGCGGTATGGCTAAATAAAAGTGCCGCTGGTAATGTTTGACCGCCGTCTAACGTTCCATAAAGTTTGAAGTTTGCACCAGAGTCCGCGTCATTATGCCGCGTTTGACTCCACTTTGGTTTTGTCACCGCCTTTGAGAACTCTGTATTTGCAAGTTATCGCCGACGGTTTGTTTCCTAATTTTTCACCGTTCAATAGACGTCCTGCTGAGAGCTCAAAGACCCTTTGTAATCAAGGATTGCAGAGCTTTCAGTACGACTAGTAATGTTTCTCTCATTTCTCTCGTATCCTTCCACTCGATTCGGAAATCGCAGCTTAAACCAAATTGTACTTAAAGGTACATTTGGTCGACGCTGAAGTTCCATTCCACTTACTTACACTCCCTTTTCATCTTGTTCGAATAATATTCCTGCTCCTTTATTCACGTTGCAAATCATACAGATGGCTCAAAAAAGATGGAGTTGGCGTGGTGTGTACAACGTAATCTGGACTGTAGAGTTGCCCTGAATTACGTGAATGTTTTTCCTGTCCCCACATTGTTTTGTCTTCCAGGCGAAGCTTGGATTGGTTAAGGTACTTGAAAACGCCACTTGCTTGCCAGATAACTTGACAATAGAATTCTCCTGGACAACCATTCCGTCGTACCCAGTTCTAGAATTCTATTAGTTGCTCAAAAAAAGCAACCTAGCTTGATATTTACAATGAATAATATTTAAATAATATTCACATAACAGTGTATTCACATATTTACAAGGCTAGAGTCTTGTGCGGGGTCTCGAATTCGAAGTGTTCTCTCTTTTAAGGTGGTCTGTTATCCTCCTTTTATTTTTTCTAGGTCGTGTTTTTTCTTTCATTTGTCTATATTTGTTTTCAATTGATAGAAAAGTATATATGAAACGCAGTGATATATTTCAGCTTCAATGTTCAATTTTCAGAATGTGCGTATATGTTTCGTTTAAACTCATCACATCAGTATGGTTCTTTTGGAAAATTCGAAAAGGGTTCTTAGTTGACAAACGCATCGCTTCGTCGGCAGTGGGAGATCGCTGAAGAGTAACCTTTGTGGAACATGAATTTGTAATGTGGCCAAAAGTTGAGTTAGTTCTGCTAGGTCAACTTGACTGTTTTGCTGCTACCTTTATAATAAGAGTTGTGTGTATGAAAAATTGGGATTTCTATGTGTGAGCACAGCGTTTGAGCTAGAATAATTCAGTGAAGTCCAGAATGTGAGCTAGACCTCCACGTAGTTCTATAGGTGTTCATGATACCGCTTCTTCCTTCCATAGTTCAGGCATATACTGGGGGGTCTGGTTCTGTTACAAAATAACTTTATTGAGTGCCGCTCAAAAAAGACCAATATAGCTTACAATGAAAAATATCGTTTTGAATGAAAAATATGAACAGGTTCTTCACATATAAAAAAGTGTCCAATGCGGATTCGATCCCAGTTCATGGCTGTCGGGAATCGACGGTTTATACCGCCGCTACCGACTTTTTGTTTTGTTTTCTGAGCAAGAACTTCAATCTCATGTACGCTACTCTCGGAGAAATCCGCCCGGATTCCATCAGTAATTTATCAAGAAAATGGGTTGGCCAAATATCAGGGAACAGGCTAAACAACGTTTAGTTGATTTCTGTTCCACTAGATGGCGTTCTGCCATCTAAAAAGCATAGTGCTTGTAGTCATGGTATGTTTTTTTTTTTGTTTTTAATATCAACACCTGACTTTTATATTTTTTTCCTGTATTTTTTTCACATAACCTAGAAGATATCTCTTGACAAGGTTAGTAAGGGGTGTAGAAAATGTATTGTATCTGTCTATTATATCTTGTTCTGATCTTTTTCCAGATTGTGGTGGAGATTATAACGACATTGATAAGTCAACTGCCTCTAACAGATTCATTATTGATCTAAATGATTTCATTTGGATATTCAAGATTATATATCCATGCCGTGTGTGCGTGGTCGCAATTAATTTGCCTTTTAAAGTTGTTGTGAGCGGATATTCTCAAGATATATAGATATTTATATAAAAAATAGACACTTCGGCCAGTTGGAGTTTTTTAAAACTCTTAAAAACTTTTTTAAAAAACTCCAACTGGCCGAAGTGTCTATTTTTTATATAAATATGAATGCCGGCCAGGCAGCCTCTATCTTTACGATATATATATATGCTGGAATTGTTAGAAGGTTACTGTTCCAATACCATTTATCGTCCCTGGCTGATCTGCCACCTTTTTTACGGAAGATTAATATTTGACTTTATGTTAGATAGTTTTTCTTGAAAGTCATTAAAATATATTTAATTTTTTTTTCACACATACAACTTTATTAAGATCACCGGTCTTATGTAGAACCACCGCAGGAAAGAAGCATAGACGGAGCTCTTATTTTCCAGGCAGCGCAGAACCCAACAACAGTCTCTAGGTTCGACGCATCTCCAGTGGCCACAGATTCCAATGTGCATACGTCAAGGCAGTAGTTAAATTATTAGGTTATAGTTTAGGTCCAATTAGGAAAGTTTTTTTCCCAATAAGGAATGAGGAACTTTACCGAACGCCTTTTTAAATCCACAAAAAACTTGAAGTTTTCCTATTTGCGTCTAAGTGCCAACTGTATCCGAGTGACTAGGGTATATACAAGTAATTTCTTTAAATATTTTGGTGTTGATTGTGTCCGTTTCGTCCTATAAACAAACTTGAGAAATATATAATAGTTTTTTTATAAGTCGATACAACATAGTAGATAAACAAGTATTTGAAACAAAAATAATACCCTTGGCACACTACCATCACCTCATTTCTAAAAAAATGTAATGTTTTAATCTTGAGATCTGTTTATATATAAACTTTGTGGGAACCAGAGCAACATTAAGATATATTACCTTGAAAGTTATATCTCGTTTTGTGGAAAGCTTTATGAATATCCTGCATATGATGGATGGCACTTAGAGTAGCCGCAAGGATCCATATGTTGTTTTGATCATCTTGCATTTTCTATAGTCTCTATGGCCTCAGATCTGGAGCTCTGTGTGTGATCTGTGTTTCTGAGAACGATTTTCTTATATCTCTCTCTCCCTCGCCAAACCAACACCACCCAGGACAAAGTAGCAAGGCCACCTCAGCCACCGAGGAAGTACGCTGTAACGCACCTGAAATACAACAAACAGCAGCAGGCCCTGAGCAAGTCCAGTCAGCTGCAGCCTTTGACCAGTGATGATTTGTGGAGTGGTGCTCTGATCTATCTCCAGTGGACTAAATCAAGGCCCTGAAGGAAAAGTCCTCGGTGTTCAAAATAATGAAGATGTCAGGCTAGGTACTGGTCGGGCTGGCCAGCGTCGATCTGGCTGAACGTCTGGTTGAGGAGGGCCTCACCATTGGGACCACCCTCCTGAAGACCTTTCACTATAAGAAACGGGCGGAGAGAAAGATAACAATTGGCAATCTCCAATTGCTACCAGGGACGAGGAGGTCGTCGTTGCACTGCGGCCCTACTGCAGGGTGGTTTCCCTGAACCATGAGGTGCGGCGGATACACCTGGACTACCGAGACCAGGGAAGCCTTTGTCCTTCTAAATGAAGAGCTAAAACCACCAGCTCCCTGCCAAGCTGGTGATAGTCGATAATTAAGATTCTCACCCGCCTACATCATCAACGGCATAGAGTATAGAAAATGCACAGAAAGAGACACCGTCGAGCCTTCTACCCTTTGTAAATCAGCGGAAGTCGTTCTGCCAGTCCTCAGAAAACCCGGAGTGGACCGGTATCGACGCCTCCAACCTCCCAACTCATGCTCTACCCAAAGTCAGCAGCGCCTACATCCGCTACAAGAAGTTCTGACACCATCAAAGACCCCCTTAACACCTTCCAGCCTTGTCGCGCCTTCGCCTGCGCTAATATAAATATTATCAGGAGATGTATCATTTTTAGATTTAACTCCATTTTCAAGTTTATATATTAATTGAATCCTGGAAAAAAGTTGAATTTGTTTTTTTTTTGTCTCGGTAGATATATACGATTTTTTATCTATATTTTCTTAGAACACTTTTTGTTAGGTTTTTTATTTGAAATAAGTAGATGTAACGAAGATTTTTCCTGTTTCAATAATTAATTCAACGCTTTTTCTGAAATAAAGTTTCCTCTAATTACACAAAGATCGTAGGTATTTCTTGTTCCATGATAGCAATCCCGATGTGTATGTATGAGATTCCACTAATAGTTCCCTCGAAAGATCTATTCCAATCTTTGTATATTCAGTCTACCTACAGAGAGCGAAGTATATCAACACCTCTACTATAAATCAAAACAATGAATGAGTCATCCAACACATAGCAATAGTTTAACAAGATATTTGCCGATCTGGATCGATTTATTTCAAGCAATTGCCTATTAATTTCGTATTAATATTAATATTGAATATATTTATTATATCTTTTACTTTTTTCACTTGCAAGACCTCCAGGGTAAATCCAGGTATAAGAAATTTCTTTCCCTCCAATTTACCCAGATTAATCTATTTATTAACTTGATTGTCTTAATTAAGTTTTCCTATATATTTCATATTACCTTATATGTGATTAGCTTTAAAAATTATAATAATAACAATGCTTATTACTTATTATTACTGTTATTCCTGCATGTACCCTACATTTCTACTTGGATAATCTGTAAAAGACTGAAATTTAATAAAGCTTCATGGTGTTGTTGTACATTCAAGTACAGTCGAAGATACATTCTTGAAAAATGATAACCTCTTGTGTTTTCTGAAAGGATTCTCAGTAAAGACTTGACATTTCCATTAAAGGTATATTTCAAGTTTATCATATTTCGTCTAGTCATAGGTAGGTATGCGGATACGGTTATCTTATTACGTTAATTCCCGGGTTGAGCCCGGAGGTTGGTTCACGATGCCTAATGAATTCAGGTAAAAGCTCCATCTTATCTAAAATGGACGGGGTAAACGGGATTGCATTCTGCGCAGACCAACTAAATGTGATACCAGGCAATTTAACTTCCAACTGACAGACTTCTTTTTGGATTGTTTTTAATTAGTCACCGAATCTTCAAAGCAAGCGGGCAACTTACCGCTATTGACTCACTAGTAATTACAGGGCAAGGCCTGCAGAACTTTTTAATTTACCCATTTAATGTGGTTTTTTAATAAAAGAAATAAAAAATCAGGTCCCATTTTCCACGTCGTCTTCCTCTCTCCATCCATTTTTTTTTTATTTAAACTGGATGAACACAATTACATCTGCTGCTTCGTCAGTAGAGGAGGGGTGGGGGAGCTTGAAAATAATTTTTTTAAACTTTTTTTCCAGATTTACTCACTTTAGGCGCATTTTTAATTATATCGTATTTGTTTTTGGTTGTGTGCCTCTTCTATTGATGGCTTCACCTTTAATATCACGAGTTGAAATGAGGTAATTAAAATGTGTTAATTTTTAAGATGATGATTACAAACGGGATAATTTCTAGTAAAAAGCGTAAAAATTAATTAAGCAAGCGGATTTAGAGATGTTGAAATTGATGAAGATTAGGCAGCGCAATGCTAGCTTTTGAAAATTAATTGTGCAGAAGTTTAAGCTAAGAGGTTCGTTATTTTGCGCGGCGCCTTCACGACTGAATAATTAAATATTCTCTTCCACAATTTCTTTAATGGTGCCTCTCTCGACTTGGAGAATACGTCGGTGGATATTCCTCCTTCACTTATTTGTGTGGTATTGGACAGTGTGAGATCCTGACAAAGTTTGATTTAATCCAGTCAGGACAAATAAAATATTGCGTTGAAACAAGGAATTCCTAAGTCAGAGGCAACAGGTAAAATGAATTTATATTTTATGGTTGATTTTTATTTAATTTAAGACCTATCTAGGAGACCAGATGTTTCTGTTCGTAAATCCGGGTTTATCGTCAATATGATGCTTATCATCACCATTGTCAATTTGAAGGTCGGTCGGTGCCAATTGTCCTGCCAGGTCCTGCCATACTGGTCCAATAAGGAACGCATCGATGGAGGTACATTAAAATTGAAAAGCCCAACATTTTGCTTGAAACTATACTCAATTGAAAAACAGGAATTTTGTCTTCAAAAATAGCAATAAAAAAGTGAACTTGACACTTTAAAACCTTGCTCTTATAAATCAGATTTGGTATCCATTAAAGGCAAACAGTTTGATTAATTTCCATCTCAAAATATTACATTTTCGACTTGTAATTTAAGCTTATTGGCCTTAGATGTAATTTGGCCTTATGAATGTCTTAATTAGAGAATCATTTGTATTTGAAATCCTTCAAACCTTACGATTATCTGTTCAAAAGGCCGCAGTCACCGTACGGAGGAGATTAATTGAGTCGCCGAATGCCGTGGTCCATTTGGACGAGGAAAGCGAAGACTAGAACGCGGCTGATTCCACACTAGCCTGTTCAGTGATTCGCTAACCATGACGTATGCACAAAGGAACGTGTGGCCATTGGACATGCGTCGGACCAGGAGGCTGTTGTTGGGGGCTGCGCTGCCTGGAGTATAGGAGCTCCATCTATTATTTCATCCTCTGGTGAATCTATCTCTGGTATTAATAAAGCTTTGTGCGTGTGTGATTTTCTGTTCAAAGAAGCGGCATTGGGGAAGAGAACCATTCTGATGTGAGAGCCCCATATATTAAACCATAATTACGATGTAATATCTCCATACATTAAACAAAATCATGTGTGATTTGCTTGTTTTCTAAAAATTAATATAACACAATTTTTTTTCTATCACACCTATATTAGCGTGGTGCATACTTTTTCAATAACCAATTAGACCAAATTGTATCATGAAGATGTGTAAATAAAATACTTTAAAATGAATTTTGATTTGTTATTGTGTTATCTAATTTAGTACCAAAGCATGGAATTCTAAAATGTAAGATGACAAAGATAATTGGGGGGAAAAAGAGTTAGAGATTTAAAGATGTTCCCCGATTTAACGATAATATTTGTTGTGTGATTGGAGGTATCGATGAATCGAAGGTATGCTAGGTGTTTTATTGTGACGTCATTGACGTAGCCGCCCGCGGTAAACAAAGAAGATAAGAAAAGGCTGTTCCCCTCACCAGTTGTACCTAGCACAACCCCCTGCAACCTCCTGTTATTTCTATAATTAAATAAATTTCTTCTTTTATCGTAACTTTGTCATTGGAGTAACTAAAACATAAAACATAAAAAAGTGACGACGGGGTTTCAAGGTAAAGTGAAATTTTTTAATTGATTCGTTAAAGGGTAAACAAGTTATTCAAGATGGCGGTAAACTCATTCCGTTCCTGCAAGATGACATCCAGAGCATGGACAAATATAGTCGTTATTTTAAAACTATATGATAGCAGAATATAAACTAAGCGTAGAAGAAAGTAAAAAAAAGCTATATTTTTAACAGTATTGGATCTGAAGTACAAAGACAATACTACACGTTGCCAAAGGCCAGTACTGGCACCTACTTAAATGAAGCCATTGATCTCCTAAGCCAGAGATATGTTGTTAAATATCACCCTGGGTAATCAGGGTGAAGTTTAATGATCTGAGGCAATTACAAGACGACTACATATCTGCACTACGCACGCTGGCTAAAGACTGTGCCTATGATTCCTATGAAAGACGAATTGATTCGGAGTCGTTTCATTGACGGAACCAAGATTAAGCAACTGCGGAATCGGCTTCTAATGGAGACTACGGACTTGGATCAAGTGGTGCAACTTGCTACAAAGTACGAGAAGGCCCAGGAGGACAACAAGATGTTCGATAATCCACCGGAAGAGATAAACAAGATCGTTGCTTAAGATCGCCGCACTGAGTCTAATCTTCGGGAGCGTGACAAGATCTCGACAAACTTCAAGTGTCTGCGCTTTGGAGGTAAAAATAAAGCTACAAGCCCAAGATTGTCCTTCTAAGGATGTAAAGTGTCACCAGTGTCTGGAGGTAGGTCACTTTTAAAATTCTTTTCAACTAAGTTGTTAGTTAAGAACGTTAAAAAATTGCACAAACTAACAATAACCGATTCATCAGCCTTCGAAGCTTGAAAATTGACTTGAATGCTAATTGTGGAACAATTAATGTCCTTATAAAGTTCCCTGTTGACACAGGATCCACAGTGTCATTGATTCCAAAGAGTTTGTGCACTGAATATTCCGCAAAAACTAAATTAAGCCCAGTTTCTGTAGCACTAAAGAGCTTTACGCAGCAAGCTATTGGCGTCCTTGGTGACCTTATGCACGGTAACGCTGTAGTACCTACGCTATTACACGTTGTTAGAGCCGACTCGCCTATTTTGGGATTTTGGAGTTATTTAATAAACTTAGGGTTTCTACTATAGATAGAGAAATTAACCAAATCACAGAGAGTAACAACATTCTGGAGACCTTACCCTTGAGGACATTGAGTACAAAATCATTGTTGATACCAGTGAACCACCGCTGCAACAAAAGCTAAGGAGATTGCCACCAGTCCTCTTAGATGAAGTACACAAGAATATACAACGGCTTGTGAAAATGGCCATTATTGAACCTATTGTTACATTTAATTGGATTTCAACTCATTGTGGTCTCTAAAAAGAGCTATACTCCGGAATATATTCTGAGGGCAGAAACAGAAAGAAATTCTCACGATATCATAGTGGATAAATTAATCATAAAATTCTGGACTGGAATACTAAAAATGGACCCCAGCAGGCTAACTTCAATTTTCTGGTGCACTTATGGGATATATCAACCTTTGCGAAACAGAATATCGGTTTGGTAAAAAGTGTGACGTAGATATTAAATAACACCAGCTTCTCGTTGCTTGTTGGATGTACAGATTCCAATACTTTACAAAGAAATATTCCTCTAGTTATTAGAACTACCATAGACCAGTCTATACAGTTGGATTATGCAAGAATAGAAAACTCTGTACCTCATTTTAACTATAAACATTTTCATACATCAACTACTATGGTGTCTTACCTCAATAGTGGTATTCCAATGACTGTAAAGCGATGCATTGCCCAAGCAAGAATTCTTGTTTTCACTACATAAAACATAATCACGTTTTATTATTGAAAATCTAAAAACTTAAAGTGTACTCTGTGCAATAGCCAATTTAGCCAAGACTTTCCACACTACATGTTTTATTGTCCGACACTGTAGAAGGAGAGAGGAATTCTCCATCAAAAGATTGGTTATTAAAACAATTCGCCATATGTTCTAATGGCAAAAGTAGTGAAAAGTAAACCCAATGCCTCAGCTTCTCACAAATTATGGAAAACAACACAGAAAATAGGTGCAAGACAGATGATGGATCCAACTTGAAGAAAGGCCGATGTCAACCGCCACTTTCTGTAGATAACGGCTATGTTCACTTCTGTTAACCTGTCTTAGAGAATCCTCTGGCTTTTATGGCTCCGAAAAGAACTCAACAATAAACTGATTATAAAAGTTTGATTTTAAAAATATTTATTGATATTTTAAAAATTAGGCTTCGATTTTGTTTTTTTACCCAAAAGTGCGCAACAGTCCTTTATACACAAACAGATTATAAATAAAAACCTTCAAATTTGAACGCTTTAAATATGAAGAAATGGAGAGTTTCAAAGAGTGATATCTATCCCCATCTTAACCAAATAATATTAAACTACTCTAAAATAATAAGGTAGTTTTCCATTTGGCTTTCATTCAAATCTTTAACAAAAGAAACAGGCGCGATGAAAAGTGGGATTGGTAAAATCCGGTGGTGAAGTCTAGTTAACAAACTTGGGTGGTGAATAGACAGCCAGGCAGGTAAAAAAACACGGGGGGGGATCCCACGGCATGTAGTTTCCTTGGAGAGGAAGTGCATCCCACATTTTATTTTCACGATCTCCTTTCCGCCGAAGAGGAAATTGGGCTCCCAAAGCGACTAATTAATTTTAAAGTTTTGTTTAATTTGGTCGGAAGTTGTCATTGTAGGGGAGCCGATAAGGCCACTTCCCGGGGGCGCCGGAAATGAACGGGTTATCAGAGCCTTCCTTTGTGAGCGACGTCTTTCTTTGATCCTCTGCATATCCTGGGCCGATCTGGTGGCCCGCTCGGCATTGAGGAACTGTCTCCAGACAACCTGGTCATACAATCCCTGCGGAATCCTCCGCCTCCTCCATCGCCGATGTCATTCATCCCCGTCTTCAACATCTCTGGTGCCATTCATCCCCCGTCTTCAACATCGCTAGTACCCTTCATCCCCCGTCTTCAACATCTCTGGTGCCATTCATCCCCCGTCTTCAAATCCCCATTCATCCCCGTCTTCAAGATCGCTGTTACCCATTCATCCCCCGTCTTCAAAATCGCTGGTACCATTCATCTCTCGTCTTCACATAGCTGGTACCCTTCATCCCCGTCTTCAACATCGCTGTTACCATTCATCCCCCGTCTTCAACATCGCTGGTACCATTCATCCCCGTATTCAACATCGCTATTACCTTCATCCCCCGTCTTAACATAGCTGGTACCCTTCACCCCCGTCTTCAACATCGCTGGTACCATTCATCCCCGTCTTCGACATCGCCTGGTGCCATTCATCCCTGTCTTCAACATAGCTGGTACCTTCATCCCCCGTCTTCAACATCGCTGGTACCATTCATCCCCCGTCTTCAACATCTCTTTACCATTATCCCCCGTCTTCAACATCGCTGGTACCATTCATCCCCGTCTTCAACATCGCTGGTATCCATTCATCCCCCGTCTTCAACATCTTGGTGCCATTCATCCCCCGTCTTCAACATCGCTGGTACCATTCACCCCCGTCTTCAACATCTCTGTTACCATTCATCCCCCGTCTTCAACATCGCTGGTACTGTATTCATCCCACGTCTTCAACATCGCTGGTACCATTCACCCCGTCTTCAACATCTCTGTTACCATTCATCCCCGTCTTCAACATCTCTGGTGCCATTCATCCCCCGTCTTCAACTTCGCTGGTACCATTCATTCCCCCGTCTTCAACATCTCTGTTACCATTCATCCCCTGTCTTCAACATCGCTCGGTACCATTCATCCCACGTCTTCAACATCGCTGGTACCATTCATCCCCCGTCTTCAACATCTCTGTTACCATTCATCCCCCGTCTTCAACATGCGGTACCCTTCATCCCCGTCTTCAACATCGCTGGTACCATTCATCCCGTCTTCAACATCGCTAATACCCTTCTTCCCCCGTCACCTCCATCGCTGGTACCATTCACCCCCGTCTTCAACATCGCTGGTACCATTCATCCGTCTTCAACATCGCTAATACCCTTCATCCCCGTCACCTTCATCGGGTACCATTCATCCCCCGTCTTCAACATCGCTGGTACCATTCATCCCACGTCTTCAACATGCTAATACCCTTCATCCCCCGTCACCTCCATCGCTGGTACCATTCATCCCCGTCTTCAACATCGCTGGTACCATTCATCCCCCGTCTTCAACATCTCTGTTACCATTCATCCCCGTCTTCAACATCGCTGGTACCATTCATCCCACGTCTTCAACATCGCTGGTTACCATTCATCCCCGTCTTCAACATCTCTGTTACCATTCATCCCCCGTCTTCAACATCTCTGGTGCCATTCATCCCCCGTCTTCAACATCGCTGGTACCATTCATCCCCCGTCTTCAACATCTCTGGTGCCATTCATCCCCCGTCTTCAACATCGCTGGTACCATTCATCCCCCGTCTTCACATCGCTAGTACCATTCATCCCCCGTCTTCAACATCTCTGTTACCATTCATCCCGTCTTCAACATAGCTGGTACCCTTCATCCCCCGTCTTCAACATCGCTGGTACCATTCATCCCCGTCTTCAACATCGCTAATACCCTTCATTCCCCGTCACCTCGATCGCTGGTACCATTCATCCCCGTCTTCAACATCGCTGGTACCATTCATATCCCGTCTTCAACATCGCTAATACCCTTCATCCCCCGTCACCTCATCGCTGGTACCATTCATCCCCCGTCTTCAACATCGCTGGTACCATTCATCCCACGTCTTCAACATCGCTAATACCCTTCATCCCCCGTCACCTCCATCGCTGGTACCATTCATCCCCCGTCTTCAACATCGCTGGTTACCATTCATCCCACGTCTTCAACATCGCTGGTGTCCTTCATCCCCCGTCCCCTCCATCGCTGGTACCATTCACCCCCCGTATTCAACATCTGTTACCATTCATCCCCCGTTATAAATCGCTGGTACCATTCATCCCCCGTCTTCTCCATCGCGTACCATTCATCCCCCGACTTCATCGCTGGAACCATTCATCCCCCGTCTTCTCCATCGCTGGTACGCTTCATGGTGTCATTTATCCTCCGTTTCCTCCATCCTTCGTTTCATCCATTCCGGCCTAATCCATCGCTGATGCCATCCATTTGCGGGCTCCCACAACTTTACTGCCAATCTTTTTTTTCTTACATTGCTGGAGCCATCTTTTCTTCGCCTCCTCCATCACTGAGGCCATCCATTCTCAGTTTTCTACATTGCTAGTGGCATTCATCCGCGGTCTTTTCCATAGCTGGTGTCATCCAAAATTCGTTCTCTTATGTCGCTTGTGCCATTCATCCCGTATCCTCTCCAGCCAGAATTTTTCCACCGATATATTAGAACAGGCCCCTATCAGAATCCAGTTGCATCTAATGGGCAAATGTTCGGCCCAGCGCACTTTGAATCGGTTCAAGCCGGGTTCTCCAGATGAGACCCCCAAGTACTTGAGGTGATCATCATCAGTAGATCGTGTAAGAATCGATAGCCGAGGATCACGAAAGTGACCGGGCTGGGCGCGTGTGGGGGCGGGGCGATGGGGTGGGCGGGTCGACAGCTTCATTGCTGGGTCCAGCTGATGGATCGATAGCGTCCCGGAGGTCAGAGGTCGCCCTGACAGCCATTGTTGGCCGCAATTAACCAGCCTGATGATTCCAGATTACAACAGGATCTACCTCTGACACCGATATCCCTCACCATCCTATCTGCCAAACACAACGTTTTCCTCAGCCAGAGGTGCAACGAGGAATTGGAAATAAGCTAATAGCTCAGTTTTAGATGTCTTTTCAAAGCTCCTGGATACTAAGATGAAGAATGTTTTATAAATTGAAGTAAAGTGCCCGAGTCGAGTCCTTGAAAAGAGTTTTAAAAGTTAAAACGTTCAGTTAAAATCGTCAAAATAATGATCTCGTCGTTTTCAATAATTTCTTGCTAGTTATTTGTTAAAATTTCACAAATTATTGAAGAATCTTTCAACAAGCTGTCTTGGTATTGAATTGGCCAATAGATGAAATATCTGCCTTATATTAAATAATTTAAATCTCCGAAGAAATGGCTCCGTGTATTGAAACATGCAGCACATGATGTCACACAGGACTATAAGGAGAACGAGGCAGGAAATCTCAACCTATTGTTGAAACTTTTCAAATGGAATTCAATGCTAGCTCCTCAACTTTCCAATTTTATTGGTAATCTTTTAAAGCATAAACCCTCGTCTAGTAGTAGGTTTAAGACATTTGTTTTCTCAACCTGACACAACTCCAGAGTTCACGTAAATGTATAAGTGCTGTGTATAAGTATCATTGGTAAATGAAGGCTGGAATCCTCCTCCATAGAGTACACAGACAGCTAGGGCCGGCTGCTACATTGGATATTATTCGTTGGAATTTCTAAACGCTTAGAAAACTGACAAGTCAAGTGGACACAAGCATTTATCCTGAACCGGACGATCTAACTCATTAAATCCAATCATACAGTCTCAATACACCAATAACAAACATTTTCAGTCTGTATTTAGAGAGGAAGAAAGAACGCCTAACAACTTGCTGAATTTTGAACTAGAAGAGCCGGAAATCATTAAAATTAAAACGAAAAACTACATAGAATTTTCGCTTTTATATATTTAAGTCATAATTGTAAGTGGAGAATTCAATATTTTTTTGATATTTTTAGCCTCTGTTTGTTTAGATTTATAATTTTACTTTATTATATATATTATTTTGTGTGAATAAATATCCAAAGTCTCTTTCCTCTTAATTTTTATTTATTTTTGCAAATTCATCTTATAATCATTTTCCATTTTCAAGCACTTTTGGAAAAAGGGTTTTCTTCTCTTCTTTGGAAGACATGTTAATTCATATCCGGATACGAAGTGTATGCTAAAACATTGATAAAACTGTAAGCCAAATTTTAAATAAATTAACATAACTGTTCTCCATTTATTTTTATATATACGATAAGATTTTGTGTGTGTGCTAAAGACTTGGTATTGGAAGCAGTTATAGAGAAATAGTATGATCTGTAGAGAGTAAATATATAACAGATTAGGCAAAAACAAAAGTAGTAAGAATGTTCTAGCAAAAACTCTTCGAGAGATAAGGCCTCGCTGAGCGACGACCTAAAAATCTCACAGTCCAATTTATTAATTTTAACTTCTCATTATCTCACGAAAGGTAGAAAAAATAAAAGTAATATGCGTCATTTAGAGAATGCTTTTTTTTTCTTCCTCTTCTTCAGTCTGTTCCAAATCTTTAATAGTGTAGAATTTAATAATGCGCTTGGGAAAGATGCCCTCTGGCGAGAGCTGTAGGAATCTTCTTCTTCGTCTGCTCTTTTTTTAAATTCTTTAATGACATTTTTACCGCAGTAATTGCTCACCTAGATGGGTAAACATCGCTTCAACTGACGGCTCAAACTGCTCACGCGCGAAAAAAAACGACTAAGATCTTAATTAATTACAAAATTAATAACAAAGCGAGACGCGGTCA
Organism: Cordylochernes scorpioides; assembly: GCA_030710605.1. Lineage (NCBI taxonomy): Eukaryota > Metazoa > Arthropoda > Arachnida > Pseudoscorpiones > Chernetidae > Cordylochernes > Cordylochernes scorpioides. The sequence goes on from CP092867.1 coordinate 128,177,150, forward strand.
AATATTTAAAAAAATAAAATTCTCTGATGTGTCTCTCGCTATCCAGTCTCCTGGAAATGCTACTGGCATTGAAGCATACTTGGCGTTTTTTGAGAAATATTTATTATTCACCGTGTATAACCTGCAAATGGTAATTTTTGACTTCGCAGCGAAAAACTCGCCAAGGCAGAAAACAAAATTACTGCTCACACAATTCTGATGTTTAATTAAAAGGTTGGGGACATTTTGTCCGCTTTTGCTGGGGCAGTTTTTTTTTTGTCCCCATTTTTACCCAAAAGCCTTTTTTTACAACTGCAAAGATTTTTTATTTAAAATAATAAAAAAAGAGCATACACTAGACAGTCATAGAAACTGTAAAACAACATTACCTAACATTTACTGGCATTATATATTTTTCCTAGTTTAGAGTTCACCCTCTCGAATTTAAGCCTTATAAACCTCAATGACCACCTTGTTTTCATTTGGTCGTCGAGGTACAGCTTACACCACTCAAACGACGGTCAACTGCCCGTAACACATACCTGGTTATATATTTTTGAATTATCAAGAAAATATTTTGGACAATATAATCTAAAAACATAAAAGAAGCTCAGATGTATATATTTCTCTATATGGCGCTAGCATCAGGTATTGTTATTTGCACGTTCAAGCTATTTGACGGCTCTTTTTTATTCAGATTATCTGGTACATTTGCTCCTTTGTTATTGTTTTCAGGACATCTCTTATGATGCCTTGCAATTAGAAAAATGAAGAAAATCGTAGTTAATAATTTATAGAGCTTGTCTGGATTTCAGAAAAATATATTTGCATGTAAAAATGTGCAATTATTATTTTTTTTTTTATGAAACTACTAAACTAAAGATGAAAAAGATTGGTTAAGTTTGGATATTTTTCAACTCCCGTTTAGTGGTTGAAAATTTTGTCTTTAAAAGATAACCAACTAGCGCTCATAAAATTATTTAAATTTCCCAAAGATAGATAGCGCTTCTTTTGTGTTCAATTCAACATTTGAAACGTTTATTTCCATTTATATAGCCTTGTATAGGTGCCACTTTTGTATCTCAAGGCTTCATCACAATTTATTTAGATATTGATTGCTGTTTTCAACATGCAAACATATTTTACGTAGTTTATATAAATGTTCAAAGTGTCTTCTCCTCCTCGAATTGCAAATTTGCTTATAGAGATTACTTCAGAAACCTCTGTTCTTTCGAGCGAAAAAAATAAAATGATTTACGATTTGCGCAGGGCCCAAACGAATCATCTCTGTATCCTTCCTATTGCAGTAGTTATACCGCCGAAGAAATATCGCAATATTATTATACCACCGAACAAATGTATTCTTTGTATCCTTCTTACTGTAGTAGTTTACTGCCTAAAAGTATCGCAGGGGCCATGTTAATATTCTCTGTATCCTACCATTGTAATAGTTACAATACCACCAGCCACACAAGTATCGCAGAAGTCATACTACTTGTGTTCTTCTTATTGCAGTAGTTCTACCATCGAGCAAGAAAGCGTATACACAAGATGGATATTATATCAACTATATACAATCATTTTTTATATTATTATTTCTAAAGTCAGAAGCTCTCGTGAACTCGCTTTATCAAGGCTATCTTTTAGTATACCATACACTTTATGTTCTTACATTGTTATTCTTGGAAAAGCAAATATGTGCATAAAAGAATGCCTCTCTACTCAAAATTAAAAAATAATTGCATTTATTGATCATATCTAGGCGGAGAGTTCAGATTTTTTATTCATATCGCATATAAATCACGAAACATAAATCAAGAAAACTTTGAAAAAGTCAGCCATGGTTAATGCTATGGTATTCATCAGTAGAGAGGGGAAAATCATATTGTCACAGAATAATTATTTACTCTGTTGTTTATCATCATAAATATTTGCATAGTCATCACCCCTTACCATGCTTGTAAATTATCACTTGAAAAATCAATTGACACATTTTGCAATATATAAGTTTAATTAATAAATTATTTTCAATTAAGCTCCTGTTGAAAGACTGACAAGTCCGAAAGGTTGAAAATAAAAAGTTTAACAAGAAACTTAACCTGGAAGCTTTATATATTTATTTCATACTTGTCTTCTCTACCGTGACAATATTAAACGGGCAAGGCTTTCATATTGGCTGACTCTGTCTAAAAGTGGCTATAGCTAGCAAGTGGTTCAATTACAATAGCCTCCGAGGATGAGTCTGTGGGATGGTTGCGTGCGTGTTAGTGTGGCTTGTGGAAAGGCCGCTGATAAAATTATAATTATTTTTTATAAAATAAATTTATTTATTTAAAGCCAGAAATATATAAAGAGAAAAGAAGTAAAGGCCGTTGGAAGCAAGCCTTGTTGTTGACGACACGCGTGGCCAGAGTCCCGGATGCCGCTCGCGCATGTGTAGTCAGGTGTTCTGTCAGCTGCGCCGTCACACTACTGCCCGTATGTTTAGTGAAGCTTTGTCCCAGTTCGCGCTCGCTGAAGCGAAGTGTGGTCGCCACAAGTCTCTTACTTATTAAACGTAAGGTGCTTTCTCCATTTTGCCAGGGATTAAGATTCTCTATGGATAATATTCATATTTCGATTCACATCTCGTAATCTGAAGAAATCATTCTTAAAACTGTTTTTGTAAAATCGGAAGAATCCTCTGAAATTTAAATTACAATAAAACGCAGCCTCTCAGGATGAGTTTCTTACATCCTCGGAGGGCTGCGTTTTATATGTTAATATATTGGGTTGTAAAGAAAGTTCGTTCGGTTTTATTCGACAATTTTATTTAGACAAAATAAAAACATTAATTATAACAATTAATTAATCAATTATGTATTCTCCGTTATTATTTACGACCTCCTCCCAACGTTCGACTAGTTTGTTGATGCCGTTCCGCCAAAAATCGCCCGGTCTGGTGTCGAAAAAGTTGTTTGAGCCAAGTTGCATATGTCCCGAGCTGCTTCGTCTGCTTTTTGACCTCGATAAAAAGTGAAGAAAAGTAAATGTCGAAAATGTTGATTTTTGCCTCCTGGATATTCCATTTTCAAGCCTGAAAAAAAAAAATTACGTTTTTCAAAAAACAAATAATACAGGTTTGTAGAGCAGAACAAGTACTGTTTAAATAATATAAACACTTTACCGTATAACAACAAAAACCGTTATGAAACAAAGGGATACAAAAACCGAACGAACTTTCTTTACAACCCAATAAATTTCATAAGATTCTTCCAAAGTGGTATATTGCAGATTTTCTATCTATCCTTCCTTAACCCATATATTGATAGGTCTTGTACATCTAGAGCTTCCTTTCCAGGGCCAGACATTTGCTGACATTGATGAACCTTGTCCCGGCATTGTTCATGAATTCCGTTCTCAGCCTTTCCCATACCTTCCTCCAGTAACCGCTCCAAGTGCCGCTGGACAAGATATCTAAACAGGTTGACTTCTAGAAGTCCATAGTCCTCCTTAGTCCGCTACTCCATGATATTCTCATCATTCGGCACCATATCTCGGAAACCTGTAGCTTTTCTTTCCAAGAGTTCAGGTCTCAGAATCGTATATTTACACACGCTATAAATAAATATTCTGTTGAAGTTCTTTTTTGACTATAAGAGCGCGATGCACGGTTTTTAATATGTTGAAATTCTTTAATTCTTAACTATTTCAGTCGAATTATAAATGGACTTATTTTAATTTTATATTTGAAAGCTTTCGAGGTAATATTCTGCTCGTCAACGGGCTAATACTCTATGTACAATCTCTAATAATATTTATACAAAATAATTGAAAACTTTTGTTTTTTGGCATGTGCTTTCAAAATTTTTCAATTATTTTGTATAAAGATTATTTAGAGATTGTACATAGAGTATCAGCCCGTTGAAAAGCAGTGTGTTTGCTCGAAAACTTGCAAATTTAAAATAAAAGAAACTTTTTACCTGATTTTTATTTTTACTTTTTCAAATACTTTCTGGGTAACTATTTGTCACATAAATGGACTTGTAAACTACAACTTTGGAAACGAATTATTTTCAAATAAAATTCCATTCTTTTTAATAAATGATACCAATCCAATCAATGTCTTGCCAACAACACACCGAGTGTCTAAGAAAACAATTTGACGCCAATATCTGGAGGATCCGTCGCACATTGATCCGCAACAAATTGACTTATAAATAAATCCGCAGGAGAACAATGGCGTCCATCCATCATCAGGATTTAGGTATTCATAGGGCTAGGATTCTTCACTCAACAACAATCCGTAATAATATTTTGCATCGACGGTTGAAATATCGTTGTATTAAAGATTCCCTATCAACCATGCTTTCCTCTTTATTTTATTTCAAATCTCTTTGTCACCATTCTGAAGAACTAAATCTCAAGTGTAGAATTGATTACTTCACATATATACCAGACGAATGACCCGGACAATTTTACTTGAGGATATGTATATAGAACAAAGAGCTGTTTTTTTCCTAAATTAAATCAATTTTCATATAAACTATATATTAAAAATAAAATAGGCATTTCTCCTGACCGTTCACATGAGCATTTTTAGATAGCAGAGTGGCATCTAGTGGAACAAAAATCAACTAAACGTTGATTTAGCTAGTCCCAAAGATATTTGACTAACCCAATTTCTTGATAAATCAAGAAAGTCAACCACGTACGCGTTTCGGGCTGTTGGCCCTCGTCAGCGTGGTGCAGACTGTACCTCTACGACCAAAGGTTTGGTCCCAGAGAACAATATATTATTCATATATTAAATATTTAATTATCACTTCTCACTTTGAATGAAGGGGGTCGGTGGAAGGCTGGTTAAACCGTTTGATTTTCGACCGCTACGACCCGGGTTCGATTCCCGCATTGGACACTTTTTTTCTTTAAAAAAAAAAAAAATGTTCCAATGGCCCCCGATTCTTGCAAAAGTCCAACCCCACCAGCGAGTGCAAGTAACCAAACGGGGCTCTGGCACATTTGTAAGTGTAAAGTCGAACTGCTTTTCACAGGTGTAGATATGTGGTGCGCTTACAGTAAAAAAAAAGCAGTCGCTAACTACCCACCATGATTATCATGGCCTGTACCACGTGTACTAGGGATAAGCAAAAAAAAAAAAAACTTTGAATGAAGATATGTATAATACGTTATATATATAATACATTAATTATTAGATATATACACACACACGAAAAAAACTTTATTAAGACCCCTGGTCTTATTCAGATTCCCCGAAAGGAGGAGGATGTGCATATTTATATATAAGGCTACCATCTACAAGTACCATCTTGGTCTTGAGTTGGGCAACTCCAGCCATAACATCGACCGGCCCACTCTGTGGGAAAGAACTTTCGCAGTCCACCGGTGGCGGAGTCTTTCCCGCGGTGGGCGCTCCAAATGAAGACTGTATATATTTTTTATATGTATATAGGTATTTTATTCATTTTATATATTTTACACACAGTTATTTATCTATTTATCCTTATTTAATCTATTTATTCATATTTATATGTATTATATAATAACCATATATAACAACAAACAAACAAAACAGCTTTATTAGGGCATCCTGCCCTGTACGGATTCTCCATGGAGTTACAGACAATATTAACCATAAGAGAACAGGTGAAAATAGA
>CP092867.1:128182885-128313403 GCA_030710605.1 Cordylochernes scorpioides
GATCAAATTTAGTTTGAAGTCTCGAGATATCGTTCAACCTGCGCGTATCTTAGATGTATATATTTTCAAAAAATTGTTTCTTTAAATTTTGTAATATATTTCTCTCAATATCCCAAGTATATATATAAAATGAAAGAATTTAAAAGCACGAATGTTTATTTTATACATAATACAACTTCTACTGCCCTTACTGCGATGAAAAAATACGTTGGGAGGGCTTGGCTCATCAGTGGTGAAACCTCCCAGCGGTTTCGCCAATTTAATCCACCAGACCGCTTCTCAGAGCTCTAATACTGTATTGGACGATTCTGCTTATATACGCAGCACTGAAGGGTGGAATCTCAGAAATGGTTTTCAAGAAAACTATAGACATAAGCTTATAGGACAGTAGAATTACATTCAAATAAGTATATATATAATATGTGAATAATAATTTGTATATTAAAATATTTACCATTAAATTGTTAATGTGATCCTCCTGTTGAAGGACTGACAAGTATGAAAGCTTGAAAATAAAAGGTTGCACAAGAAACTTAGCTCTGGAAGCAGTCTTTATTTTATTATACACTTATTAACCATAACACTATATATTATAAATAACAGCCCCTTAATATATTTCTCACATATGTGGACGAAACATTTATAATCAAACTTCAGATTTCAAGAAAAGTAAAAACGATGTAAAATACCTCAATCTTATCAACAAAGAAAACCGCTCCAATAATAAAATAGCCAATTTCTTAGATTGATAAACAGGTTCCACTCTCCAACAAAGTCTTATTCTTCTTCTTTCTTATCTCCACTCAATCATATTAGGGTATCGAGCTTGTAAAGCTTGAGGTCATGACTGGGTGAAGTAGAATGCGCCTGCCGTTGTCATTAAGACTGGGAGCACTACTCAGTGGCAGGCTGACTTGGCTCCAAAAGAAATGGCCGCCTCTGACATGAGGAACAGACGCCATGTGCAGCCGCTCCTAACATGGAGTACAAACGCTGCTCATCCTGTATCCATGGATTAGGAGCCATTACAGGGTACTATCATCGGGCCAGCTGAGCCCAGGTTTTTTAGCGAGTTTGTTACTGCTCCCCCTCCTCCTCCTTTTTCATCCGGGTTTGGCAAAGACGGAGTTTCCAACAAAGTAAAAATTTGAAGTCAATAACTCTAGTGTGTAATTTCTATTGCAACAAATCTAAGAATTGTATTAGAGGTATCTACTTAGGACAAGTCATAATAATTCACAATATAAATACTGAATATAATCATTTCTTAAAAGATATTGAAACCCCCTAACTGAAGAATTTGTCAAAAATGGATATACTGGCCATATTGTAAATATATTCGACTATTCTGAAACTAGAGCATATTTATTTGAAATGAGCTTGTTTTTAGAATGCTTCTATATATTGATATAAACACAAATAGCTGAAGAATAATAAATTTAACTGCAATTTCAACAATAATTGTCACTAATTTTTATAAATTTTAATTTCAAAAATAACCAAGCACCAGCTCCTAATACTGGAAACTTACTAAAAAACACAAAGGCATTAGTAGATACATAGATTTGCCTGACATATATAATAGTATAATTACGGAATCTCCTACATAAATAGTCTTCTTCATCCCAACATAATCCAAACCTTTACTCAGCTATTAATGTTTATTTGATCTATATGTGATTTGTATTCTTCTTTTGATCACACATAGCCTCAATAGTACATTAGCATTAACTAATAATCCATAATTTCATAATTTAACTTTATTTGCATATCCATCTTTCATATTTCATACTTCTTTGTACAGTAGACTCTCCTATAACGCGAGTTTTTACAACGCGATAAAAAAAATGCGACAAATTTATTTATACAACGCGAATTTTCGTATAACGCGTTATAAAATAAAATGCGGAAATTTCCATATTGACAACTGTACAATACATTTAATTTTTATGCAAACGCGTTTTTCATTTTTTTTTTTGTTTTTGAACGAAGTAGTGTTGTATACTTTGTCGATTTAATTGCACATGTGTTTCTGTAAGTAATTTTTTTAAATAGTGTTAAATTGAGTTTTAAAACTTAAAATACGATTTTTAACGCATATAAGGTATCAAATTAGAATTTACATGTAAATATTTTGCAAATATAAAAATTACGAAACTTGCTCCCCAGGCATGATGAATAAAGTTGGAAAAAAATGCAAAGGAGATATACTGTATCATGTAAAAATGTATTGTATTAAATGATGTATATAGGAAAAATAATTATATACTAAAACAAAACTAAATGTAATATATATTTGCATATAAAATAATATAACATTTAGTTTTGTTTTAGTATATAATTATTTTTCCTATATACACCATTTTATACATTACATTTTTACATGATATTTGTCACTAACAATTTACTCTAACAACATTCGCGTTATACAAGTTTTATTTCGTACAACGCGAATTCCTATAACGCGATTTCATACAACACGGAACACATTAATCGCGTTATAGGAGAGTTTACTGTATGTATATATATATGAATTTGTTCAATTTTATGTTTTTAATAGCGTAGTTATACCTGTCGAAGGGCTGTTGCTGTGCCCAAAGCTTGTATTGTCGTGGTTAAAAAAGATACTCTTGTCTCAGCTAATTTTATTTTATTTATAATTTACCGAAGGAGGGATTATATTATTAACATTTACATTATGGTGAAAACATAGGGAAAAGTCTCTAAAAGGGACGTTAATGATTCATTACATATCATCGCTAGATATAGAGGCTCCTCGCCAAACCATATATATATATAATTTTGAAAATAAATAGTTTTATTTTATCATTGACATCATCAATTTACAGCTAATATCATAGATGTAGAATATTTCAACTGGGGGGGGGGGGAAACACTTAAAATTAACTCTATCCTAGATTACGGTGGATGTTGATAGGGATGTTCAATAATGAAAGAATCGTAGTTTTGGGAATTTATGCGATTTGCAGATTTGATCAGATTTGATAAAAAAACAAAGGGTAAATCATCCCATTACACTGTATCACACAACTCCTCTATCTAGAGTCCTGTTATATCCGTAAATATATATTTAAACAAGGAAATATATATCATGCTGTGGTCAACGCACACAACACATATTTAAGAATGTTGCAAGGCTATATATCTTCTTCTTTCTTATCTCCACTCAATCATATCAGGGTTCAAGCTTTGACAACCATCATGACTGGGTGAAGTAGAATGCGTCTGCCTTTGTCATTAAGACTGGGAGCACTACTCAATGGCAGGCCGACTTAGCTCCAAAATAAATGGCCGCCTCTGACATGAGGAACAGACGCCATGTGCAGCCGCTCCTAACATGGAGTACAAACGCTGCTCATCCTGTATCCCTGGATCAGGAGCCCTTACAGGGTACTATCAGCCGGGCCAGCTGAGCCCAGGTTTTTAGTGAGCTAGTTACTGCTCCCCCTCCTCCTTTTTTGATTCGGGCTTGGGAGCGGCAAAAGCGGAGTTAAGGCTATATATGAATATACACTGCGTGACATTGAAAATGGAACACCAAGAAATAGTGGCCAGAAAGTGATGAAACTCGGCAGACAGAGAGAGACAGGGACGAACAATAAGTGATCTTTATTTCAAAATGATAGTCATAATACAGAGCGAGAACGGCGTCGGCTTAGTAGCAAGTAGGACCACCGCGGACGGCGATGCACGCAGCAACACGTCTAGGTAGAGAGTCGATCAGAGTACGGATGGCGTCCTGAGGGATGGCTCTCCATTCCCTCTCAACCATTTGCCACAGTTCGTCTTCTGAACGCGGCTGTGGCAAGGCATGCAAACGGCGTCCATTGATGTCCCAGACGTGCTCGATTGGTGAGAGATCAGGAGAGTACGGTGGCCAGGGAAGCATCTGTACATCTTGCAGAGCTTGTTGGCTAATGCGAGCAGTGTGCGGTCGGGCGTTATCCTGCTGATAAAGGGCATTGGGTACCCCCTGAAGGTAGGGGAGTGTCACCGGTCGCAGCACATCATCAACGTATCGTTGGGCCGTCATAGTGCCCTGAATACGAAGTAAAGGTGACCTGGAATCATACGCGATTGCGCCCCAAACCATGATTCCACGTTGTCGCACGGTGGGGCGTTCCACAATTGCTGCCGGATTGGACCTTTCTCCACGTCGACGCCACACGCGTATACGGCGACTATCACTGGACAAGCAGAAACGCGACTCATCTGAGAACACGACCCTGTGCCATTCCGTCATCCACGTCGATCTAGCCCGGCACCATTCCAAACGTTGGCGCCTATTCGGTGGGGTCAATGGCAGTCTTCTTAGCGGACGGCATGAGTGCAAGCCATTAGCAACCAATCGACGGGAAATGGTTCTGGTCGAGATGGAATGATCTTGGGTGTCTTGCAGATGTTGCAGGATGGCGGTACAAGTGGCTTGTGGGGCCGCCACTGCTTGTCGAAGGATACGCCGATCCACACGTGCTGACGTCACTCTGGTTGCACCGACATTCCTATAAATTGCCACATTTCCTTGTTCCAACCATCTTCTCCACAGTCGGTGCACCGTGGACGCACCAAGGTGTGTATCAGCTGCGATTTGACGTATGGACCAACCTGCCCTTTTCAGTCCGATCACCATGCCCCTCGTAAAAGCGTCTGTCTGCTTGAACTGCCTCCGTTTAAGATGACCTGACATTCTCTGTTATTACACGTGTCTTTTGACACAAGAACAAAATTTATACAATGATTTTCCTTGAAGAAATAACGACACGAATACTGTCCTTTCTGCAAGTTCCTTCCCTTATATCTTACTCCATGTGCGCACGAGAGCTGCGCATTTTACATCATTTGCATAACTCGCTTAGGCGCGTCTACCCTGAAATTTGCCTAATTTTCTGGCCACTATTTCTTGGTGTTCCATTTTCAATGTCACGCAGTGTATATAATAGAGGAGGCTTCCTTAATGACGAAGAGTCTTGCGTAAAATTTGATCCCATTCAATTCCTGTTATTTTTCTCAACATCAATAGCCTGGTGGTGGCTTTTCCTGGGTTTCTTTTGGAACTGCCTTTCTATGGCTAGTCTATCGTAGTGTCTTCTCCAGAAATATTATCCAAGAATTCCATTCTTTGATTTCCTCTTCCTGGTGTTCCTTCAATATAACCCTCCAGATAGCCATTCCGAGTGTCGGAAAAGATGTCCGAACATGCTGGTTCTCCTCCTATTCGTCTCCAATAGGCCATATCCTTTATTGGTAAAGAAAACATTCAAAAAAAAAAAAAAAGATACTCATCCTCTTTGTCTTTGAATGTTTTCTTTACCAAGTTACTCCAGAGGATTTTACCTTGTTTACATATCCTTTATTCCTTAAGCTCACTTCCGTCAGTTCTCGGCTTTGGATGAAGATGTGATGTCGATTTTCATTCAGTCCACCTGAAGAGCTGGCTGCTGATGGCCACAGAAAGAAGACCGAGCTGATGAGACCGGTTGGGACAAAGACTTTGCTCGGGAGGAAGCTGGATGTGGTAAAGACATAGCATAGAGGTAGAGAAATATAAACAAGTTTCCATTCCGGTGAATGCAGTATATAACTATATTTGAAAGATAGGTAATGGGAAAAGTGAAGCTAGTCTGTCAAATTGTATTGGTTATAACTCACAATCAATATTGAAGTTCCTATTCTCAATTTTTTTATTTCTATATTGGAAATATAAATTATCTCTTTTATCCCTTCAAAAATACTCTTCACTTACCGCTAGGATATTTATTTTCATACATTTAAAAAATATATATATTTTTTTATAAAATATAAAAATACATTCCCTGTTTAAATGTGGGTTTAGCGCGCTTTATATAAAGAGCTATACCGTCCTGTGAAAAGAGAGAGGAGGTGAAAGGCCGCAGCAACTTTAAAATCATTTCCCAAGCAACCGAGGCTGTCTGGTTCCGGATGTGGCATTCAGAAACTTGGGACGGATCTCATTCTGGGTTAATAGGGCCGGTGCCATGCATCATAATTACCTGGCCACAATGCTGGTGGTGGATCTCACTCATCTATACACCAGCCCTTCCACCCAACCTGTGAGATCTCTTTCTGAAAGTAAATACTCCAAACATCAGTCACTAAAACTGACTGTAAGGTTCGACTATATGAATATTGTAGCAAAGTATTTAGTATATCTTATATATTATGATACATTAGCGCGCCATCTGTTATCAAAATTCGAAACTATTATAGACGCGTATGATTCCTTTTAAAAATAAACAATTTCTACTGCCCTTACTGCAATGGAAAAATTAATGGGAGGGCCTGGCTCATCAGTGGTTAACCCCTCCAGCGGTTTCGCCAGTTTAATCTACCATAGCGCTGTTTTATTGCTTTTTTGGAACTTCCTTTTATAGTGAACTGATGCTAGACTCTTGGAATGGGTATTTTAGATGAACTATGGACATAAGGACAGTAGAATTACATACAATATTATAAATATCTCATATATACAGATTATTTATTTTTCGATATCTATATTGGAGAGGAAACACCGGACGGAGAAAAGAGCTTCTTTATATAAATAACGACCGTATAAGCTTTCGGTCAAGACGTCCTTCGACGGGTACTGAATGACACAAGTGGCAATGGTTTATATATATATACACTTTTCATGCTTGAAATGCAATAGTTCAAAAGCTTCTCTGGAGCATATCTTGTCATGCTCAAAACTGACAATAAAGGACCTATTTTCCAGGCCTATAACTACCATAAGTAAATTAAATTTTATTGCCATCTATCGTTAATATTTTACACAAATAAATTTACTGGCAATGCGTTTCTTTTTAGAACGCAAAAGAAACGCATTGCCAGTAAATTTATTTGTGTAAACTATAACTACCATCGCAAAATTGGAGAGGAGTGGACTTCAGGAATTGGTTTAACCATGGAGATAAGCACCACCATACTTTTCATGAAATATCTTTGACATTCATGACAATTGTCACGAAAAAGTGTATATATGTTATAAAAAAAGATATTTTCTGTTGGAATTTTGATCATGTTGAAAATTATGGTATGGAAATGCAGTCGTGGCAAAAATAATAATGTCTTAATCAGAGATTTCTTTTATTGAAATAAAGGAATTTATAAAAAAAAACATGGTTTGATAAAAGTAATGCCTGGCTTAAGGCGAGTAGAATAAAGAAAACATAATGTACAAAAGATTTGAGCCGGCCATTGGGAAACAACAACAACGAGTTTTTATAGGGGAAGAGTAACCTCTGGCGGTCGATTTAACAGAGTATTTGGATCTATGAAATATAATTTTAAATAGAATAATATTTTAATATGACATATATATAAACCATTGCTACTTGTGTCGTTCTGTACCCGTAGACGGGGCGTCTTGCCAGAAAGCTTGTACGGTCTTTTTTATATAAAGAATCTCTGCTCCCTGACCTGTGTTTCCTTTTCTACAGAGAATAGATATCATTGTCGTGATATTTATATTATTTATATTTGTTACTCTCTCTCTGGAAACGTCCCTCATTGCTTATCTTGTATCTTATGTTGATTTTGTTCTTGCCTTAAATAAATTGCTGTGACATTCTGAAGTTTGTCTTTCCTAATTTCCTTAGGTGACAATATTAAGAAGTTATTTTTGTACCACTCCATCTTCGATGTTGCTAAGAGGCATTGTAGCTCTTTGTACTGTAGAATCTCTGTACAGTTGGTAATTTCAACCATCCAATGATGTTATCCGGTCACGTGGTTTTCTACCTTTACCACTTCTCTTACTATGCACATCCCCGTTACACTAATTGCAATAGCTGGTAAGCCATCATTACATTTCATATTACAATATATAATTATAAAAAAATATACCTGTAGTTATTAGAATTAAACATTAATTTTCCATATTTTTGTTACGTACAAATGTTTTTATATGAAAGATAGTAATAGAAAGTTTTATCGTTAGTTTAATTTATCCACTGTAGCGTATATAGTAATGGATGACTAAGACCAGAGGTCGGCCTACTTTTGAGTCGGAAGAGTCAAAAATTAAAATATCCAAAATTTCAAAGTTTTTAAAGAGCCACACATTTTTTTCTTGCCATCAATAAACAGTACTCACATAAATAATATTTACGTATGGAACTATATAAGGAGCCGCAGCTTCATATCCAAAAGAGCCGCATGTGGCTCGCAGATTGCCGACCCCTGAACTAGACAGATCACAATTAAGATTGGTTATTTATGACGTCAACACAACTACAATTCAACTAAAAAGTTATATAAAGTCAGAGAATATTGAACAACAAAGCTATATGATGATTTTCACAAACACAGAGTGATAATCTGATGTGTCTCTGATTAATTATATCATAAAATAAGTTATAAAATTATTTCTTCGCAAAACCACTATCTAGTATTTTTAAAGACTCACTATATTCGCCACAATTGTTTGATTTGTAATAGACAAGGTTAGAGTTTATTAAATTAGATAATAAAAATGCATATATTGGATTTAATAAAATATTTATTTTGCCAATTCTTCGGCTGGCCGAACGCCAACCTTTATCGAGACAAAAGATGTAATGCCTCGATAAAGGTTGGCGTTCGGCCAGCCGAAATATTGGCAAAATAAATATTTTATTAAATCCAATATATGCATTTTTATTATCTAATGAATGAAATATGGATTGCTCTATTTTCAAAACAGTTTATATTAAATATATACTAAATTATACTTAATATATATTAAATATAATAGTAACTGTTTTCTCGTAATATACAGTAGTTTATTTCTAGCGGTATACCATCATTTAAACCCAACGTATTGACTACTCTACTGTTACAGTGGGTTTTATTATTATTTCTCCAGTACACCTGGTACAGGCCATGATAATCATGGTGGGTAGAAGTAGAAGTTGGCGACTGCTTTTACTGTAAGTGCACCACATGTCTACACATGTGAAAAGCAGTTCGTCTTTGCACTTACAAATGAGCCAGAGCCCTGTTCAATTACTTGCACATGTTGGTGGAGTTGGACTTTTTCAAGAACTGAGAACCACATTGGAGCATTTTTTTTTAATTATAAAAAAGTACCTAATGTAAATACCGGGTCGTAGCGGTCTAAAATAAACGGTTTATACCAACGACGCCCTCCCGGTACAATAAAATCTGTAGTGGAAGACTCAGCTGATGAGATCCCTGGCGTAGAATCAAATCGACTCGATTTGTCAACTAACCTCCATGAGACTACAAATTTATTCAGATCGCTAATGTAAGGTTCGATTGTATTCTATATGGTTCTGTTCGAAGAAATATCTTGTGAATAGTGGCTCCTTACAATGTGTTCAGAGATTGGTCAGTTGTATGTGGCAATGTGAATGGCCATCCATGACCATGTAAATCATTGGAATTCTCTTCCTTTTTATCTTTTTTTACAAGGCACTATACACCTTCTAAATATATCGTGTGTGTATCAATCGATTTATTCCTATAATATGCCCGGGACCATTCCAACTTACAAGTTAAACTCTTGGGAAATATTCCACCATTCAGTATAGCATATATAAGCAGAATGAACCAATACAGTATTAGAGCTCTAAAGAAGCGGTCTGGTGGATTAAAAATTGGCGAAACCTCTGGGAGGGTTCACTACTGATGAGTCAAGCCCTACTAATATCTTTTTCATCGCAGTAAAGACAGTAGAAGTTTGATTTATTTGTGAAAGAAACACTCGCGTCTTAATATTTCCATTTGTTATATTGGGACAGTGTCTGATCTGCCAGCAAGGAACATTGCGACAATAGTGGTAGATGATATCCAGAAAAAGAGAGATTTGTTGTTACTGTACATATCTCACGGCATCTCTTACCAATTGATGGAAACCTTTT
This sequence comes from Cordylochernes scorpioides, assembly GCA_030710605.1. Taxonomy (NCBI): domain Eukaryota; kingdom Metazoa; phylum Arthropoda; class Arachnida; order Pseudoscorpiones; family Chernetidae; genus Cordylochernes; species Cordylochernes scorpioides. The sequence goes on from CP092867.1 coordinate 128,192,788, forward strand.
ACAAACAATTTACACTGTCGTAAAGATAGAGGCTGCCTGGCCGGTATTCATAGTTCTTCAAATTGAATATACTCTGGCCAGTAAATCTTTTTAACAAGATTTGCTGACCGAAGTATCTAATATTTTAAATAGTTCATTTATATATCTAAAATTCAATTATTTTTGTTTGTAAATCTATTTCTATATACTAAATATGTTTTTTTATAATAGATTCATTGTAAAACCTTTATAACTGGTAAAGTATTGTATTTTGATGTCGCGTGTTGTCTGTTTTTTTTTTTTTATGGAGACAGAGGCAATTTTGTTTACACTTGGTTATCTCGGGTGTCTTCAATAAAGGTCACTGTGTATCAAATATATTTCAGAGTTATTGTATAAATCCTGATATACATGCTAAAAGGTACAATTTAAACTTTATTAATGGAAAACCTTTAGAAAGATATTGATATAAAAATGAGTTCCATGCGGCGTTCAAAATTTACCGAAGCTTGTGTTGTGACTTTGTCACTAACCCGATTCTGACTGATTGAAGAGTTGGTTAATAGAGGTTGTTGAGAATTGGATGTAAATATCTGTGAATATTTATTTGTTATTAATCTTTTTATTCTGTGGCTAGATCAATTGATAATAATGCCTATTTTTGCATATTTGTTGTTTGTAAAATAAGTTATTCTGTTTTTAATTCTTTTGACCACGGGCCAAGGTGTGTGTATAAATAGTTTTTGTTGTTTAAATAAAGTGTGAAATTTTGATTCATCCTCGTTGGGGCTACTCAAAGTAGAGAGAAAAAGATGCAGCCTATTGTAATCAAATCAACGATCGGCCCAGCTGGCGAAAAGGTCAGTATAATCGACACCAACATACTTTTGAAAATTCTTGAAAGATGTGGCATCGAGTACAAAGCAGAAGAAACTCCTTCAACAAAGAAACGAACTCGCGAATCCCCCTCAGTTTCAACACCACGTAGCCATAAGACACCGAGAATGGAAGTTGTCTCACAGCATAATGAAAACGATGCCTCCATGAACGAGGTAACTGAAGTCCCTCAAGAAACGTCCGCAGCTACCCCTTCTCAGGTTAACGAAGAAAACATTGATGAAGATGGTCCTTGGACAAAAGTCACACATGCAAAAAAGCCAAGAATACCACCTGTAATAGCAGAAAATGTAACAGACTGGAAGTTGCTCTGCCAAGAGCTGAAAGACCTGTGCACAGATAAATTCCAATGCACGATCTCAGGAAATAAGCACATTATCAAGGCCAAAAATATTTCAGACTTCAAAAAAATCAGGGAATATGTTCAAAAAAATAATGGCGGCTACTCTTATAGACTCCAAGAAGAAAAACCGCTCAAAGTAGTATTAAAGGGCGTGACAACAGCCTACAAGACTGAAGATATAGCAATAGAACTTGCAACAATGGGCTTTACTGAGACCTCTGTGAAGAGACTTCATAGACAATCAACTAAAAGCCCAATGAATTTAGTACTGGTAGAATTACCGAAAAATGAACAAAACAAGAAAATTTTTACGGAATAACTGAACTTCTCTATCAGAAAATTGCAGTAGAATCTTTCAGAACAACAAACCGTGTGACTCAATGCTTCAACTGCCAGGGTTTCGGGCACGGTCAACTTAACTGCTTCCTGAAACCAAAATGCGTCAAGTGTGCCGAGGAGCACCATTCGAAGGACTGCCCAAGAAAGTCAAGACAACTTCCCCCAAAGTGTGCAAACTGCGAGGAAGCGCACACAGCCAATTACCGCGGATGCCCTAAGTTTCCAAGAGTACATCAGCAACAGCCAAGATACCCTGGTCAGTACAAACCTAACAACCCACTTCCGATTTCAAAAAGATCTGAAACACTGCCGAAAATTGTAGAACAACAAAACCAAAGCAATGCTGAGGTTGTGACAAGAAAAACTTCTCGTTCTGAAACTAAGGACCTGTGTGAAAAATTGATGCAAGTAATCAAAACATACCTACAATGAATTGCAAATTACCTTTTAAAATTATTGCTTGGAATTGTAACGGAATCAGACCAAAGAAAGAAGAATTATTGCACTTTTTAGAAGATAACTCAATTGACATTGCTCTGCTCAGTGAAACTCACCTTAAACCCTCAATTGATCTAAAGTTCAGGAACTATCAAACCATTAGAACTGATCGAATTACAGGAAAGGGCGGGGGAACAGCCATCATTATAAAATCCTTTTTTAAATATAAAAATATGCTGATTGATACTTTAAACTTGGAAAATACTTCAATTTTGATAAAACCAGATGGAAAAACCCTCTTGCAAATCACAGCAATTTATAAGAAGCCTGATGCACCATTATTGGAAGAAGATTTGAACCAACTGATAAAACACAACCACTCAATAATCGTTGCAGGAGACTGGAACTCCAAACACCCTCTTTGGGGATCAAGGACTTCAAATAACAGTGGAATCGTGCTGCACAATTTCTCTGAAAGAGAAAGCCTCGACATTGTCGCACCTTCGTCACCCACGCATTACAGTCCACTCGGCAATCCCGATTTCCTAGACTTCGCTGTACTTAAAAACATTCCCTGGACCCCAAAGGCCAGAACCACCGACGATTTATCATCTGACCATCTCCCTGTAATCTTTGAATTGAATTGTCCAAAGGATGAATTCACAACCCAGCTCAGCCGAGTAACTAATTGGGTTCATTTTCAACAAGATCTAATCTCCACCACGCCCCCCAGACTCCCCTTGAAAACTGAAGTAGACATTGATTCAGCAGCTGGAATTTTAAACGAAAAAATTAATAATAGCTACTCGAAAAACACCATAGTTTCATCTTCCAAATTAATAAAGAACCCAAACACCAAAGCCTTAATAAGGGAGAAAAATAAAGCTAGGAAAAGATGGCAATCAACCTGGGATCCAGCTCATAGAGCTACTTACCTCAATCTTCAAGGAAAGGTAAATCAAGCCCTTGAAGCAGAGAAATCTGAAAATTGGAATAGTTTTTTAAGCAAACTTGAATCGAGCCCAACAGACTTCTGGAAAAAAACAAAACCCATTAGGAAAAAAACTGACAAAATCACTAGTTTAAACGCAAATGGAAAAACCTTGCTGACCGACAAAGAAATTGGAAATGATCTTTCAGAGCATTTTTCCAAACACTTTTCCAAGGCGGAGGATGAGGTTCCGTCGTACCTAACAGATAACACTTGCCATCATCCCCAAGAGAATATACTATCAATGACAACGCCAAATGAAGTCAAGGAAGTGATTAAAAACCTAGGTAATCACAAAGCTCCAGGCCACGACAACATTACGCCGCAAATGACTAAAAACCTCCCCATCAAATGGATAGTTTTCCTCGCTGGGATCTTCAATGCTGCATTACACCTGTGCTACTTCCCGAAGACATGGAAACATGCCATTATCATAACCATTCCAAAAAAATCACCTGTCAAATCACCTGAAGATCTCAGACCAATCAGCCTTCTCTCTACCATCGGTAAGGTATACGAGAGAATCGTTTTTCGCAGATTGCAGTCATACATGGATTCTATTAACTTTATCATTCCTCAACAATTTGGATTCAGAAAAGGACACTCCACAACCCACCAGCTAATCACAGTAATAGACTACATCCAAGTAAGAAAGTCCCACAAGGAGGCAGTAGGTGCTGTTTTTCTAGACCTTACCAAAGCCTTTGATAGAGTATGGCATGATGGCTTGATAGCAAAAATAACAAAAAATCAATTTCCAAGGGATTTTATTAAATTCTTGAAAAACTATCTCCAAGACAGAACCTTTTCAATTAAGCAAGGGAATTATATAACCACGGCAAAACCAACCCAGATTGGAGTCCCTCAAGGCTCTATCCTTGGACCCTACCTATTCAACATCTACATCAACGATTTCCCTCCACATCCAAAATGTCAAATAAAACTTTTCGCAGATGACGCAGCAATTTTATCAAACTCCAAATCAATAGGAATAATAACTACACAACTTCAAAATTACATAAACAGTATAACCAAATGGTGTAATGATTGGAAATTAGACATCAACCCAAAAAAGTCTCAGGCAATAATTTTTCCTCCATTAGACAATAAAAAATTCAAGCCACAATCCATCCTGAAGGTAAACCAGAGCCCTATTAACTGGACTGACAGCGTTAAATATCTTGGAGTTACCTTAGACTCCAAGTTGAAATTCAACATGCATGTCAAAAATATCATAAAGAAAGCAAAAATCGCCAAAATAATATTATCAAGCCTGTTCAACTATAGAAGCAAATTGACTACAAAACAAAAGTTTACTCTATACAGAAGTTGTATCCTCCCGATAGTAACATACGCACTCCCAGTTTGGTGCAAATATATTACAGCCACAGACAAAAATAGGATAAACGCATTCATGAGAATCTGCCTTCGGACAAGTATAGGAGCTCCATTCAACCTATCAAACAAGATACTGAAGGAGGACTTGAACCAACCCGATCTAGAAGATATGTACCAAACTTCCGTTAAGAAATTATACCTTCAAATGCAAAACTCAAATAATCCAACCATACAAGATATTCTACAAAATAAAGGAGATATCAATCCCCGATTCCGACGACCCGGCCCTGACACTTAGTCAAGAGCTCATCGCCCAACAGCTGCCCTCCTGCAAGGCCTAGGGGGACCACTTCTACTCCACCAACTCGCCATGTGTAAATAGCCAGGACAAGGTGACTCGCGAGCTGTGCTCGAATGTAACACCTGTAAATTGAGACGAAATAAATAAAAAAAAATAAAGTGTGTGTGTCTCATAGTGTTGGTGTATTGGCTTGATGGGAATACACGAGGTAGGCAGCAGCAGAGTTAGCCTTATTAAGGAACAAAAATACAGTCCTCAAGAAATATAAGGAGCTACCAGATGTCAAATAGTTAGTGTTAGGTTATTATTATTATTATTCTCATATAATCCTCGAATAATCCTCACGATTAGTTACAGAGAAATGAGGAAATGGAAGCCATGGATAGATTGTTGGAACGATGTAGGGAGCTGGCATGTGATGACGAGGAAGGTGGAACACCGGACATGGAGCACAGGGATACGACGACCATAGAAGAGATCCAGGAGAACGACCTAGAGCAGATGACAGGAGACCTGACAGACAAGAATGGATCAAGGCCAGGGGACCACCTTATCGAGGAGCCACTAGGAGAGGCCATAGAAAGACTGCTGGAGAGGTGCAGGACATTAGGGGACCATAACGGCAAGGGCCACAGCACTGACCAGGAGTCAAGATAGCAAATGTAAATATCTTTGTTTACTTTTACTGTTGTCATTTATTGAAGTTGTAAATAAAAATATGTAAATAGACTGACCATTCGCTACACTTTTTAGAGAAAAACTTGTAACCTTTTGAAAAATAAATTTAAAATTGTATTTTATTAATTAATTTTAATTCATATTCATAGAATTTTATTGTTTCTTATCATATTTTTTTTCTTCTTCTTCTGTTTTCTTTTGTGTTATAAATACAACTAAATCGCATTGAATCGTAATGTAATTCTCTTTTGTTGTTTGAAATAAATCGAAATGAATCGAATTGAGTCAGCTCGTTCTTTCTAGAAGAAACTTCAAAGAAAACGTGCTAACAGTTAGTTTGCGCTTATTTTGACGGGAGACGTCACCTTTTTTGTTTAGCTTTTGTCGATATAACAATTAAACTTGTATGAGAAAAAGTGTGCGTCAAGTGAAACGTAGCGTGATTTCTATGTGCGATTCAGTATGATTATCATGGAAGAGATACTTGTTGTAGTCGCGCCTTCTTTTAGCACTAAAGACGTCAAATCTGAGTAATGCCAGTATGGTGCAACCATTCCTCGTCATTTTATGGTACTTAAGAGTCAATTGGATTCTGCCTTTTAAGCACCAATTTCAAAGGAAATGTCGTATTTAAAACCCATTTAGATTTCCTTAGGTAGTTTTCCTCGTGTGAATTATGACACGACGTACTTCAGGTTGGGAAAGAAGATCATGAAACGTTTTTTGTCCAATGAGTTCCAAAACTGAATACATAAAATAATTTTTGCCTTTTATTGATTTTTCTCTTTTATTTTATTATAAAAGTATTATACGTGTATATAGGTTTTTAACTTTTAATTATACATCTTTAATTTATGTTTTGACATTTTAAAATTTAATTTAGATACTTTCATTTTTATTTCGACATTTTCAATTACATTAGTATTTTCCAGGATCCACCAAACTTCCGGAGACAACTTACCCTACACCGCTGATGTAAACTCCGCAAGCAAACTCTACAAGTAATTTACTTCACACTCCGCTGTACTACAGTACTTGTTCGTAGAGCGGAAGATGGACTTGTCCGAAAGCTTTTGATGTTAATAAAGTCGAGTTGATTTTTATTGATTTCGAGTATTTCAATATTGAAATCATTTTGAGTTTATTATTACAGAGTGCACATAATCATATTTTATTATTTCTTTAGAATAAAGGACCCCTTTGGTAGAGTGGGGTAAGGATTTAGTTCTCCGACGTTACGACAAAAATCCTTTGTTCGAGTTAGGATCAACATGTAAAATATATAAATGTGACGAGAGAAATACACTCTTGGATTCTCTTGCGTGTTTTCTCGCATTGAGAAACTTATTCGGTCGAAATGTCCTCTATTCTAAAGAATTATGAATGCCTCCCAGACAATTTCTGTCTTTAAGTCTGATTCCTTGTGTGTGTTGATTTGGACTTATAGAAAATTTGGATGGGTTTATGTATGGCATTTTACACTCTTACTTTTTCACTCATTGAACAAAACCCTGCATAACATAATGGATGAGATTAGTAGATCAGAAATACCTAGGATCAGCTAAAATAAAAACAAACAAGACTGCTATTACCCTCGGTTCATATTGAGAACTTTAAAATAAAAAGGTCATCTCTCCAGTAAAAATAGACGTATAATTATGTGTGACCGTCTCTGAAATCTAACTAACTCAGGCCGCGGTGACATTTTACACCAATACAGAGATCACTGGAGAACCTATGTAGCATCTTTATTCATAAAGGAATGTTTTAAAATTACAGAATAATTTCTCACAATGAGTTTCTTTTTATTTCAAAACGCTAGCTTCCAAGCGATAATCGTTCTTCAACGGGCTTAATAAAAAATTAAAATCAACAATTCCATCATGAATAAATGAATGTATTTATAATGGCTATATTGAGATGAGTACAACACTTGATGTTCTGAATAAGATTGTTCTATTAATATTTGTATTATGTTTAGTAGAGAATCTGTAGAACAGAATAATCCTCGCAATTCTATAGAAAGGAAAACGTTCTAGAGTCTAAAGCCAGCAAGACAATGTGTCAAGCACGTAGAGTTGATCTAAAGTTGAGATACAGAAGACCAAATTATTTTCCACCTTTCAATATTAACAAATTATTACTGGCCAAATTCACATGTGTATCTAGATATCATTGATGGACCTGAGACATCCCCATTCTTTCTGAAAATTGGTGAGCTATATAAGGATAACGTGAAAAGTAATGTATTGAAATTCCAGCAAAAAATGTACATTTATTAATATACACAACTTTTACCAATATTCTGTGTGTCCTCCTTTTGCACGTATACAAACAGCTATACAGTGAGGCATACTGTCATACAGTTCATTATGGCTTCTTTTGGGATACTACACCAAGCCATTTCAATTTTTTTTCCCGAAGCTGTTGAAGATTACTTGGCTGTGAAGATTTCTAAATTTTCCTCCCCGTTACGCTCATACATGCTCAATTGGGGAAAGATCTGGGGAACACGCGGGCCAGAGAAGGATGTCAACACTTTGAAGGAAGGCTTTTAAGATGTTGGCTGTATGTGGTCAGGCATTATCTTGTTGGAAAATGGAATAATTAGTCTTCTCAATAAATTTTAACATAGCAGGGGTTGCGATACACCTGCAATGTATACCTGAGCCGTCATTGTGCCTTGAATTAAGACCAAAGGGGTCCTACTTCCATAGCTGATGCCACCCCACACCAGGGGTTGTTGCTGTATGCCTTTATATACTAGTCCTAATGGGATCTTTCATGGAGCCTACATACAATATGTATCCTGCCGTCAGGAGCCCCCAAATGAATCTGGATTTATCATAATAATAACAGAATGCCATTCTTGAGCCCAAATACGTCTCTCTTCACACCAGCTGAGCCTGTCGCTTCTGTGTTTGACAGAGAGTGGAATTCTTAATAAAAGCCGACGACTACGGAGTTCTGATTCGTTAAGAAGGTTATTAATGGTGTTCAGAGATGGTCCATTCTGCACATGTAGAGCTGCTTGAATCATCAGTACAGCTGTTGTCCTGTTTCCTACAACCATCCTTCGAATCCCCCTTTCTCTCTGTTGTTACTCTAGGACGACCTGAATCAGGTTTTCTTGAACTTTTCCTCTTATCACCGAGATCAATTCATACAACACTACATGATTACAGCCTACGTTCAGAGTAATTCCTAGAAATTCAACCTTCTCTGAGGCCTGTCTCTTGTAAAATCAGAAATATTTGTATGACGCACTTTTCTCTGCTTTGGCATTCTACAGATAAAAGATGATCTTAAAATATTAACAAAAAAGATTATTTGATAATTTACTAGGAGGCTATTTAAATACCCTTTCTTGACAATTGAAACACCTTTATTGATATCTACTCAATAATACATTTCAAATATATGAAAATTAATGAATATTTACAATGATTTATGATATCCACCACCTTGATAGGGTCCTCCTCCAGACCAGGAGGGGGTCTTCTTAAAGATTACCATTTCTTGAATAAACAAGGCTTTTTTCATGTACTTATATTCTAGTTACAATTTCAGAAAATAAATAATTTAAATATACCTTAATGTGTTCATATTAAAAAGTAGGCAAACTTTCTGAAAATGTGTTCAAGTGTTTATGGGTGATGTAATATGTTTGTGACCAGTGTACAATATCGGATATAGGTGATGTAAAGATATAGAAAATTGCCGAACGTTCATTAGATTCTTTAGTTTTCTGAATTATTTTTTCTGGTGAAAATATGTACAGTGAGGACGCGCGCTGGGGAACACATGTATCCGGGTAGTTCCGCCACAGAATATTTTGGGGAGATTTGAAAAGCTTGAGTTCCCCATTCAGAAAGACCTTCCCTCCATCTCCATCTGTCTATTGCCCGCCACCACGCGCCATGAATTTTAATTTGGCCGTCTTTGGTTGTCTTTTAATCTGCGCTGTTCCTCCCCCTCAGCATTATTTTAACCCCCATCTTTGTGAGAATTGACTGGCTGTGCATAATTCCTTTAATACATTGTCATACCGCAGGACAGTACCGAATGGACAGCTCCTATGGCGTCCACACTCCTAATGAAGCCATGGTGACACCTTGCAACTCCTTCTAAGTATCCATGACCCGACAGAGAAGATACATGACTATTTAACTGAGTTTCACCAAATCTTTTCAGGAAAAAAAAAAACAGGAAAGATGGGTTGAACAAATCCCCCAATTTGGCTTTAAAAAATAATTTGCTAACTATAAATTTGCTAACTACACAAGAAGCTCCTCTTAATGTTTATTATTGTTTTTTAATAACTATAAAATAGTTGAAAAATATCACAAACGTGGAATTGTTGTGTGTATGTTGTGTAAAGGGATAAAAAATAATTTTAAAAATCAGTTTCACGATAAGAAGATATCTCTTTTTAATATAAAATAGTTGCTTGTGACTGAAGCTGATTTAAGACCTAGATATGTTGGTCCTCCATTTAAGTTCTAATTCAAAATTGACTCTAATATACGACTAAAGTTGATGCGATTTTACAAAGATTCTTTTTGAACGTAGCAGCAAGTTATTTACCATACAGATTTGAAATAAAAGACCGATTAACTTCAAGTTATACATTTTTTATTTTGTATATATGTTTTCCTAAATTTCGGTGACCCCCAATCAAAGGATGTGTTTCTTGCTCTGAGTTGGGCCTTATCCTTTGATAAGAATGGCAGAAACTGGCCCAGACGCTGGGAAATGAATATTACTAATTGGTTGATGTGAGAACTCTCATTACAAGCCTTCCATATAGAAAGAAATTTAACACTTTGTGTTCTGACCATCACTAGATTAGCGCGTATTTACCCAACAGATATTTTCGGCATAATTTTATATGGTCTTTAAATTGTCCGTTGTGTGTGTTGTTATCCACGATTTAAAAAATGGCTATAGCCATATCGTCAACTATGCTGTACACCTCTTTGAACACACAATAGACAAGATCGCTAGGTGGTGTGGATTATATAGACTGGAACTCAGCGCCAGTAAATCAGGCTATGGTTCGTCTCAGACCGCGTCTACTTGATCCGTGCCGGGATTCGGTTATCCACAGACAGCCAATCCAGCTATATGGCTAAATAAAAGTGCCGCTGGTAAGATTTGACCACCGTCTAACGTTCCACCCGCATAAAGTTTGAAGTTTGCACCAGAGTCCGCATCATTCTACCGCGTTTGACTCCAACTTTGGTTTTGATCACCGCTTTGAGAACTCTGTATTTGCAAGTTATCGCCTACGGTTTGATTTCCTCATCTTTTTCAGCGTTCAACAGACGTCCTGCTGAGAGCTCAAAGACCCTTTGTAATCAAGGATTGCAGAGATTTCAGTACGACTAGCAATGTTTCTCTCATTTCTCTCGTGTCCTTCCACTCGATTCGGAAATCGCAGCTCAAACCAAATTGTACTTAGAAGGTACATTTTGGTCGACGCTGAAGTTCCATTCCACTTACTTACACTCCCTTTTATCTTGCTCCGAATAATATTCCTGATCCTTTATTCCACGTTGCAAATCATAAAGATGGCTCTAAGTCCAAAGATGGAGTTGGCGCCGTCGTGTACAGTAATCTGGACTGTAGAGTGCCCCTGAATTACGTGAATGTTTTGTCCTGTCCCCACATTGTTTTGTCTTCCATGCGGAATATCTTGGATTAGTTAAGATACTTGAAAACGCCACTTGCTTGCCAGATAACTTAACAATAATAATTATCCTGGACAACCTTTCCGTCGTACCCAGTTCTAAAATAACTTTATTAGTTGCCGCTCAAAAAAAGAAACCTAGCTTATGTTATTTACAATGAATAAAATTTACATAATATTCACATATACAGTGTATTCACATATTTACAAGGCTACAGTCTTGTGCGGGATCTTGAATTCGAAGTGTTCCCTCTTTTAAAATGGTCTGTTTTCCTCATTTATTTCTTCTAGGAACGTGTTTTTTTTTTCTATATTTGTTTTTAATTGATAGAAAAATGTATACACCTATCCCCCGATTTACACGGTAGATACGTTCCTGAGAAAAACGTGTAAATCGAGGGATAGGTGTATATTAAACTGTCAAATCTGAATAGGTGTTCGCCCCCTCATGAATCAGAGCCTCCCAATATTCTTTTCTACATAGGTAGTATAGAGTAGAATATCGCATTTTAGTATAGTGCGATAGAACAAAAAAAAACTTATTTGGAAAACCGTGTAAAAGCGAAAACGTGTAAAACAAGTACCGTGTAAATTGGGGGATAGTTGTATATGAAACGCAGTGATATATTTCAGCTTCAATGTTCAAATTTCAGAATGTGCGTATATGTTTCGTTTAAACTCATCACATCAGTATGGTTCTTTTGGAAAATTCGAAAAGGGTTCTTAGTTGACAAACGCATTGCTTCGTCGGCAGTGGGAGATTGCTGAGAAAGTAACCTTTGTGGAACATGAATTTGTAATGTGGGCAAATAGTTGAGTTAGTCCTGTTAGGTCAACTTGACTGTTTTGCTGCTACCTTTATAATAAGAGTTGTGTGTATGAAAAATTGGGATTTCTATGTGTGAGCACAGCGTTTGAGCTAGAAGAATTCAGTGAAGTCCAGAATGTGAGCTAGACCTCCACGTAGTTCTATAGGTGTTCATGTTACAGATTCTTCCTTCCATAGTTCAGACATATACTGGGGGGTCTGGACAATGAAAAATATCGTTTTGAATGAAAAATATGTACAGGTTATTCACATATAAAAAAGTGTCCAATGCGGGATTCGATCTCAGTTCATGGCTGTCGGAAATCGACGGCATATACCGCTCGTCCACCGACTTTTTTTTTTTTTAGTTTTCTGAGCCAGAACTTCAATCTCATGTACGCTACTCTCGGAGAAATCCGCTCGGATTCCATCAGTAATTTATCAAGAAAATGGGTTGGACAAATATCAGGAAACAGACTGAATCAACGTTTAGTTGATTTCTGTTCCACTAGATGGCGCTCTGCCATCTAAAAGGTACATGTGCTTGTAGTCCTGGTATGCTTTCTTTGTTTTTAATATCAACACCTGACCTTTTTATTTATTTATTTTTCCTGTCATTTGTTCCCATAACCTCGAAAGTATCTCTTGACGAGGTTAGTAAGGGGTGTAAGAAAATGTATTGTATCTGTCTATTATATCTTGTTCTGATCTGTTTTCTAGATTGTGGTGGAGATTATAACAGCATTGATAAGTCAACTGCCTCTAACAGATTCATTATTGATCCAAATGATTTCATTTGGATCTCCAAGATTATATATCCATGCCGTGCGCGTGGTCGCAATTAATTTGCCTTTTAAAGTTGTTGTGAGCGGATATTCTCAAGATATATAGATATTTATATATAAAATAGACACTTCGGCCAGTTGGAGTTTTTTAAAACTCTTAAAAACTTTTTTAAAAAACTCCAACTGGCCGAAGTGTCTATTTTTTATATAAATATGAATGCCGGCCAGGCAGCCTCTATCTTTACGATATATAGATATGCTGGAATTGTTAGAAGGTTACTGTTCCAATACCATTTATCGTCCCTTGCTGATCTGCCACCTTTTTTTACGGAAGATTAATATTTGATTTAATGTTAGAGGTAGTTTTTCTTGATAGTCGTTAAAATATATATTTTTTTTCACACATACAACTTTATTAAGACCACCGGTCTTATGTAGATTCACCGCAGGAAAGAAGCATAGACGGAGCTCTTATTTTCCAGGCAGCACAGAACCCAACAACAGCCTCTAGGTCCGACGCATCTCCAGTGGCCACAGATTCCAATGTGCATACGTCAAGGTTAGCCTGTCACTGAACAGGCGAGTTTGGAATCAGCTGCGTTCTAGTCTTCGCTTTCCTCATACAAATGAACCACAATATTCGGCGATTCCATTATTCTCCTCCGAACGGTGACTGCGACCTTGTAGAATTTATTTAAACCAAACATCTTGATCAAACAACATTTTATTCATCCAGTTATATATTTGTTGACTATCGGATTGAGACAAGGATAAGTCGCCCAAGAGTTCTTTTCTCTGTTTCTCTTCAAGCAAAGCCAACCAAATATTATATGCATGATTTCATATTGTATTTTGCTATTACATAGATAAAAAGTTAAAGGACAATCTGTCTTCCGGCGCTTTGAACGAATTTCTGGAAAGAACACCCATAGGAGTCTCATTTGCGCAAAAAGTATTTTAATTACCAGAGTAGTATTCGTGAGTAGATATAGTTCTGTTGTTGTTGCATTTTTAAGTGCTTGGAATGACTCAAATAAAAGGTATTTAAGAATTACTCTTTTTTTATGCTTTGTTCAGTTGCTATTCGAATGATACCGAGGATTTCGGTTTGTATAACAGTATAGTCCGTACAACTCTTCAAGTCTCGTGTCTACGAGAAGCCCTTTGAGTCTAAAATATTTGACAGGTTTTCGACAAATTTACAACTTTCTCTTTTATGGTTCTGCAATGTCCAGAGGTGTGCCAGGCAATCTGCTCTCTTTCATTTTCATGATCCTCACCCAAAATCTGTTTAATAATGACAACTTCCAGTAATACTCGTCCACACTCCATTCTCAGCATAAAGCCCGGAGTATATTTTGGTAAATTAAGGTAGGGTCTTAGAAAGATATTCTGAACTTGGTCTACTACTTTTATTTTGTCAAGTGCCCAAAAAGGTGCGGCGTATAGCATGTGAGGCAAGATTGTCGAGTCAAGTAATTTCATTAGCGCATTTAAAGAGCTTATCTTGGATTTTGTCAAGATCTCCCATACGGCACCAATTGCTGTCAAAATATATTTGATGTTCTTTATTCATATTGATTCTTGATTCGTCTATTAAGACGATTCCATCCGCACACAAACAGAAGAAGATGAAAATTTCCTAATAGTTTGGCAAATATATTCCATCGGCCAAATCAGATTCAATATGATGCTAATTGATCGTGCAAAAAAAAAAAAAAAGGTATAGTGTTGGTAGTACATTCCATTTCACTGACACCATCACATACTCACAGTGGTGTAAGGCAGTAGTTAAATTATTTAGTTTATAGTTTAGGTCCAATTAGGAATGTTTTTTCCCTCAATAAGGAATGAGGAACTTTATCGAACGCCTTTTTAAATATATCCACAAAAAACTTGAAGTTTTCCTATTTGTGTCTAAGTGCCAACTGTATCCGAGTGACTAGGGTGTATACAAGTAATTTCTTTAAATATTTTGGTGTTGATTGTGCCCGATTCGTCCTATAAACAAACTTGAGAAATATATAATAGTTTTTTTTATAAGTCGATACAACATAGTAGATAAAACAAGTATTTGAAACAAAAAGATTACCCTTGGCACACTACCATCACCTAATTTCTAAAAAAAATGTAATGTTTTAATCTTGACATCTGTTTATATATAAACTTTGTGGGAACCAGAGCAACTATAGACCTTTCTTATATATTATATTCTTAATATAATTACCTTGAAAGTTATATCTCGTTTTGTGGAAAGCTTTATGGATATCCTGCATATGATGGATGGCACTTAGAGTAGCCGCAAGGATCCATCTGTTGTTTTGACCATCTTGCATTTTCTATAGTCTCTATGGCCTCAGATCTGGAGCTCTGTGTGTGATCTGGGTTTTTGAGAACCGACTTTCTTATATCTCTCTCTCCCTCGCCAAACCAACACCACCCAGGACAAGGTAGCAAGGCCACCTCAGCCACCGAGGAAGTACGCTGTAACGCACCTGAAATACAACAAACAGCAGCAGGCCCTGAGCAGGTCCAGATCAGCTGCAGCCACCTTTGACCAGTGCTGCTTTGTGATTGGTGCTCTGATCTATCTCCAGTGGACTACATCAAGGCCCTGAAGGAAAAAATTGGAAAGTCCTCGGTGTTCCAAATAATGAAGATGTCCGGCCAGGTACTGGTCGGGATGGCCACAGTAATCTGGCGGAGCGCCTGGTTGAGGAGGGCCTCACCATTGGGACCACCCTCCTGAAGACATTTCACTATAAGAAACGGGCGGAGAAGATAAAAATTGGCCATCTTCCAATTGCTATCAGGGACGAGGAGGTCGTCGCTGCACTGCGGCCCTACTGCAGGGTGGTTTCCCTGAACCATGAGATGCGGCGGATACACCTGGACTACCGACACTAGGGAAGCCTTTGTCCTTCTAAATGAAGGGCTAAAACCACCAGCTCCCTGACAAGCTGGTGATAGTCTCTAATTACAATTCTACACCCGCCTACATCATCAACGGCATAAAGTATTACAAATGCACAGAAAGAGTCACCGTCGAGCCTTCTACCCTTTGTGAATCAGCGGAAGTCGTTCTGCCAGTCCTCAGAACACCCGGAGTGGACCGGTATCGACGCCTTCAACCTCCCAACTCATGCTCTACCCAAAGTCAGCAGCGCCTACATCTGCTACAAGAAGTTCTGACACCATTCAAAGACCCCCTTAACACCTTCCAACCTTGTCGCGCCTTCGCCTGCGCTAATATAAATATTATCAGGAGATGTATCAGGCTTTTTAGATTTAACTCCATTTTCAAGTTCTATCATATTAATTGAATCCTGGAAAAAAGTTGAATTTGTTTTTATTTTTGTCTCGGTAGATATATACGATTTTTTATCTATATTTTCTTAGAACACTTTTTGTTAGGTTTTTTATTTCAAATAAGTAGATGTAACGAAGATTTTTCCTGTTTCAATAATTAATTCAACGCTTTTTCTGAAATAAAGTTTCCTCTAATTACACAAAGATCGTAGGTATTTCTTGTTCCATGATAGCAATCCCCGATGTGTATGTATGAGATTCCACTAATAGTTCCCTCGAAAGATCTATTCCAATCTTTGTATATTCAGTCTACCTACAGAGAGCGAAGTATATCAACACCTCTACTATAAATCAAAACAATGAATGAGTCATCCAATACATAGCAATAGTTTAACAAAGATATTTGCCGATCTGGATCGATTTATTTCAAGCAATTGCCTATTAATTTCGGCATTAATATTAATATTGAATATATTTATTATATATTTTACTTTTTTTCACTTGCAAGACCTCCAGGGTAAATCCAGGTATAAGAAATTTCTTTCCCTCCAATTTACCCAGATTAATCTATTTATTAACTTGATTGTCTTAATTAAGTTTTCCTATATATATATTTCATATTACCTTTATGTGATTAGCTTTAAAAATTATAATAATAACAATGCTTATTACTGGTACTATTACTGTTATTCCTGCATGTACCCTACATTTCTACTTGGATAATCTGTAAAAGACTGAAAGGTCTTAATAAAGCTTCATGGTGTTGTTGTACATTCCAAGTACAAGTCGAAGATACATTCTTGAAAAATGATAACCTCTTGTGTTTTCTGAAAGGATTCGCAGTAAAGACTTGACATTTCTCATTAAAGGTATATTTCAAGTTTATCATATTTCGTCTAGTCATAGGTAGGTATGCGGATACGGTTATCTTGTTACGTTAATTCCCAACAAAGGGTTGAGCCCGGAGGTTGGTTCACGATGCTAATGAATTCAGGTAAAAGCTCCATCTTATCTAAAATGGACGGGGTAAACGGGATTGCATTCTGCGCAGACCAACTAAATGTGATACCAGGCAATTTAACTTCCAACTGACAGACTTCTTTTTGGATTGTTTTTAATTAGTCACCGAATCTTCAAAGCAAGCGGGCAACTTACCGCTATTGACTCACTAGTAATTACAGGCAAGGCCTGCAGAACTTTTTAATTTACCCATTTAATGTGGTTTTTTAATAAAAGAAATAAAAAATCAGGTCCCATTTTCCACGTCGTCTTCCTCTCTCCATCCATTTTTTTTTTATTTAAACTGGATGAACACAATTACATCTGCTGCTTCGTCAGTAGAGGAGGGGTGGGGGAGCTTGAAAATAATTTTTTTAAACTTTTTTTTTCCAGATTTACTCACTTTAGGCGCATTTTTAATTATATCGTATTTGTTTTTGGTTGTGTGCCTCTTCTATTGATGGCTTCACCTTTAATATCACGAGTTGAAATGAGGTAATTAAAATGTGTTAATTTTTAAGATGATGATTACAAACGGGATAATTTCTAGTAAAAAGCGTAAAAATTAATTAAGCAAGCGGATTTAGAGATGTTGAAATTGATGAAGATTAGGCAGCGCAATGCTAGCTTTTGAAAATTAATTGTGCAGAAGTTTAAGCCTAAGAGGTTCGTTATTTTGCGCGGCGCCTTCACGACTGAATAATTAAATATTCTCTTCCACAATTTCTTTAATGGTGCCTCTCTCGACTTGGAGAATACGTCGGTGGATATTCCTCCTTCACTTATTTGTGTGGTATTGGACAGTGTGAGATCCTGACAAAGTTTGATTTAATCCAGTCAGGACAAATAAAATATTGCGTTGAAACAAGGAATTCCTAAGTCAGAGGCAACAGGTAAAATGAATTTATATATTTTATGGTTGATTTTTATTTAATTTAAGACCTATCTAGGAGACCAGATGTTTCTGGTCGTAAATCCGGGTTTATCGTCAATATGATGCTTATCATCACCATTGTCAATTTGAAGGTCGGTTGGTGCCAATTGTCCTGCCAGGTGGGAGATACTTGTCCAATAATGAACGCATCGATGGAGGTACATTAAAATTAAAAAGCCCAACATTTTGCTTGAAAACTATACTCAATTGAAAAACAGGAATTTTGTCTTCAAAAAGAGCAATAAAAAAGTGAACTTGACACTTTAAAACCTTGCTCTTATAAATCAGATTTGGTATCCATTAAAGGCAAACAGTTTGATTAATTTCCATCTCAAAATATTATATTTGCGACTTGTAACTTGAACTTAATGGCCTTAGATGTAATTTGGCCTTATGCAAGTCTTAATTAGAGAATTATTTGTATTTGAAATCCTTCAAACCTTACGATTATCTGTTCAAAAGGCCGCAGTCACCGTTCGGAGGAGATTAATTGAATTGCCGAATGCCGTGGTCCATTTGGACGAGGAAAGCGAAGACTAGAACGCGGCTGATTCCACACTAGCCTGTTCAGTGATTCGCTAACCATGACGTATGCACAAAGGAACGTGTGGCCATTGGACATGCGTCGGACCAGGAGGCTGTTGTTGGGGGCTGCGCTGCCTGGAGTATAGGAGCTCCATCTATTATTTCATCCTCTGGTGAATCTATCTCTGGTATTAATAAAGCTTTGTGCGTGTGTGATTTTCTGTTCAAAGAAGCGGCATTGGGGAAGAGAACCATTCTGATGTGAGAGCCCCATATATTAAACCATAATTACGATGTAATATCTCCATACATTAAACAAAATCATGTGTGATTTGCTTGTTTTCTAAAAATTAATATAACACAATTTTTTTTCTATCACACCTATATTAGCGTGGTGCATACTTTTTCAATAACCAATTAGACCAAATTGTATCATGAAGATGTGTAAATAAAATACTTTAAAATGAATTTTGATTTGTTATTGTGTTATCTAATTTAGTACCAAAGCATGGAGTTCTAAAATGTAAGATGACAAAGATAATTGGGGGGAAAAAGAGTTAGAGATATAAAGATGTTCCCCGATTTAACGATAATATTTGTTGTGTGATTGGAGGTATCGATGAATCGAAGGTATGCTAGGTGTTTTATTGTGACGTCACTGACGTAGCCGCCGCGGTAAACAAAGAAGATAAGAAAAGGCTGTTCCCCTCACCAGTTGTACCTAGGCACAACCCCCTGCAACCTCCTGTTATTTCTATAATTAAATTTCTTCTTTTATCGTAACTTTGTCATTGGAGTAACTAAAACATAAAACATAAAAAAGTGACGACGGGGTTTCAAGGTAAAGTGAAATTTTTTAATTGATTCATTAAAGTGTAAACAAGTTATTCAAGATGGCGGTAAACTCATTCCGTTCCTGCAAGATGACATCCAGATCATGGACAAATATATTCGTTATTTTAAAAACATATGATAGCAGAATATATACTAAGCGTAGAAGAAAGTTTTTTTAAAAAGCTATATTTTTTAAAAGTATTAGAGCTGAAGTACAAAGACAATACTACACGTTGCCAAAGACCAGTACTGTCACTTCCTTAAGTGAAGCCATTGATCTTCTAAGGCAGAGATTTGTTGTTAAATCTCACCCCTGGGTAATCGGGAGGAAATTTAATGATCGAAGGCAATTATAAGGTGAGACTGACTACATATCGGCACTACGCGCGCTGGCTAAAGACTGTGCCTATGGTTCCTATGAAAGACGAATTGATTCGGAGTCGTTTCATTGACGGAACCAAGATTAAGCAACTGCGGAATCGGCTTCTAATGAAGACTACGGACTTGGATCAAGTGGTGCAACTTGCTACAAAGTACGAGAAGGCCCAGGAGGACAACAAGATGTTCGATAATCCACCGGAAGAGATAAACAAGATCGTTGCTTAAGATCGCCGCACTGAGTCTAATCTTCGGGAGCGCGACAAGATCTCGACAAACTTCAAGTGTCTGCGCTGTGGAGGTAAAAATAAAGCTACAAGCCCAAGATTGTCCTTCTAAGGATGTAAAGTGTCACCAGTGTCTGGAGGTAGGTCACTTTTAAAAATTCTTTTCAACTAAGTTGTTAGTTAAGAACGTTAAAAAATTGCACAAACTAACAATAACCGATTCATCAGCCTTCGAAGCTTGAAAATTGACTTGAATGCTAATTGTGGAACAATTAATGTCCTTATAAAGTTCCCTGTTGACACAGGATCCACAGTGTCATTGATTCCAAAGAGTTTGTGCACTGAATATTCCGCAAAAACTAAATTAAGCCCAGCTTCTGTAGCACTAAAGAGCTTTACGCAGCAAGCTATTGACGTCCACGGTAACGCTGTAGTACCTACGCTATTACACGTTGTTAGAGCCGACTCGCCTATTTTGGGATTTTGGAGTTATTTAATAAACTTAGGGTTTCCACTATAGATGGAGAAATTAACCAAATCACAGAGAGTAGCAACATTCTGGAGACCTTACCCTTCGCAAAGGACATTGAGTACAAAATCATTGTTGATACCAGTGAACCACCGCTGCAACAAAAGCTAAGGAGATTGCCACCAGTCCTCTTAGATGAAGTACACAAGGAAATACAACGTCGTGTGAAAATGGACATTATTGAACCCATTGTTACATATAATTGGATTTCAACTTATTGTGGTCTCTAAAAAGAGCTATACTCCGGATTATATTCTGAGGGCAGAAACAGGAAGAAATTCTCACGATATCATAGTGGATAAATTAATCATAAAATTCTGGACTGGAATACTAAAAATGGACCCCAGCAGGCTATCTTCAATTTTCTGGTGCACTTATGAGATATATCAACCTTTGCAAAACAGAATATCGGTTTGGTAAAAAGTGTGACGGAGATATTAAAAAACACCAGCTTCTCGTTGCTTGTTGGATGTACAGATTCCAATACTTTACAAAGAAACATTCCTCTAGTTATTAGAACTACCATAGACCAGTCTATACAGTTGGATTATGCAAGAATAGAAAACTCTGTACCTCATTTTAACTATAAACATTTTATACATCAACTACTATGGTGTCTTACCTCAACAGTGATATTCCAATGACTGTAAAGCGATGCATTGCCCAAGTGAGAATTCTTGTTTTCACTATATAAACATATTCACGTTTTATTATGGAAATCTAAGAACTTAAAGTGTACTCTGTGCAATAGCCAATTTAGCCAAGACTTTCCACACTACATGTTTTATTGTCCGACACTGTAGAAGGAGAGAGAAATTATCCATCAAAAGATTGGTTATTAAAACAATTCGCCATATGTTCTAATGGCAAAAGTAGTGTAAAGTAAACCCAATGCATCAGCTTTTCACAAATTATGGAAAACAACACAGAAAATAGGTGCAAGACAGATGATGGATCCAACTTGTAGAAAGGTCGATGTCAACCGCCACTTTCTGTTGATAACGGCTATGTTCACTTCTGTTTACATGTCTTGGATAATCCTCTGGCTTTTATGGCTCCGAAAAGAACTCAACAATAAACTGATTATAGAAGTTTGATTTTTAAAATATTTATTGATATTTTAAAAATTAGGCTTGGATTTTGTTTTTTTACCCAAAAAGTGCGCAACAGACTTTTATACACAAACAGATTATAAATAAAAACCTTCAAATTTGAACGCTTTAAATTTGAAGAAATGGAGAGTTTCAAAGAGTGATATCTATCCCCATCTTAACCAAATAATATGAAAACTACTCTTAAAATAATAAGGTAGTTTTCCATTTGGCTTTCATTCAAATCTTTAACAAAAGAAACAGGCGCGATGAAAAGTGGGATTGGTAAAATCCGGTGGTGAAGTCTAGTTAACAAACTTGGGTGGTGAATAGACAGCCAGGCAGGTAAAAAACACGGGGGGGATCCCACGGCATGTAGTTTCCTTGGAGAGGAAGTGCATCCCACATTTTATTTTCACGATCTCCTTTCCGCCGAAGAGGAAATTGGGCTCCCAAAGCGACTAATTAATTTTAAAGTTTTGTTTAATTTGGTCGGAAGTTGTCATTGTAGGGGAGCCGATAAGGCCACTTCCCGGGGGCGCCGGAAATGAACGGGTTATCAGAGCCTTCCTTTGTGAGCGACGTCTTTCTTTGATCCTCTGCATATCCTGGGCCGATCTGGTGGCCCGCTCGGCATTGAGGAACTGTCTCCAGACAACCTGGTCATACAATCCCTGCGGAATCCTCCGCCTCCTCCATCGCCGATGTCATTCATCCCCGTCTTCAACATCTCTGGTGCCATTCATCCCCCGTCTTCAACATCTATGTTACCATTCATCCCCCGTCACCTCCATCTCTGGTGCCATTCATCCCCCGTCTTCAACATCTCTGTTACCATTCATCCCCCGTCACCTCCATCGCTGGTGCCATTCACCCCCCGTCTTCAACATCTCTGTTACCATTCATCCCCCGTCACCTCCATCTCTGGTGCCATTCATCCCCCGTCTTCAACATCTATGTTATCATTTATCCCCCGTCACCTCCATCGCTGGTGCCATTCATCCCCCGTCTTCAACATCTCTGTTACCATTCATCCCCCGACTTCAAGATCGCTGGAACCCTTAATCCCCCGTCTTCTCCATCGCTGGTACGCTTCATGGTGTCATTTATCCTCCGTTTCCTCCATCCTTCGTTTCATCCATTCCGGCCTAATCCATCGCTGATGCCATCCATTTGCGGGCTCCCACAACTTTACTGCCAATCTTTTTTTTTTTTCTTACATTGCTGGAGCCATCTTTTCTTCGCCTCCTCCATCACTGAGGCCATCCATTCTCAGTTTTCTACATTGCTAGTGGCATTCATCCGCGGTCTTTTCCATAGCTGGTGTCATCCAAAATTCGTTCTCTTATGTCGCTTGTGCCATTCATCCCGTATCCTCTCCAGCCAGAATTTTTCCACCGATATATTAGAACAGGCCCCTATCAGAATCCAGTTGCATCTAATGGGCAAATGTTCGGCCCAGCGCACTTTGAATCGGTTCAAGCCGGGTTCTCCAGATGAGACCCCAAGTACTTGAGGTGATCATCATCAGTAGATCGTGTAAGAATCGATAGCCGAGGATCACGAAAGTGACCGGGCTGGGCGCGTGTGGGGGCGGGGCGATGGGGTGGGCGGGTCGACAGCTTCATTGCTGGGTCCAGCTGATGGATCGATAGCGTCCCGGAGGTCAGAGGTCGCCCTGACAGCCATTGTTGGCCGCAATTAACCAGCCTGATGATTCCAGATTACAACAGGATCTACCTCTGACACCGATATCCCTCACCATCCTATCTGCCAAACACAACGTTTTCCTCAGCCAGAGGTGCAACGAGGAAATTGGAAATAAGCTAATAGCTCAGTTTTAGATGTCTTTTCAAAGCTCCTGGATACTAAGATGAAGAATGTTTTATTAAATTGAAGTAAAGTGCCCGAGTCGAGTCCTTGAAAAGAGTTTTAAAAGTTAAAACGTTCAGTTAAAATCGTCAAAATAATGATCTCGTCGTTTTCAATAATTTCTTGCTAGTTATTTGTTAAAATTTCACAAATTATTGAAGAATCTTTCAACAAGCTGTCTTGGTATTGAATGGCCAATAGATGAAATATCTGCCTTATATTAAATAATTTAAATCTCCGAAGAAATGGCTCCGTGTATTGAAACATGCAGCACATGATGTCACACAGGACTATAAAGGAGAACGAGGCAGGATATCTCAACCTATTGTTGAAACTTTTCAAATGGAATTCAATGCTAGTCCTCAACTTTCCAATTTTATTGGTAATCTTTTAAAGCATAAACCCTCGTCTAGTAGTAGGTTTAAGACATTTGTTTTCTCAACCTGACACAACTCCAGAGTTCACGTAAATGTATAAGTGCTGTGTATAAGTATCATTGGTAAATGAAGGTTGGAATCCTCCTCCATAGAGTACACAGACAGCTAGGGCCGGCTGCTACATTGGATATTATTCGTTGGAATTTCTAAACGCTTAGAAAACTGGACAAGTCAAGTGGACACAAGCATTTATCCTGAACCGGACGATCTAACTCATTAAATCCAATCATACAGTCTCAATACACCAATAACAAACATTTTAAATCTGTATTTAGAGAGGAAGAAAGAACGCCTAACAACTTGCTGAATTTTGAACTAGAAGAGCCGGAAATCATTAAAATTAAAACGAAAAACTACATAGAATTTTCGCTTTTATATATTTAAGTCATAACTGTATGTGGAGAATTCAATATGTTTTTGATATTTTTAGCCTCTGTTTGTTTTAAAATGTATTATATTATAATATTTTACTTTATTATATATTATTTTGTATGAATAAATATCCAAAGTCTCTTTCCTCTTCATTTTTATTTCCTTTTGCAAATTCATCTTATAACCATTTCCATTTTCAAGCACTTTTGAAAAAGGGCTTTCTTTTCTTCTTTGGAAGGCATGTTAATATATATTCAGATACGAAGTGTATGTAAAAACATTGATAAAACTGTGAGCCAAATTTTAAATAAATTAACATAACTGTTATTCTTTTATTTTTATATATATACGATAAGATTTTGTGTGTTAAAGACTTGATATTGGAAGCAGTTATAGAGAAATAGTATGATCTGTAGAGAGTAAATATATAACAGGATTAGGCAAAAACAAAAGTAGTAAAATGTTCTAGCAAAAACTCTTCGAGAGAAAAGGCCTCGCTGAGCGACGACCTAAAAATCTCACAGTCCAATTTATTAATTTTAACTTCTCATTATCTCACGAAAGGTAGAAAAAATAAAAGTAATATGCGTCATTTAGAGAATGCTTTTTTTTTCTTCCTCTTCTTCAGTCTGTTCCAAATCTTTAAATAGTGTAGAATTTAATAATGCGCTTGGGAAAGATGCCCTCTGGCGAGAGCTGTAGGAATCTTCTTCTTCGTCTGCTCTTTTTTTAAATTCTTTAATGACATTTTTACCGCAGTAATTGCTCACCTAGATGGGTAAACATCGCTTCAACTGACGGCTCAAACTGCTCACGCGCGAAAAAAACGACTAAGATCTTAATTAATTACAAAATTAATAACAAAGCGAGACGCGGTCAAATATTTAAAAAAATAAAATTCTCTGATGTGTCTCTCGCTATCCAGTCTCCTGGAAATGCTACTGGCATTGAAGCATACTTGGCGTTTTTTGAGAAATATTTATTATTCACCGTGTATAACCTGCAAATGGTAATTTTTGACTTCGCAGCGAAAAACTCGCCAAGGCAGAAAACAAAATTACTGCTCACACAATTCTGATGTTTAATTAAAAGGTTGGGGACATTTTGTCCGCTTTTGCTGGGGCAGTTTTTTTTTGTCCCCATTTTTACCCAAAAGCCTTTTTTACAACTGCAAAGATTTTTTTATTTAAAATAATAAAAAAAGAGCATACACTAGACAGTCATAGAAACTGTAAAACAACATTCCCTAACATTTACTGGCATTATATATTTTCCCTAGTTTAGCGTTCACCCTCTCGAATTTAAGCCTTATATACCTCAATGACCACCTTGTTTTCATTTGGTCGTCGAGGTACAGCTTACACCACTCAAACGACGGTCAACTGCCCGCAACATATACCTGGTTATATATTTTTGAATTATCAAGAAAATATTTTGGACAATTTAATCTAAATACATAAAAGAAGCTCAGATGCATTTATTTCTTCATATGGCGCTAGCATCGGTATTGTTATTTGCACGTTCAAGCTATTTGACGGCTCTTTTTATTTAGATTATCTGGTACATTTCTCCCTTTATTATTGTTTTCAGACATCTCTTATGATGCCTTGCAATTAGAAAAATGAAGAAAATCGTTGTTAATAATTTATAGAGCTTGTCTGGATTTCAAAGAAATATATTTGCATGTAAAATGTGCAATTATTATTTTATTTTTTTATGAAACTACTAAACTAAAGATGAAAAATATTGGTTAAGTTTGGATATTTTTCAACTCCCGTTTAGTGGTTGAAAATTTTGCCTTCAAAGATAACCAACTAGCGCTCATAAAATATGTAAATTTCACCAAAGATAGCGCTTCTTTTGTGTTCAAATAAACATTTGTAACGTTTATTTCCATTTATATAGCCTTGTATAGGGCCCACTTATGTATCTCAAGGCTTCATCATAATTTATTTAGATATTGATTGCTGTTTTCAACATGTAAACATATTTTACGTGGTTTATATAAATGTTCACACAAATTGAAAAGTTACTTATAGAATTATATAATGAAGCATTAGCACGCCATCTGTTATGAAAATCCGAAACTATTATAGACTCGTATGAATCTTTCGAAAATTAAACTATTTCCACTGCCCTTACTGCAATGGAAAAACTGGCGAAACCGCTAGGAGGGTTCACCACTGATGAGCCAGGCCCTCCCATTAATTTTTCCATTGCAGTAAGGCCAGGAGAAATTGCTTAATTTTTAAAAATAATCATATGAGTTTATAATAGTTTCGAACTTATAAAATTACTTTTAAAACATCTTGCTCTCTTGAGCGAAAAAATAAAATGCTTCACGATTTGCGCAGGGTCCAAACAAATCATCTCTGTATCCTTCCTATTGCAGTAGTTATACCGCCGAACAAATGTATTCTTTGTATCCTTCTTACTGTAGTAGTTTACTGTCTAAAAAGTATCACAGGGGCCATGTTAATCTTCTCTGTATCCTGCCATTGTAATAATTATAATATCACCAGACAAGTATCACAGAACCCATACTACTTATATGGATAATTGCACGCATCACACCTTGTCTTTACGCCCGTTGAAGAACAAATTTGTTCGAAAGCTAGCGAAATAAACATGCTTTATAAAAAAAGTTACTTTTGAGTTTATAATCCTATACCATACTACTTGTCTTCTTCTTATCGCAATAGTTCTAATGTCGAGCAAGAAAGCGTATACACAAGATGGATATTATATCAACTATATACTATCTTTTTTTTAAATTATTATTTCTAAAGTCAGAAGCTCTCGTGAACTCGCTTTATCAAGGCTATATTTTAGTATACCATTCACTTTAGTGCTTACATTGTTATTCTTGGAAGAGCAAATATGAGCATAAAAGAATGCCTCTCTACTCAAAATTAAAAAATAATTGCATTTATTGATCATATCTAGGCGGAGAGTTTAGATATTTTATTCAGATCGCATATAAATCACGAAACATAAATCAAGAAAACTTTGAAAAAGTCAGCCATGGTTAATGCTATGGAATTCATCAGTAGAGAGGGAAAATCATATTGCCACATAATAATTATTTACTCTGTTGTTTATCATCATAAATATTTGCATAGTGATCACTTCTTACCATGCTTGTATATTATCACTTGTAAAATCAATTGACACATTTTGCAATATATAAGTTTAATTAATAAATTATTTTAATTAAGCTCCTGTTGAAGGACTGACAAGTCCGAAAGGTTGAAAATAAAAAGTTGAACAAGAAACTTAGCCCTGGAAGCTTTATTTATTTTATAATACTTGTATTCTCTACCGTGACAATATTCAACTGGCAAGGCTTTCATATTGGCTGACTCTGTCTAAAAGTGGCTATAGCTAGCAAAGTGGTTCAATTACAATAGCCTCCGAGGATGAGTCTGTGGGATGGTTGCGTGCGTGTTGGTGTGGCTTGTGGAAAGGCCGCTGATAAAATTATAATTATTTTTTATGAAATAAAATTATTTATTTAAAGCCAGAAATATATAAAGAGAAAAGAAGTAACGGCCGTTGGAAGCAAGCCTAGTTGTTGACGACGCGCGTGGCCAGAGTCCCGGATGCCGCCCGCGCATGCGTAGTGCCCGTATGTTTAGTGAAGTTTGCTGAAGCAAAGTGTGGTCGCCATAAGTCTCTTACTTATTAAACGTAAGGTGCTCTATCCATTTTGCCAGGGATTAAGATTCTGTATGGATAATATTCATATTTCGATTCACATCTCGTAATCTGAAGAATACATTCTTAAAACTGTCTTGTAAAATCGGAAGAATCCTCTGAAATTTAAATTACAATAAAACGCAGATTCTAGGTTAAGTTTCTTACATCCTCGCAGGCTGCGTTTTATTGTACTTTATTGGGTTGTAAAGAAAGTTTGTTCGGTTTTATTCGACAATTTTATATAGACAAAAAACATTAATTATAACAATTAATTAATCAATTATGTATTATCCGTTATTATTTACGACCTCCTCCCAACGTTCGACTAGTTTGTTGATGCCGTTCCGCCAAAAATCGCCCGGTCTGGTGTCGGAAAAGTTGTTGAGCCAAGTTGCATATGTCCCGAGATACTTCGGCAGCTTTTTGACCTCAATGAAAAGTGAAGTAAAGTAGATGTCGAAATTGTTTATTTTTGCCTCCTGGATATTCCATTTTCAAGCCTGGAAAAAGAACAAAAAATGACGTTTTTCAAAACACAAATAATACAGGTTTGTAGAGCAGAACAAGTACTATTTAAAGAATATAAACACTTTACCGTATAACAACAAAAACCGTTATGAACCAAAGGGATACAAAAACCGAACGAACTTTCTTTACAACACAATAAATTTCAGTGGATTCTTTCAAAGTGGTATAATGCAGATTTTCTATCTATTCTTCCTTAAGCCATATATTGATAGGTCTTGTACATCTAGAGCTTCCTTTCCAGGGCCAGACATTAGGTGACATTGATGAACCTTCTCCCGACATTGTCCATGAATTCCGTTCTCAGCCTTCCTCCCATACCTTCCTCCAGTAACCGCTCCAAGTGCCGCTGGACAAGATGTCCAAACAGGTTGACTTCTAGAAGTCCATAGTCCTCCTTAGTCCACTACTCCATGATATTCTCATCATTTATAATCATATCTCGAAAACCTGTAGCTTTCCTTTCGAAGAGTTCAGGTCTCAGAGGCGCATATGTACACACGCTATAAATAAATATTCTGTTAAAGTGCTTTTTGACTATAAGAGCGTGATGCACGGTTTTTAATATTTTAAAATTCTTTAATTCTTAACTATTTCAGTCGAATTATAAATGGACTTCTTTTAATTTTATATTTTCGAGCTAATATACTGCTCTTCAACGGGCTGATACTCTATGTACAATCTCTAAATAATCTTTATACAAAATAATTGAAAACTTTTGTTTTTTGGCATGTGCTCTTTTTTTAAAGATTATTTAGAGATTGTACATAGAGTATCAGCCCGTTGAAGAGCAGTGTATTTGCTCGAAAACTTACAAATTTAAAATTAAAAAAAAAAACTTTTTACATGATATTTATTTCTTCTCTTTCAAATAATTTCTGGATAACTATTGGTCACATAAATGGACTTGTAAACTACAACTTTGGAAACGAATTATTTTCAAATAAAATACCATTTTTTTTAATAAATGATACCAATCCAATCAATGCCTTGCCAACCACACACCGAGTGTCTAAGAAAACAATTTGACGCCAATATCTGGAGGATCCGTCGCACATTGATCCGCAACAAATTGACTTATAAATAAATCCGCAGGAGAACAATGGCGTCCATCCATCATCAGGATTTAGGTATTCATAGGGCTAGGATTCTTCACTCAACAACAATCCGTAATAATATTTTGCATCGACGGTTGAAATATCGTTGTATTAAAGATTCCCTATCAACCATGCTTTCTTCTTTATTTTATTTCAAATCTCTTTGTCACCATTCTGAAGAACTAAATCTCAAGTGTAGAATTGATTACTTCACATATATACTAGACGAATGACCCGGACAATTTTACTTGAGGATATGTATATAGAAAAAGAGATATTTTTTTCCTAAATTGTATTAATTTTCATATAAACTATATATTAAAAATAAAATTGGCATTTCCTGACCGTTCACATGAGCATTTATAGATAGCAGAGTGCCATCTAGTGGAACAAAAATCAACTAAACGTTGATTTAGCTAGTTCAAAAGATATTTGGTCAACCCAATTTCTTGATAAATCAAGAAAGTCAACCACGTACGCGTTTCGGGCTGTTGGCCCTCGTCAGCGTGGTGCAAACTGTACCTCAACGACCAAAGGTTTGGTCCCAGAGAACAATTATATTTCTCATATAATAAATATTTCATTATCACTTCTCACTTTGAATAAAGACAGATATCAAATTTAAAAACTATTTTAGACGCGTAATATTCTTTTTAAAATAAAATAATTTCTACTGCCCTTACTGCAATGGAAAAATTAAAGGGAGGGCCTGGCTCATCAGTGGTGAACCCTCCCAGCGATATAAGATAGATATAATACGTTATATATAATACATTAATTATTAAATATATACACAAAAAAAACTTTATTAAGATCCCTGGTCTTACATAGATTCCCAGAAATAAGAAGAATGTCCACAAATTAGTTAAAGTATGTACATATTTATATAAGGCTACCATCTGAAGTACCATCTTGGTCTTGATTTAGGCAACGCCAGCCAACACATCGACCAGCCCACTCTGTGGGAATGAACTTTCGCAGTCCACCGGTGGCGGGGTCTTTCCCGCGGTGGGCACTCCAAATGAAGACTGTATATACGAGCTGATATACACATGCCGCTCGTATTTTATATATGTATATAGGTATTTTATTCATTTTATATATTTTACACACAGTTATTTATCTATTTATCCTTATTTAATCTATTTATTCATATTTATATGTATTATATTATTAACCATATTTATATAACTTTATGGAAGCAATGGTCGCCTCTCCCGTCAAAATTAACGTCAGAATCTGACGCCATCTATTGACAATCGCCGCAACTAGCGGCATCGGGTCGGTGACAAAGCCACAACACCAACTTTGGCAAACTGATAAGCGTCCACCTAGAGACCATGGTTTCGGGCTAATGGCCCTCGTCAGTCTAGGGCGGACTTTATTCCATTAGATCCCGTGTGGATCTCATGGAATAAAGTCCGCCATAGACTGACGAGGGCCATTAGCCCGAAACCATGGTCTCTAGGTGGACGCTTATCAGTTTGCCAAAGTTGGTGTTGTGGCTTTGTCACCGACCCGATGCCGCTAGTTGCGGCGACGGTCAATAGATGGCGTCAGATTCTGACGTTTATTTTGACGGGAGAGGCGACCATTGCTTCCATGGATTAATTTCCTCCCGGCAAATTTTCCATCTATATAACTTTATATATATGGCATTGTAATAAAGTAGTTTCAATCTCTCTCTCTTATTTTTCATCTTCTTTCGTACAGCTTGCGTCATCAAGAAGGCAATTCTCTTCATATTATCTGGCTAAAATTATATAGAAGGAAAAAGGACAAATAATTTGTAATAATAATAATATATTTTTATTATTATTATTATTTGTATTTGATTTTTTTATTTGAAATTGCAACGGAGAAATGAATCTAAAAAATTTAATTAAATCCTTCAAAAATTTAAAATATATTTTATTTTGGGAATAAAATTTTTACGCGATAGACATGACTTTAAAAAAATATGCATTAAACCATCCCAAGGTTCAAAAAGAATTTAATGGAAAGCTTGGATAGAATCCATTCAGTGGTTAAGTTTATCGCGAAGCAGACACACGGAGATAGACAAAATTTGGTATACTACTATATACAAGGTTCAGTAAAAAAATAATGCACAATTGGTGTATCAGTCCTTTATATATTAGAATCATTCAATATATCCACCTTCCTTCTGTACACATTTGATCTAGCGTTGTTACCAACTTACAAAAGCACTTTGGTAGAACGCCTTATCCAAATCTCTGAACCACCCTCTAACAGTGTGAGTTGAAAATGCATCATCTTCAATTGATTTACCACGTAGAAAAATAATTAAATCTTCCAAACAAGTAGAAGTCTGAGGGTTTCAGATCAGTGGGTTGTACGCAGGGTGAGGCATCAAAGTCCACCCATACCCTGTAAGCTTCGCCAAAGTCAAATGCGACTTGTGAGATCTTGCATTATCCTGATGATATTTGATTTGAGGTTTTTTTTAGGTTGGGAATTTTTGTTTCAATTTCTCTTTTTAACTTTTATAATGATTTACAATAACTTTCCTTGTTGATAGAAGAATTTCTTTCAGGAGTATCCATGAATATTGGCCCTTCTTGGTCCCAAAAAACAGAGATCATGATTTTGTCCTTGGTAAGGAAATCCTTGTTTTTTTTCTTTATTGTCGATGTTCTATGAGTCCATCGAATTATTTGGCGCTTTGAAGAAGGATTATAATGACAAATCCAAGCCTTATTTTTCAAACACCTGAGAAGGTTTTCCACAAAAAGTTTCCATGAGGTCTAAACAAAAATATTTTCGAATTTTCATTATTTTCGTGTTAGAAGTTTTAGTACTCATTTTGAGCATAATATTGAATAAAATATCATTAATTTTGAAAACACTTCCATAGGACAGAAAAGTTTTTCCCTTTTTATTTTTTTTTGATAGGTTGTTACTCTTGAAAAATCCCTCCGTTAAAACCAAATTTTGGTCCGTTACTTCAGAGGTTGGTTTACCTGACCTTTCTTTATCACTGATACAAGTGTGCATCATATCAAGACCGCTAATCTGGAAGAGCTGAATTCATCTCTATGTTGTGTTTCTATCCATGGCTTTGTTTCCATACACAGACTTTAACTTCAAGTAAATTACAGCGGCTGAAATGTCTCCGGACTTAACCAGGAACTCCATCACCGACGTTGTCGGATTCTTGTGTTTACCTCAAGATGCATATATGAAAAATACAAAAAAACAATTATTTAAATGATTATCTATAGTTCATTGACCGGCTATTGTTATATGTGTCAGCCGCGATTATGATTATTAATAAATACACAAAAAAAAATTAATTAATATCGAACAAATTAAGTTAACTTTGTGAGGAGTAAAATCAGAACATTTTACGCTATAAACATCTCCATTGGAAATACCAGAGTGCATTGCGCCCACATGAGCCGGGCTTGAGCCTTGCAGGCAGGTCCGCTGCATGGCGTGTATAAACTTTTATTCAGTTTTTTTAACCAGAATTACCTGTGGTACTCTACAGAAGAATTCATCAGGTATTAGAAGCTAAAACTAGACTCTAGAAACAAACCCCAATTTACCTGGCCTTGCAAGTACAACTACATAATATCGCAAAGAAAAGGAACACCCAAATCCAACATACACCACATAAAGATAGACCAGGAATTGCCTAAAATTTATAATTAGAGAACTAGCCATCCCCATCTACTAGGAACCTGGTAATGGAGGAGGACACTAGTAAAGCAGACAAAACGATCATACAAATATATACAACGTTGATGAAATACTATGGTAGTGGAGTTTATAACACTAAAATGAAATTTAAAAAGTCTCTTTAGGTCGTCATATCCGAACTAACCGCCATGTTCCAGTTCAAAATAACTTTACAGGGTACACACACCACTCAAGGAGAGCAATCTAGCTTATGTTATTTACAATAGATAATATGTACAGGTTATCCACACTGTATTCACATATTTACAATAGATAATATGTACAGGTTATCCACAGTGTATTCACATATTTACAATAGATAATATGTACAGGTTATCCACAGTGTATTCACATATTTACAATAGATAATATGTACAGGTTATCCACAGCGTATTCACATATTTACAATAGATAATATGTACAGGTTATCCACAGTGTATTCACATATTTACAATAGATAATATGTACAGGTTATCCACAGCGTATTCACATATTTACAATAGATAATATGTACAGGTTATCCACAGTGTATTCACATATTTACAATAGATAATATGTACAGGTTATCCACAGCGTATTCACATATTTACAATAGATAATATGTACAGGTTATCCACAGCGTATTCACATATTTACAATAGATAATATGTACAGGTTATCCACAGCGTATTCACATATTTACAATAGATAATATGTACAGGTTATCCACAGCGTATTCACATATTTACAATAGATAATATGTACAGGTTATCCACAGTGTATTCACATATTTACAATAGATAATATGTACAGGTTATCCACAGTGTATTCACATATTTACAATAGATAATATGTACAGGTTATCCACAGTGTATTCACATATTTACAAAAGATAAGTACAGGTTATCCACAGTGTATTCACATATTTACAATAGATAATATGTACAGGTTATCCACAGTGTATTCACATATTTACAATAGATAATATGTACAGGTTATCCACAGTGTATTCACATATTTACAATAGATAATATATACAGGTTATTCACAGTGTATTCACATATTTAAAATAGATAATATGTACAGGTTATCCACAATGTATTCACATATTTACAATAGATAATATGTACAGGTTATCCACAGTGTATTCACATATTTACAATAGATAATATGTACAGGTTATCCACAGCGTATTCACATATTTACAATAGATAATATGTACAGGTTATCCACAGTGTATTCACATATTTACAATAGATAATATGTACAGGTTATCCACAGTGTATTCACATATTTACAATAGATAATATGTACAGGTTATCCACAGTGTATTCACATATTTACAATAGATAATATGTACAGGTTATCCACAGTGTATTCACATATTTACAATAGATAATATGTACAGGTTATCCACAGTGTATTCACATATTTACAATAGATAATATGTACAGGTTATCCACAGTGTATTCACATATTTACAATAGATAATATGTACAGGTTATCCACAGTGTATTCACATATTTACAATAGATAATATGTACAGGTTATCCACAGCGTATTCACATATTTACAAGTTTAGAGCCTTGTTGTGTTGGATATTGAATTCGGAATGTTTTATTCTAAAATATCCTGTTATCCTCATTTATTTTTTTAGCTACATGTTTTTTCTTTCGTGTTTTCCACTAGTCTACATTAGTTCTCAATTGATATAGGAGTTGCCTTGGCTGGGCTTTCCTTTTCTTTCTTTCTTGTTTGTAATTGCAAGCTTCTTGGAAGGTTATTTTAGCAAAATTTCAGATTTTTTTGTAGAAGATGAAAGCTTGTCTTATTATGAAATCATTTATATTTTCTATTTTGTGGTCCTTTCTACTGATACTGCCCCTTACAAAACCGCCATATTTACAAGCATTAAATCTCATAAGAAACAACAAGACAGAAGAAATATTCACATGCTCAAAAGCTGCCATTTACGTAAAAACCTGCTATGCTAAAGGCCCTTTAAAATAGGCACAAAGTATGAACAAACTGAAGATAGATAGTAAACTATGCCTGTAGAGGATTCATGTGTGGCTCCCTGTAAACGAAGAGGTTGACTCATTGGCAAAGGAAAGAGAACTCTGATGTGATAAAATCTGAAACCACAATTTTAGCAAGGGACCTGGACAACTTCATATTTACTCATCGCATCAAATAGAACCTCCAAGCCACAAAATTGAATATAAGCCATACAATTAGCAAGATTGAAATATGTCCCTTAATATATCTAAGTATATAAAGTGCAAATTTGAAAAGGCCCCAGCATTGGAATGGACAAATACACCCTATATAAGAGCACGATTTCGTTACGGAATGCTTGAAGAGACAAAAAATATATATGATAATAGATATACTATATTATTTATCGATCTCTCTCGGTGTATATATAATAAAATAATATATTAATTATGTTAATAAATATATTATTTGTGTCACATATACAGGACTGGCCATTAAAATTGCTACACTAAGGTAAAACGCTGAAGACGTAAAATTTACACGATAGGAAGAAAATGTTATGATATGCAATTTTTAACGCATTTATGCAAAATAGGCGCCGGTGGAGACACCTACAATGTGCTGAAAGAAATTTGTACAGCAGGTTTCTCATTCAGAAATTGCATCTGAATAGTTTCTTCGTTGTAAACAGTTGTTATGATGCCTCATGTAAGCAAGAGGTATGTTTACCAAGACGTTTCTGAGTTTGATAAAGGTAGAATTGTAGCCTACCGGGATTGCTGTTTATTGTAACTCAGTATTTCTTCTCGCATCAGTCGAGATTTTATGAAAGTTAGCAGAATATGGAATCGACGGGTTTTCATGACGGTCATAGGGAACAACGTACTGGATCCCAGCGTTATCTCCTATAGCCGAGAAGACAGGTATCTAGATAAGTTTGTGAAAAGGTTTCCTCTCAGAGAAAGTTCGTCCAGGTTGTTGGTAACATGAAAGAGGACATATTGGACGGGGAAATAGTGCCTACTTACGTCACGTAATCAAATTACGCTCTTAAATTAGGAAAACACACGGGATTTGGAAGTTGGTTGTTAAACGCCTTCTTCCGACACTTACGAGGACCATTAGAGCCGCAGTAAACTTGTACGACATTCTTGGTGACATCTCTCTCTCTGGTATTGTTTAGTTCTGACAGATCTCACAAGCCATGGAGGAGTGCACATTTAAAGAATTATTAAATAAAACGTTTTATTTAAGAAATTAGAACAATTATGGTATTGTTTAGTTTCCTAAATACAAGAAGACTCAGCTCAAATATGTATGTATAGACCTATGTCTTTTCAATATATTCTTTCTAAATTTGACTCGCACTAAGTCGAATATATTATTTCAAATACCTATACATTCTATTGGGAGTATAAATAAGTTCGTGCTATTTTGATAAAAAATGGTGCTACTAGTCCAATTGTTTCATCTGGAATCACCATTATTTTGAAGCGTCATCAGAAGGCTTCATTCTTCTGTAACCGTCATAATAAAATTTCATTTAAACATTGCATTTCGTTTGACCCCATCATTGCGCTAATCAGGTCAGTTATCCGCGTGGATAGCTAACACACCTTTTGACCGATTCCATAACTCCGATATCATGAAAGCTACACACACATCATGTAATATATAAAACCTTGTGTCGTGGATCACTCACTGATCTCAATTTCCACGTTCTGCGCAAAGAAAATCAATTTTAATGCATTTAATTTTTATTAAAAAGGAGAAGTGTACTTTTGTCCCCATATGATTGTGGTTCTCACAAACTTCTACCATTCATATATATATATATATTTATTTAAAATAATGAAGGCATATCCTGACCAAAAGCACATGTGCTTTTTAAATGGCAGAGCGCCATCTAGTGGAGCAAAAATAAACTAAACTGCTCCGTGATATTTGGCCGGTTATCACGGGGTGGGTTGGCCAAATATCACGGAGCAAGCTAAATAAACGTTTAGTTTATTTTTGATACCCTAGATGGCGCTCTGCCATTTTAAAGGCACATGTGCTTTTGATCAGGATATGCCTTCATTATTTTTAATATCAACACCTGACCTTTTTATTATATATTTTCCCCCTTGTTTTCTCATATATATATATATATATATATTTAAAAAAAAAATAGAAAAAAATAAATAAAATGGTCAGGTGTTGATATTAAACATAATAAAGGCATATCCTGACCAAGAGCAAATGTCTTGGTTTCTCAAGAAGCCTCTGGGACCAAAAATATTGTTAGTCGCAGTGGTACAGCCTGCTCCATGCTGACGAGCGCCAACAGCGTGAAACGCGTTCGTGGATGGCTTTTCTTGATTTATCAAGAAAATGGGTTGACCAAATATCAGGGAACAGGTTAAATCAATGTTTAGTTAATTTCTGTTCCACTAGATGGCGCTCTGCCATCTAAAAAGCACATGTGCTCTTGGTCAGGATATGCTTTCTTTTTTTTAGTATATATATTTATATATACTATATATATTATTAATATATATATATTAACATAAAGTTTCGAGAGAGAGAGGATGATATTCATGTATCTAAATAGGTACCTCTTGATTTAGGAACTTATATTTTTAAATACTCATTTTGGATCAGATATCTTTATTAATTCCAATATATATATATAATATATATTTCGGATGGCTGCACACACTAAACTTCATCTGGGAGTTTAACTGTTTTTAGCGGCTATTTATCATTTTATGTGCTTTTACAATTTTGCTATAAATTATAAACATATTTAAAAAATCATACATAATAAATATATTTAAAATATATAAATGATAATAAATAATCAAATTTAGTATCTAAGAATTGAAATAAATTGCACGCAAATACAGAGATGACAAGCGAGCATCTGAAAGCAGTTGTGTTTCCCGGTGAAGTTTGGCCTGCATCCATACCAAATATTGAAATATAATAAAGTTTTATGATGATCAAAACGAGCAGATATTTTTTCAAAATAAATAAAACATAAATTTTACAGTTTTCAAATCTATATATACATGCATATATAGACTAAATTGAACTCTTTGAATCAAAATATCAAAATATAACAACGATTGAAGAGGAGTGTCTTATGAGAAATTTATTCGCAAGCTTTCGGACGTCTTTTCTACGGGCTTTACAATGACAAAAAGAAAGAAATATGAGATGAGTATTAATAGAACAAGATATTTTTGCATATAAGAAAAATGTATTTTTGAATATAAATGAAAGTGAAAAGGTAAATTTCGTATATCCCTGTCGTGTGAATGGTGTGATATACTAATATTTGAAATAGCTACAACACAGTGCTGAAGAGAAGCTCTACTAACTAAAGGATATTAGCTCGAGTAGAAGACTATGGCTTCCTCTACTAAATTCTACTTAGCACCTTGCTATGTCTTTGAAGGAACTCCTGTTCCAAGGTACAATGACTTCTGGATAAAGCTAATATATCAAGGCCTTAAATAGCCAGCTTCCGCAGTTCCAGCTCCGCCCGCTGGGAGTCCGAGGCGTTTGTTTCTCTCACCGTAGATCATCCTACACTCCGCTATTAGGAGCTGCCGTCACAATGGAGGCCTCTCTACGCGGCCGGCCTTCCGGGATCTGCTACTCTAACCTGTTGGGTCGAACACCTTCTTGTTTAAAAAATATATTCAGCCATTCAAAGCATATACTCTTGTTGATAAAGATTTAATCAAACATGGCTTTTTATATTTATACTATTATTTGTATATGAGCTCTAATATTTTTCTTCACTTTTATTTTTAAAATATACCCATTAGAATCATATGCACAAGATCAAAATGTCTTAACAA
Source organism: Cordylochernes scorpioides (assembly GCA_030710605.1). NCBI lineage: Eukaryota > Metazoa > Arthropoda > Arachnida > Pseudoscorpiones > Chernetidae > Cordylochernes > Cordylochernes scorpioides. Next base: position 128,231,738 of record CP092867.1, read on the forward strand.
AGTTTTTTTTTTGTACGTGTGTATGGATATTCAGTCATTCTTGCTTCTTGTAATTTCAAAAATACCAGATATTCGAAAAAGATTAGTTGGAATATATATATAAATGGCTATATGAAGCCTCAAAGGAGATACATTCTATGGAAATTTTTGGAATTTCGACAAATAAAAAAACATAGCTTGCACTGGATTATGGTCGGTTGTGATAATGTTGCGAGATTGATTAAACTCCAGGTCTCCATATGCCTAACTGTGTAGTATTTACATCTATAATTGGTTGGTTACAATTTTACAACATTTCTGAAATCATTAGGTAATTTGGTCAACGTTATTCAGAAATAAATAAAAATTTAAAGATACCGGAACGCTTAGATCTTCAAGTCTAGGGCTTTCGCAACTGAGCTATTTCGCCTTATATGATAACAATTAAAAGTGTTTTTTTTAACTGTCTGCTAGTGCTGCCTCTTCTGGTGTCAGTGTCAGATTGTTATTTGTTTTGACGATGATTTCTTCTTTCGTTGGGTCTGTAAGACGTCTTATAGCCTTCCATACTGTTTGATCAGACACGTCGAGGTTTTCTATGTAGGTGTCCCAGCTGGTGCTGTCATGTTCCCTGGATAGTTCTTGCGGTTCTTTTCGTGCGGAGAGGTTGGCTTTTTTGTCGTTGGGTCATAAGTTTTATTTTTTCTTCTTCTTTTCCTTAGTCTTTTTGTTTTTCGTATTTTTTCTTTGATGTGGGCTGGGTACCTTTTCTCGAAGTCTGATTCCTTGTATTTTGGGGATTTTAAAAATTGATTTTGAATGATTTGTTCTTCGATGGAGGCTATGGCCTCGATCATTTCCCGTTGTGTTTCTGCAGTGAGTGCTGGCGGCTGGGTATTTTCCATTTGGTATTTGAAGAGCGCCCAGTCGATGATTTTGATTGTTGTGTTGTAGCGGGCGATCTTTAAGTCTTGTAAGACGAGGATAACTGAAAGGTCATTTCATGAAGGACCTTTGAGTGAACGGTCTGACTCAGGTTATTGTGGATTGCGATGTCCAGGATATGTCGGGTGGCGAGTCATGTGTGGGTTCAACTGGGTGATGACCTTTTGTAGGATCTTTCCGTTTAGATTTGGGGAGTATGTGAACCCCTTCTGTTGAGGTCCCCGGCTACGATTGTTGGAGTGTATGTTTTAAATATATTGAAAATGTCCTTTTAGTGTGGCTTTTAGCAAGAGTATATGTTCATGGTTGTTCCATTTTTGTCTTTAATGGTTATTTTCGTGATTTCCAAATTTGGCGTAGTGCATTGGATTGGAACACAGTAATATTTCTTATGAATGAAAATTGCTGTGCCTCCACCCTGTCCAGACAGTCTTTAATACCGAACAGTGTTGTAGTTGGGGATTTTCATCCCGTGAGAGGGTTTGAGCCAAGTTTAGGATATTAGAGCTTTATGTATGTCGTATTCGTTCAGAAATTCGGTGAATTGTTGCCTTTTATTCCGAAGGTTGCATGCGTTCCAATGAACGATTCGGAGTTTTTTTTTTTTTTTGTCTTTTGTGTTCATTGAGAACCAATGGTAATGATAACGTTCGTCACTATGGTAGCTATGATCTTTGGATCGCGGAGAGCCTTTTTGATAGCACTCTCGATGGGGCTTGGATTGGAGATTTTCAAAGGAGTACTTTTAAGTTTGTTCGCGCAGGTGTTTCCCTTATTTTCTGTGGTTTAAGGCGATTTTTTAATTATTTGGTAACTTGGAAGGTTCTTCCTGTGTGTTAGAGTAGAAATTATTTTGACTGGGGATAATTTTATTGATTTTTTTTGTAACGTGGGCAGCCACGCCAGTTTGCTGTGTGCGAGCTTTATATAGATTAGTATAAGGCCTATCTCTTTCTATTATAAGAATCACGTGTAGGATTTTATGAATTTGTCATCAAAATACACACACTAAGAAGGCAAATTAATAATAAAAGTATAGGGATTTTAATTGGACAAACTTGTCTTTTTTATTTTAATGAGAGCTGGTGTGAATAAGATCATGAAGGGTAAGTGAAGTGACCAAAAATTTACCCCAAAATTTTAACTGTACGCTTTTACGAGAAAATCCACAGGAATCTCTGTTTTAAGCCCATCACGTATTGTCAGACCTTAGATATCTAAAAACCTAGCTGCACGCATCCGATCAGATGGCTTGGAAGAATATTTTAATAAGAAAACAAATTAATACGCAAATAACCTCATATAGAAAAAAATACTTCATCTAAATAATTTGACAAGTGACCAGATGGGTGAATGGATCCTATTCAGTCTGTTGTGAAGACAAGTAGGTGGGTGGAGATGTCAAAATAAATCAAGTTTTAATTAGTCACAAAACCCTCGTCTTCTCCCATAGCGACCTGCCATTAAGACAGGAATGATAAAGAACCTCACTTCAATCTATTGAAGGGACTGAACAAATGATAGGTGTGTTCTGTGATTACATTTTTTTTTTTTTTACATTTACCACGAATTAGTTTTCCAACGCACGTTCTTTGTTCGGTCCTCAAAGACGTCAATGGGGTAACCCTTTGATGACAACTGGTAACAATTTCCTTGGATTGTGGGCTGGGGGAGGGGAGGGAGAGCGATTGCCTGACCCCTGCCTGACCTCTTCCTTTTCTTTCTACGCCCTCGCTTTGATAGATAGATTGCCGCGCGGCATTAAAGGGCCTGCAACACAATACTCCAGCCAATTTTGATCAGCCCTTTTATTAATGTAGGGCGCATCGAGGCTTACAGATGTGTAAGTCCTGTGGTGCTTAACATTTTTTTAAATCCTTGTGAGGGAATGCTTTTTTCTATTGTCCAGGACCATAGATCAGGATATAGATGTTCGGTAAAGGGCAACAATTCCGTTAAAAAATGTAACAAAACAAGACATTTTCTTGATCTCTAAGAAAGACTCAGATCATCGAATATTCTCTGACATTATTGAGAAATAGCTTGGCTGTAATAATATATATGTTGAGCATTGTAACTTATTTAAATCTGCGAACTTTGCGATGAAGAGTTCGAAATGCTTTGATTTTTATGAATTTTAAAATAGAATGGTGCCCTTTTTTGTCACATGAATATCCTCCCGTCACAAATTTGTATATATTCAACATCTTGATAATAGGAATAAAATATTTTAAGGCAAATTAATCCATATAAAATATATTAATAATGAAGTGGTTTATCCTAGATCAATATTTTTTTTCATTAAAATCTGATATTTTGTTGAAGATGGATGCTTTCTTCTGAGAACACGCCTGCCAAGGCTCTCTATCCAGGCCATACATGGGATTTGAGCTATAAGTAGCCTGGGATGTATTAGTTGAAGGCCTAGTTGGCCGTAATCCTTTAGGAACTTGGAGTTCATGTTTTCTAATATCTATTGGTATCAGTTTTATACATTTTCTAAAAAACCCCGACCCTCTCTTTTATTCACGGGAGGCCTTCAACATGATACAGCCGACCTGCAGGGCTACAGGCTCTTCGGTCAAGGGCTGGATGACAACGCCATCCTCGCGTCTGCCAACTCATCCATACACAGGTTCTTTCTGAGCCTTGATATGAGGGAAGAACGTGACTTACTGTCTGGAGGAAGACTCTTTGTCATTGGGGGAGTCTCCTGGACTTTACATAACTAAGTTTCCTCTTTTATTTTATATTTTTCATTAATTTTTAAATCTCTCTTTTTTATATATATTTTATTTTATCTATGCTACCAAACATTGACACTTGTATGATGTCAATAAAATATTTTCAAATCTCAATATCTTTTATTCATGTCTACTATAGAATTCCCCTTTTTTCGGACGTGTTTTTAAGCGATCAGTTTTGGACGCATAAGCTTGAGTTCAAACCCCACTCAAAACAATTATTTATGAAGAAAATCGAGGTAGCATGGTTCTTTTCAGCAACAATCAAATTTAGTTACTTCGAAAAATAACCAGACTTCAATGCAATCAATGGGATAAATATTTCTGAAGTTTTGAGCATAAATTCCACTTGCTAGCACAACAGGCCTGGACAAGGGAGGAGGCTACAAATTGCCATGTTGAGATGTACAAACATATTCCATTGCTAATCTGTGGATCAACGCGCTCAAGGTCTTCCCAAATTTATAAGATGGAATTAAACAACCGCTAAATCTCTCCTTTAAAATTTGTTTAGAGAGTTAGAGAGCGTTTCTTTATTTACTGGCCGGCGTGAGCAAATACCAGCGCGGTAAAACATGTAAGCTCTTACATATGCACAAAATGATGTTTTCGAGAAATTTACGCAAGAATTTGTCAACCCACAAGGAAACTTTGTTTGTACCTCTTACACTGGGGCTAAATACTTTTGAAGACAGCTGTGCATATCAAATTAGAATAACCTGTTTAGGCTTCGTAAGGAATTGTTTATAGCTTTTATTTAAGGTAATTTAAAAAGAAGTTAAACTCTGAATTTGAGTCTACTGCGATTGTATTACGTTTAATATATATTCTCAAGCAGTACAAAAATTCTAGAATGAAAATAGAAACACCGTATATAGGATTTTTATAATTTATTGTTTTAGTAGAGTTTTAGGTATTTGTTGATAGTTGTGTACGAGAGATAAGTGGATACTAACGCACTATCAGAAAAAAAAACTACTTCGACGCAAAGGTAAGCCTTCAAATTTGCGCGCTAGATACCTGTTTTCCTTCACGCGACTCTGTAGGTAGCTGGGGTGTGGGGAATGCGACAGCAGTACTAATAATTATATTTAGAAATGAATGAGGTTAGCGCTGATAGTTGGTGACATATACCATATAAAAAAGAGAAGGCGTCAAAATGGTGGTTAAGGGGTAGTTAGGAAGAAGAAAATATATTTCTTCTCCAGATGTTTAATATTGGGAGGAATGGAAAGCCAGGAAATGGCTCAGCGAGGGCCCTCGGGGACCTAGAGGATCCTGAAGCGGCAAAAAGTTGTTGCCGACTATGCAAAACATGAGTAGGCGGTGGCGTAAAACGTGGCTCCAGTCGTTGCGGTCAGCCGGGACGTCTCTGAAGTCCCTGTTGGACACCACGACGGCCCCGGTCCTTGATGCCAGCTCTAGAAGGAAGTCCAAGTAGCCGTCCACCAGTCGTCCGTCAAGCACGCGGCACGGCGTGAAGGTGACGTAACCTCGAACGTGCAACCGCTGCACAACCTCTAAGTCGGCGACGGGCTCGGGTGGCTGCGGGCCGACGATGTACTGCGGAACGAGCACGGTAATCTCGCGGTGGCCCCTCTGCTGGAAGTATTCCAGGCACAGCTGGATTCCCTTGCAACTGTATAGGTTCCGGGGTTCGCCGTGCACCCGCGCGACGTTGCTGCCGTCGATGACGACAGGTCGTAGTCGCCGTCGTGGTGTCAGGGAGATGAGATTCTGTTTTCGGTCACCTGCTCTGTCACATTGATCTTGGTATTGACGTTCTCCGTGTGGTGAATAGCGTATTCCACTTCTTTTAGATGACCTCGAATGCCGTATTTCGTCATAAGCTAAAGTGTGATACGTCCGATCCTGGTGCATCGAGTGGGGCCAATGTCTTGTAGTTGACCTAGATCGTCTTCTGATACGCATGCTTATAGGCGCCCGTTCTAGAGGTGACCTGCGACACCTGTCGTTTTGTCTCGAGAGTCTACTTGTAATCCTACCTTGCTCCGCCGATTCCTTAGGTGTCATATGTTGTCTGAGCCTTATGAATGAGTTCAGACGTCCAGCATTTAGATTGACTACTTCAGACATTTGTTCCCGAGATGATGGGGTTAGATTGGGTCTTGCAATGGATCTTGAACTTTGTCTTGGATCAATACTTGTGTTTCTATCTCTCCTTATCCGAGTACATAAGGGCCCATAGTAGGGCCTTGAATCGGAATTATAAAGCATTGTATCATCACGATTGGCAAAATTTTGCAACTCATCTTGGAGTTTTGTATAAAGCGTTGACTTTCTAGTTTGTCTAGAGCATTCTCTGAGATCGGGATACCTGCGTTGGTCTGTCCGTTCTTGTGATTTCGAGATCCGCTTTGCTCCTGAGGCACATCCATCGTGATCAAGATTCGTGGCTTTGCTCTCATATTCCTGACGTGAAGATATCGGTACAACATGAGATTTAACATCATCAGAGCCCTTGCTTTGATCCTTCTCTTCTTGATCAGAAACTATTTTAATTTGCTGAGTCACATTGCTAGCCTTTTGGACATTATTATATTGGATTAAACTTTCAATATCCGGCAGGTCTTTACAAGGGACATTCTGACTTTCCTTCAAATTGTTGGGAAGTTTGGTATCCTTTCTATCCGCGTCCAGGATCTCTGACTTAGTTATCTGGTTCGAAGTCCGAGAAGGTGAATCTCGCATCTTTCTAGGATCCCAAACAGCAACGCATTCATCGTTTCTCGTCGACTCGCCTGGATTGACAATCCTGATGATTTGTATGTCCTCATCCACGAAGATCTCACTTCTAGACATTTTCTTTATAAGTTTCTTTTGGATTAACTCAGAAATCCTCGCGAGTAAACCACGCGAACTTTGGTTGTAACAAAATAAAGGAGATTTGAGCGATCAAGGCTGAAGCTGTCTGCTAATATCACTAACACCTCGGTGTTCTTCACAGACTTTCATCACAAGGCAGTTTATTCTCGATGGTCTCCTCTTTCTTATTTATTCATTATTTTTATATTTGAACCTTATATATAACCTTATATGTACATTGTAATTAGGTAGTTTCAACCTTTCTCTCTCAACGAAACTGACAAGTGTAGCAAAGGCTACAATCTACAAGTATCATCTTGGTCTTGAGTTGGGTAACACCAGCCATCACCTCGACCTGCCACGAGCATTTCTAGTTTACCAAGGAGAGTCAGCAAGAATCCTTGACCAAGCTTGATATCGGAAAGCTGTCAGTTAGTGAAATGACTTATGTGTCTTAGAAAAGAATTATGGTTATTTATATAACCATCCCTCTGGAATTGCTAACTTATAGTTCAAATAAAGAAACAGCGCGAGCTTTTATTTTATCCTAGAAATACAGGAAACGTCGAAATATATTGAATTTGATATTTCTGACTTTTTCATATTCCAATAGAATCAACCTCTCATAGAAGGTCATTGCATGAAAGCTTTTCATAGTCCTGTTCTCTCCTGGAACTGGTCTCTTATTAGAGGTTAGGTCAAATGTTGATTTTACAAAGGCAGGTCGTGGCTCTGGGAGATGTGGCTATATACGTCGTAAATTGGTTTCTCCTGATGTACACTGGACTTGAGGTTGCCATGGGGCTTTGACAACAGATTTATATAGAGACTGCTTCTACCGTGCAAAGTACAACAAAGTTTAACATGACCCGTACAAATAAACCTAAATAAAACTATAACAAAATCACATATTTTCGAGTTGGATTGAATGAGAAATGGCAAATCCCATCAACATTCTTCGTTTCTAGTACATGGCAATCAGCTTTCGCTATTTTCACGGTAGATGAAGGCACACTGCTTTTTTATTTTGTTTATCCCTAGTACACGTGGTACAGGCCATGATAAACATGGTGGGTAGAAGTAGGCAACTACTTTTACTATAAGTGCACCACATGTCTACACATGTGAAAAGCAGTTCGACTTTGCACTTACAAATATGCCAGAGCTCCATTTGGTTACTTGTATTCGCTGGTGGGGTCAGACTTTTGCAAAAATCGGGGACCATTGGAGCATGGGAACAATACTTAAAAGGGAGACTCATATTTTATAGACCTGAAACAAAGCATGCTGTCTGTACAACCCGTCAAAATGTTGCACACACACATATATGAAAAATATAAACAAAAACATTTAATTTATATTCGAAATATTACGCCTCGCCATGTTCTGCGTGTTTTCTTTCAGATCTATGTCTAAGTATTGTACCTTCATCTACGGCGATAATGGTCGAGGTATTATGGCTGGCCGAGAAGTCGGGATAAGGAATGTCGAAGGTTTGATTGGGTTGATAACTCTTCTTCTTCATTCAATAAAAAGGATTTAGAAGAATACATTTCTCAAGTATTTACTATTTAAGCACCAAAAAATTGAAGTAACATATATCAACAAATTCCATGTGATCTACAAGAATTTGTAAATTAATTGTATTATGCAATACATTGATAAAGAGGGAGCAATATCTCTGAAATATTTTAAGAAATATTTTTTTTTCCTTTCTTTACAGAGCCACGAGCCCTTTTTTATATAAACGTATATGTATAATGGATCGCCTTTTGGCTAAAACTTTTATTTAATGTCACAACATTTTGGAAATTAACACCTGCTTATTGAATGTCCAATCTTCCAGAATTACAGAAAGCGGAAATACATTAAATACAAGGATCTTTTTATATTTATAAACAGTAAGGACTCATATTTAAAATTTAGGAAATTCTGTAAATATATCTATGATTTTCTCTCTTGGGTAAAAAAAAAACTTTAATTACCAACTATGTGAATATTTGTATTTGTTTCATTGGTTATTTTTATTTTGTTTATTATTATTATTATTATTTTGGCTTCAATTGTTTCTGTGAAATAGTTCTCTGATTTTGGTGTTGTTCCTTGACGCAAGCATTCTTTGTGGGGATATCACGTCTGATTTGATAATAAATAATCCTTTTTTAATTTTATTGTTGTTGCTTGACGCAAGCATTCTTTGTGGGGATATCACGTCTGATTTAATAATAAATAATCCTTTTTTTAATTTTGTTGTTGTTGCTTAACGCAAGCATTCTTTGTGGGGATATCACGTCTGATTTGATAATAAATAATCCTTTTTTAATTTTGTTGTTGTTGCTTGACGCAAGCATTCTTTGTGGGGATATCACGTCTGATTTAATAATAAATAATCCTTTTTTAATTTTGTTGTTGTTGCTTGACGCAAGCATTCTTTGTGGGGATATCACGTCTGATTTGATAATAAATAATCATTTTTTAATTTTGTTGTTGTTGCTTGACGCAAGCATTCTTTGTGGGGATATCACGTCTGATTTAATAATAAATAATCTTTTTTTTAATTTTGTTGTTGTTGCTTGACGCAAGCATTCTTTGTGGGGATATCACGTCTGATTTGATAATAAATAATCATTTTTTAATTTTGTTGTTGTTGCTTGACGCAAGCATTCTTTGTGGGGTATCACGTCTGATTTGATAATAAATAATCCTTTTTTTAATGTTTATGTTGTTGCTTGACGCAAGCATTCTTTGTGGGGATATCACGTCTGATTTGATAATAAATAATCCTTTTTTAATTTTGTTGTTGTTGTTTTGTTGGACATTCCTATTAACACGGTGTCACGGAGACATTCGGATCTAAAGAAGAGAGAGGTGACGGGGGTTGAAGAATTGTTTCAATTTATTCCAACCCTCCAGAAATTAAGCATCATCTTCCTATTTACACAGTAATAGTATTGTAAAATTCTAAGAAGATGTTGTTCATTGTACAACACTAAGGTATATATTCCTTTTAATAAATGCAATAAAACAACTCACTTCTTTTATCTTCTTCTCTGCACAGAACGTCTATTTTCTGCACACTTTCGGATGGATTGGTGACTAATTCACAACACCAACTTTCGATGCAGGGAATATTTTAAAAATCATTTGTTTCAATGTAAAAATTCTCTTTTTTTTTTTCATTTTTGTATTTAATGTGGAAAATGAATCGCGATAGTCATAATGGGGCAGATGTTCTTTTAAAAGTAAAGACGCTTCTCCTGTCGACACAAACATTATAAGACACCTGTATATCGTCTCATCAATCTAGAAAACTCAAGGCCGTTACAAGACGCAAAATCAGTTTTGGCTGAAGCAGAAAGTCCACCAGATGCCATGGTTTCGGTATATGGCTCTCGTCATTCCAGAGAGACGTCTATTTCCTAAAATCCACAAGAGTTATTCAGATAGTAAAATGACTTCGCAAATTCTATGGCTAAAAGATTGTTGAGAGAGAGAGAAGGACTTGTTCAGAGAATAAAATACACACACAAAGCCTTTATTAATACACCAGTCTTATACTATATATCTCATTGCCGGCTTGCAATGATATCCCCTCAATAAAATATATAAATTTAAAATAAAATGTGCAGTAAATCTTCAAGAAGCAAAAATGATGGATGGTATCTAAACATTCGATAGACCTTGGTTCTCTCTGGACTAGCTCGTATCTATATTCAGACAATGCCAGTGGTATACCAATGTATTCATGATACAAAAATAAAATGCCAGTACAAAAACATTAAGAACAAATATCAACTGTTACTCTTAGAATCTCTCATTTCCAATGAATATAACAGCATAAACAGGAAGATAGATTTACCATCACAATACCGATATCTCAGAAGAAATCAATAGATCAAGTTTATAGGTTCTGGATGCCCTAAAAATGTAAATAGACATATTCCATTACATTGTTAAATTATATATTAATTTTAGAATTTCAGTTGTAAATATCCACGCTGCGCGCGTATGTTTTTGTAAATATTTTAAAGGATATCTATATATATAAAAATCAATGTTTGTATGTTTGTTTGTTTCTATGTCCGGTATACAAATTCGCAGAAGTTCACTAATTCAAACCAAAATTTCCATACATAGGTAAAAATACGGGGAACACGATAGGCTATTTTAAAAAATATATAAATCAATCATTAAAACTATATATTCAAATTATTCTACTTAGCTCACGAACAGCGCCCTCTATCAAAGATTAGATTAAATTATGCTGATGCAAACAAATAGATAATGCTAATAACAAACAATTATAAAAAAATCTTATCTAAATATATATCACTCGGATAGATATGCACACGGGTCAATCCCGGGGCGAAGCCCGGGTCACCCGTCTAGTAGTCGATATTTTTTTATTAAGCCCGTTGAGGAGCGATTATCGCTTGAAAGCTAGCGTTTTGAAATAAAAAGAAACTCGTTGTGAGAAAATATTTTGTAATTTTAATACCACTGTATCAATACTAGACTCTAGTGTAGGATGCGGGATAGAAATAGAATAGAGTTAAGCGCAACGATAATAAGAGATTTTATATAAAGTGAGTTCCAATTTAATAATGTAAATAATTGATGAAAGAAAGAAAGTGTGGTTTGAAATTTGACAGTAAAGACGTAGTAACTGTAATGAGGTAGAATTGAGCGTGGAATGGAGATACAAGTTGGTTGGGTTCTGTAAGCACAAGGTGCAGAAGGTGGATAAAGGATTGCTCACACACAACCTTGGGATTTTAACAACTGCAGAAAAAAAGTTCAAGGAAGAAGAGGAGAGATGAGTTCGGGATAACATCGATCATGATTGGTCGCGCATACTTCTGCGGGTTATTTCTGGGACCATTCCTGGCGGGGACCAAGTCGTAAAGCTCTCACCGCGGCCAGCCTCCTGGTGTAATGGCGGAGAAACTTTATGTTAACTGCGTGCCGCTGGCAATTCATTTCGGAAACAAGTTTTTAATGGAAATTTGTCGATATGTTTCTCTTAATGGGATTCTGTGTTTGGGAGGCCGCGACTTCTGGAATTGGAAGGAAGGACCTTAAATGAGGATAAATAAACAAAATTGTATATATATGCTGATAAATATATGTTCTTTGTCTCTGCTTTTATGTAATGGTCATGTTTAATAAAATATGGGAATTTCAGCGCATGCTATGTTATTGGGATAACAATTACATTTATTATAGTGGGAAAGGGTGTCCAGCAAGTCTCCACTTCCCTCCGTGGTGCTCCAAGCTTGTGAACAAAATGCCTACTGGATGGAGCCAACTGCTGTAGGGTGAAGCATACCAGTAACTCGATGTGCGAACCCTACTGTACTAAAGGAAGAAATAGATATTTGCATTCTGTAAATACAAGGTTATCCCAAAAGTTCGTAAACACTTGCAAAAAATTGAAATACCAATATTATTCGCCGTTATGTATAATGTCTTTGTATTATGTATATTGTATTTGTATTATGTATTATTATCTATTCGCCGTAATAATATCATTCGCGAAGTAATAAGAACAACGTTTTAGGAAAAACACGAACTTTTGGGACAACGTTATATATCTATACGCCATGTACATTCTTCTCCTTGTCTTTCTATTTGTGATTTTATGGAAACAATAGGATATGAAGATTATAGGTATTCACCCCCTCTCTCCGTGTAGTTTAGAAATATATCTTCTTTCTAACTATCTAAAAAAAGCTACTGCTAGCTCCCTCTTCAAAAGATACGAAAAAACTAACGCAATGTTGATTGCCTCTCTAGCAGACTCCGTTCGAGACAAAGCCAGCTTTGGCAAATTCTGAACACTCACAATGGCTTTGGGCTATGGCCTTGGGCAATACTATGCGGGCTTACTTCTGTATTGTTCTAGTTCTTATATACAGTTAAACCTGTCTATAGCGCCCCCTCTAAATAGCGCCTCCTTCTCTATAGCGCTCGATTTTAAATACGTACGATGCGATTTACATTAAAAGTGACCTGTTTTTAGCACCCCCTCTCTATAGCCCTCTATTTTGATGAGTCAAAGAAGGGGCGCTGTAGACAGGTTTAACTGTATTTATTAGATTATATAATACTTGATATTTAGAGGACGACAAAAAGTAACATGATCCAGTGCGGAAACTATCCGTTAACTCAAGTCAGATCGTCCTTAACATAATCAATGGTACGTATTATGTAACGTGGCTGAGACAGAAGGCTGCGTTTAGTTACCTTATATCGACATTATTAGTTTTTATCTTTATACAAAAATATATAAAAATAAAGAAACATATCCTGACCAGAAGCACATTTGCTTTTTAGATGGCAGAGCGCCATCTAGTGGAGAAAAATAAACTAAACGTTTATTTAACTTGCTCCGTGATATTTAGCCAACCTTATTTCTTGATAAAGCAAGAAAAGTCATCCACGAACGCGTTTCGCGCTGTTGGCGCTCGTCAGCGTGAAGCATGCTGTACCACTGAGACCAAAAATATTTATGGTCCCAGAGGCTTCTTGAAAAACCAACGAATGAGTATTTAAGGCCAAACTTGCGTAAATACAAAAATATATGTTTTACTATTTTTAGCTGTGCCACACAACGCCACTGTTTCCCTCTATCTTAAATCTTTCCAGAATTTCAATTATTCCCTACCCTAGATTCTTAAGCGACTTCATGAAAACAAAGTTCAGAAAAAGAGCAAAGCGTTTTCGCTGTAAAGTGATTGGAGTGGATACTGGTATAAATGCAAAATACATTAAATTTGAAAATACACTTTTGTCAACAACAACAACAAAAAGCAAGATTATCAGAGAGATTACAAAACTTAAAGTATTAATTTGCATTTTTATTCGCGAACAAATTTACAAAAGTCCAAGGCCCAAGAAAGTAAGAAAAGTTTAAAAATTAAAAATATATTCTTCATTTCAAAAGGTTTGATTACGAACGTAAGGCTTCCATAGAAGATACGCAATATTTTTTTTAAAGAAAATATTTTGCATTTAGCGTTTATTCTAGAGACTTAGTATTTTTATATATCTCTAAAAAAATCGCATTCAATAACTTGAATACCAACCACTACACAACCCATATTCTCACAGAACCGGATAAATGAGACTGAATAACTCCGATATTTTCCATTAGAAAATAGGTATAAAATATATATGTAATTCTCTCAGTGTACTCTTCTTATTACCTTGATTTCACCTTGCGGACTTCTCTCGTGATGTTCTATAGAAATTCATTTTAATACAGGTTTAACATAATACCATTACATGTTTATTCTTTCAGCTATTTTCAGATATATACACACATACAGCTTTATTAAGACCACCGGTCTTATACAGATTCACCACAGGAAGGAAACATAGATGGAGCTCCTATACTCCAGGAAGCGCAGAACCCAACAACAGCCTCCAGGTCCGACGCATGTCCAGTGGCCACAGAATCTACCATGCATAGGTTAGCGTATCACTGAAAAGACGAGTGTGGAATCAACCGCGTTCTAGTCTTCGCTTTCCTCATCCAAATGGACCACGACATTCGGCGATTCTATTAATTTCCTCCGAACGGTGACTGCGGCTTTGTACAATTTATATAAACCAAAGAGAAGACCTTGATCAAACATCATTGTATTGATCCAGTTATATATTTGCTAACTATGGCAAATAATACACGCTATTCATATATAAAAGGCTATTTATTTAAATTCGCATTATATCTTCTTAACTACAACATAAATACAAAATGCTTACATTATTTATATACATATTTTCTCTTGCATACATTCTTAACAAACAACCGATAGGCAAAACTCAAATTTTATACGAAGACTAGACGAATGACCCGGGCAACGCCCGGGTTTACCCGATTAAATGTTTTATTCAAACACTATTCGTTACAATTATAAATTGGCGCCGTGGATGTCACTCTTGTGAAACGTCCCGCTCCAAACTTTACAGTCAGATTAGTTACGATATAAAACTTCAAATCGAGCGAGCGTCTATAAATATTTCGATTTAGATCAAGTATTCTAATTATTAAGCGAACTATTATTAATAAAATTTTGATAAGATTTCGATTTTAAACGTATTTATAACCTTGATAGAGGGCGCTGTTCGTGAGCTAAGTAGAATAATTTGAATATATAGTTTTAATATTTAATTTATATATAATTTAAAATAGCCTATCGTTTTCCTCGTATTTTTTTTACCTATGTATGGAAATTTTGGTTTGAATTAGTGAACTACTGCGAATTTGTATACCGGACATACAAACCAACAAACAAACAAACAAACATACAAACATTCATTTTTATATATATAGAAGATATAATATAAATGAGTTTTAAAAATTGTTTTAAAAAAAATGCATCGGCCGGGAATCGAACCCGGGCCGCCCGCGTGGCAGGCGAGCATTCTACCACTGAGCCACCGATGCGTATACAAAATGGCCATATTTGGGTATTCATTCCATTCCGGATTACTCCGCGTAAAAAAAAGTTCTTCAAATGAAAAAAAGAAATAGCCAAAAGTACTAAGCAAATTGTATCCAAAAATTTTCCTCAGGTTTATAAAAAGCGACATGCAAAATTTGGTACCAATTGGTTCAGTAGTTTTTGAGTTTATCGCGAAACAGACAGACAGACAGAAATTGACTTTTATATATATAGAGAAATGTCACAAGCATAGAAGTTTTCTCAACCAGTAAAAACCCATGGTCCCCAAGTCTCTCCCAGGTTGCCGCATGGAAGATCAAGAGAAATGTCACAAACATATAAAAAACAAGAACAGAAGGTTTGCTCAACCAGTAATAACCCATGGTCTCCAGGAATACGATCTACAAGTATCTCTCCTAGCTTGCCGCATGGAAGATCCAGAGAAATGTTATAAACATATAGAAAACAAGTATAGAAGGTTTTCTCAATCGGTTAAAATTACAGAAAGTTGTGGTAAATTTATATACATAATGTATTTATATATGTACCAGAAAATCTCAAAGTATATTACTTAGGTTGACATTTTTTACAATATTTTTAATAACTAGTCTAAGCTGTAATCTGAGATATGGCCATCCAAGGTCTTACTACAACAAAAAAAATACAGATATATTTAAAACCATACTTACTTGTGGATAAAATAGTAATTTATGATTGCCGCCAATGTGAATATATCAGACATGGCATTACCTATATACACCATGACACTGAATTTGCAATACTAAGAATTAATGGTCAAAAAGTTGAGAAAATCTGTATAGAGAGAGTTTCAGTAACAAACAATAAATTATCAGAATACACCTATATACTGAGCAATATCCACTCAATATGTTGTGGGACCACCACAGTTGCCCAGTAATTCTTGGTGTTACAAACTCAGGGTCAACAGTGTACATATTAGGATAGAGCTTCTTTAACTCCGCCTTTGCCGGTCCCAAGCCCAGATGAAAAAGGAGGAGGGGGAGCAGTAAGAAGCTCACTAAAAAACCTGGGCTCAGCTGGCCCGGCTGATAGTACCCTGTAAGGGTTCCTAATCCAGGGATACAGGATGGTCAGCGTTTGTACTCCCATGTTAGGAGCGGCTGCACACATGGCATCTGTTCCTCATGTCAGAGGCAGCCATTTATTTTGGAGCTAAGTCGGCCTGCCACTGAGTAGTGCTCCCAGTCTTAATGACCAAGGTAGACGCATTCTACTTCACCCAGTCATGATGGTTGTCAAGCTTTACAAGCTTGATACCATAATTTGATTGAGTGGAGATAAAAAAGAAGAGAAGAAGGATAGAGCTTCAATAAAGTCTTAAGGCCTTTCACAATATAGAGACCACCTCCATATGTAAAATGGGGAGCAGGAATGTGATCTTATAGATGGCTGAGAGCTATCCTGTAGCTGATGCTCGGGAACGTTTTTTTTAGGGCATTTCTACAAGAGCAAAAATCTAGTACCAAAATATCGTTTTCGTTCTCAACCAGTAACAACCCATGTCGAGGGGTCTCCAGAAGATCCAGAGAAATGCCACAAGCATACAGAAAACAAGCATAGAAGGTTTGCTCAACCAGTAATAACCCATGTTTCCAGCAATACGATCTCCAAGTCTCTCCCCCAGGATGCCTCATGGAAGATCCTGTCCTGTTGTCTCGGGCCAAGACAAAGAGACGGGACCAATCGGCCCACTTGTATTGTGGAGAACCGGTCAGTCCAGACGGAATATTCTAATTTCCTCTCCCCCACAGCTTGGAGAAAACATTTCACCTCAAACATTCACCTTTAATTATACCTAATTGTTACGGAAGATCGTTTTCTGGAGGCGGGGCAAAATAATTAGCGAATTTTTCTATCATATTTATTTATATAGCAATATATATATATATTTTATGCTTATTTTTGAAAAAAATATTTATTTTCCTCGAATTTTGTTTCCCGAAGAAGTTTGGCGTATTGCCATATGAAATGTTGGAACATAAAATAAGCATTTTTAAAATAAATGAATAAATGTATTTCTCAATTTTCAAACATATATCAATATGTATTAGTTTTTATATCGATAAATTTTACAACACTCTCTATATGCATCTATATATTCTTCACCTCTGTTGCCTCCTTGTTCTTTTCTGTAAATAAATTGGAATTGTTCGGATCACAGAATTAAGTGTTATGAAGTTTGTCTCTCCTCATTTTTTCTACATTTCGGTGATGTTAGGAAAGAAAGGATTGTCTCATAAAAGATTATGTCGAGAAAATGAAAGTAGAAAACAAAGAACTGTGCAGCAAATATCAGAGGCACAAAGATTTCGATTTAATTTTGAGACAAAGTGCCAAAGACTCCTGAAGAATTGAAGAGAGTGTATAATGTAAAATATATGTATTATTGAACTTATTCATTCGTTGCATTATAGGTATAGAGTACTTGATCTCCTGATTATGTAATGTAAAATTTAGCGGCGTGAGATTGGTTAAGTTTTTAGGTTTAATTATTCTTAGGATTCTATCCCTTCGCATGTGCGATGTGATAAATTCTTTACTTTAATATTTAGCTTAGGATAACATTTTAATATAACGCTTATAACTAGCTTTCGTTGCCGAGCTAATTATTTCTAGTATTCGATATTTTCCACAAAAAAATCATCTTTTTTGCCTGGCCAAATTCAATGTAATTATAATTTTTTTCTTTTTCAAATCTTCCATAAGTTTTCAAAGTATAATTTAGAATTAAACAATAACAGAATTACATATGAACACAAACTGGAACATGGTAAAAATACTATATTTAAATATGAAGTTGACAGGCACAATAATAATAAGACGGCTCTTACATATGCTAAGGAAAAAGAAAATGGCGTCAGTCTTTAGCATCTCCTTCAATGTATTCAAGTCTCTGAACAGAGTATCTTCGGAACAATACAAGAAAAACATTTTAAATTGTTAAGACATCGCCAACCATGGCAATTGGGCTGGTTTTGATTCAGATCTATTTCAGAAATAGGTAGCAACAAGTGTATATATCCTCTTCCAAAAATAACTTTATTAGGTACCGCTCGAAAAGAGTAACCTAGCTTTTGTTATTAACGAAGAATATAATAAGAACAGGTTCTTCACGTATGAAAAAAGTGTCCAGTGCGGGATTCGATCCCAATTTATGGCTATTGGATATCGACGTTTTATACCACAGGCCACCGACTTTCTTCTTTTCCGTTTTACAGTTTATATATCTTTGGATTGAATCTAGATATACTTTTTATTGAAGCACTACAATGGTTTATTATGTTGTTTGTAGAGAGGCTAGATAAAATTATGAAGAATTCACTAAACCAAATATAGATTTTTTCTCCAGGCGACTGGCAATGCCTATCGAAGAAGCTGAGGCAGAACGGCGCTGACATTTCGACGATAAGACCTACACGGGCGATAAAGCAGAGTGATAGAAGGGTTAGAGCGCGATAAGCAACTTCATCAGTAACTTTCCTGGATTTTTGGTTCGGGATTGAATTATGGCTAGGAACGTTGATTGTCGGGTTATCTCGTTTTATTTTCACCAGGGGCTGCAAACATCGGCTTGATTCTGTACATCTATGAGTAGTATCAATCACAGGCATTCAGTATGTTGAAAAAAGATAGACGTTGGTTAAGACAATAAATCAGTATGTTGGAGCAAGATAGACGTTGGTCTAGCCGATGATTCAGTATGTTGGAGCAAGATAGACGTTGGTCAAGACGATGATTCAGTATGTTGGAGCAAGATAGACGTTGGTCTAGCCGATGATTCAGTATGTTGGAGGAGGATAGACGCTGGTCAAGCCGATGATTCAGTATGTTGGAGCAAGATAGACGTTGGTCTAGCCGATGATTCAGTATGTTGGAGGAGGATAGACGTTGGTCAAGCCGATGATTCAGTATGTTGGAGCAAGATAGACGTTGGTCTAGCCGATGATTCAGTATGTTGGAGGAGGATAGACGTTGGTCAAGCCGATGATTCAGTATGTTGGAGCAAGATAGACATTGGTCAAGCCGATGATTCAGTATGTTGGAGGAAGATAGACATTGGTCAAGCCGATGATTCAGTATGTTGGAGCAAGATAGACATTGGTCAAGCCGATGATTCAGTATGTTGGAGGAGGATAGACGTTGGTCAAGCCGATGATTCAGTATGTTGGAGCAAGATAGACATTGGTCAAGCCGATGATTCAGTATGTTGGAGGAAGATAGACATTGGTCAAGCCGATGATTCAGTATGATGGAGCAAGATAGACATTGGTCAAGCCGATGATTCAGTATGTTGGAGGAAGATAGACATTGGTCAAGCCGATGATTCAGTATGTTGGAGCAAGATAGACGTTGGTCTAGCCGATGATTCAGTATGATGGAGCAAGATAGACATTGGTCAAGCCGATGATTCAGTATGATGGAGCAAGAAAGACATTGGTCAAGCCGATGATTCAGTATGTTGGAGCAAGATAGACGTTGGTCAAGCCGATGATTCAGTATGATGGAGCAAGATAGACATTGGTCAAGCCGATGATTCAGTATGTTGGAGCAAGATAGACGTTGGTCTAGCCGATGATTCAGTATGTTGGAGGAGGATAGACGTTGGTCAAGCCGATGATTCAGTATGTTGGAGCAAGATAGACGTTGGTCAAGCCGATGATTTAGTATGTTGGAGGAGGATAGACGTTGGTCAAGCCGATGATTCAGTATGTTGGAGCAAGATAGACATTGGTCAAGCCGATGATTCAGTATGTTGGAGCAAGATAGACGTTGGCCTAGCCGATGATTCAGTATGTTGGAGCAAGATAGACGTTGGTCTAGCCGATGATTCAATATGTTGGGGGAAGATAGACGTTGGTCTACCCGATGATTCAGTATGTTGGAGGAAGATAGACGTTGGTCTAGCCGATGATTCAGTATGTTGGAGCAAGATAGACGTTGGTCTAGCCGATGATTCAATATGTTGGAGGAAGATAGACGTTGGTCTAGCCGATGATTCAGTATGTTGGAGCAAGATAGACGTTGGTCAAGCCGATGATTCAGTATGTTGGAGCAAGATAGACGTTGGTCTAGCCGATGATTCAGTATGTTGGAGGAAGATAGAAGTTGGTCTAGCCGATGATTCAGTATGTTGGAGCAAGATAGACGTTGGTCAAGCCAATGATTTAGTATGTTGGAGCAAGATAGACATTGGTCAAACCGATGATTCAGTATGTTGGAGCAAGATAGACATTGGTCAAGCCGATGATTCAGTATGTTGGAGCAAGATAGACATTGGTCAAGCCGATGATTCAGTATGTTGGAGGAAGATAGACATTGGTCAAGCCGATGATTTAGTATGTTGGAGCAAGATAGACATTGGTCAAGCCGATGATTCAGTATGTTGGAGCAAGATAGACATTGGTCAAGCCGATGATTCAGTATGTTGGAGGAGGATAGACGTTGGTCAAGCCGATGATTCAGTATGTTGGAGCAAGATAGACATTGGTCAAGCCGATGATTCAGTATGTTGGAGGAAGATAGACATTGGTCAAGCCGATGATTCAGTATGTTGGAGCAAGATAGACATTGGTCAAGCCGATGATTCAGTATGTTGGAGCAAGATAGACATTGGTCAAGCCGATGATTCAGTATGTTGGAGCAAGATAGACATTGGTCAAGCCGATGATTCAGTATGTTGGAGCAAGATAGACATTGGTCAAGCCGATGATTCAGTATGTTGGAGCAAGATAGACATTGGTCAAGCCGATGATTCAGTATGTTGGAGCAAGATAGACATTGGTCAAACCGATGATTCAGTATGTTGGAGCAAGATAGACATTGGTCAAGCCGATGATTCAGTATGTTGGAGGAAGATAGACATTGGTCAAGCCGATGATTCAGTATGTTGGAGTATGTACTTCACTGTGTACAACTAGTATCTCTAACAACTCAATATAACTCATGACGTGAAAGTGCCAACGTGTGGTATTCCCGACAAAGTGAATGTTGTACTAGTCACAATAAGAGTCTTCCAAAAGTATAGAATAAACAATGGATTAAATGTATCAAACTCGTTTGATCTAATTTCAACAAAAGACAAATATATAAATTTCCACTCATTTTGAATCTTTATTTTGAATTTTATAGAAATTTTTAAAATTTCTTCGGAACGCTTTTATTTAAAAAATTAACTCTGTTTTGCATAGTTTTAATTGAATAATTCTCTATTATCTTGCATATTTTCATTCTAAAATATTCCTTAAAACTTTCTTCAATCTGTAAATTGTTTTCCTCGAATACACACAATACAATTTGATTTCATTTAACTAAATTTGCGTACCAACCCTTTTAAAATATATCAATTGTGTTGATATATATTTTTAATCTTTTCATCTAACTAACTTGGCGCATACTAATTCTTGTACATATTTCAAATATCTTTCTTTTCTTTCAAAATTTTGTTTATCTTTAAAGTGCAAGTGTCCCTAGGGGAACATAGTGCTCTAAATAAAAGTAAAATAGGAGTCTAACAAACAAGACCGCCGGAAGGGTTCAGCATTGGTCTATCAAAATTGTAGTTCATGTTTTCACTCCTTCAGTTTCATCATCAAGCCATGTCTCATATAATTATTCTGTTTTCTGATGACCTTGAAAAGGCCTCGTTCCTCTCCAGATATTCTCAAGACTTCTTCATTCCTGATCCTATCAATATATTTTATTCTTTCTATTATCTTCCATAGATTCTACTTTACATTGTTTACAATTTATCGTTCCTCTGACCCTTCCATTGACCATGTATCCGAAACATGTAATAATACACTCCATTTATAGTTTGGAAATCTTGGAGAATATTACCTCGACTAAAGAAGTTTTGGGTAAACGGAGTTAAGAGAAAAAAACTACATGGGGATGGATGCTGGAAATCCTTCTGAGCCGATTCTAAATCCGAGGGCGTCGCTGCAGAATTCCGCGGTCGAGACGCTCGGTTAGGTTCCACCCAGGGGTGACGCAATGGCACTTTAAAATTCTTGCGTTTCTGCCAGATTCCTCAGCTTCTGATTCTCAGCCAATCAATTACATACATGACGCTCTCCATTTTTTTAGAAGCCTCTGGTATCTTCTTGATACAACCGTCATTAAATCAGGGCGACATTGAGTAGTGATCTTCCTCATTTCCGTAGATACCAATATAGCCTGGGAATAACTTGACTTTTCCTAGTTTGCTTTAGGATAATGTTTTGGAAGAGAATAAATTTTAATATTTCTCTCTCTGCAGCCGTAGCTGAGATGGCATATACAGAGTCATTGTACTTGTAGCATTTTGTTTATATCTATTTTAGTTTTTATAATCATTTTCATTATTGTTAATTTCTCATAATTAGTGCGGACTGTGCACTTTCCTGTATTGACAAGATGTCCATAAACATATGTTAATTGTCAAATTGTCTCTCTCTTTTTGAAAATGTCAAATTTGGGAATCAAATATCTCTCTTGTGTTTTATGAAGACTATTCAAAAGTATAAGGTTGTGAGTGTGAAGTGTAAAACATAATATTAATTTGGTATGGAAATATTGGTATTATATATGTGTGTGTGTGGGAAAAAAAGCAAGAAAAATATTTAGTAAACGACCGTACAAGCTTCGGACAAGAAGCCCTTTAACGGGTACAGAAACACACAAGTGGCAATGGTTTATATATATATACTTTCATGAAAATTTGTTTACATATTTCTAATTTTTTTATGCTATATTACTTTTTTTTCCTTATGCACCACATGTCTATACATGTGAAAAGCAGTTCGACTTTGCACTTACAAATCAGCCAGAACCCCATTTGGTTACGCTATATTACTAAACCCCCCGATTATATACAAATCGTGAAAAGATTGACAAAAATATATAGTACAAACATATAAATGTATGCAAATGCAATCATATACTATAGAAGAAAGGAAACAAGTGTAAAAGAAACAAGAAATTCAAATAGGTGGCCGGTATTGGTACAAATATTGGTAATAGATATCTGGCAATTTTATCTTTCTATTAATGCTGTGAAGTTTGTTAAATATTATTGCTTCCAACACCAATCTTTGGTGCATGATTGGAATATGCTTATAGTCGGTTCAAGCATTGTTAAAGTTAAAAGAGTGTCCAGTTGATTAATGACCAGGAATCTCTGTTTCTAACATTTCTGCAGTGTTCAGATATTCCTACAGATCTACCTGTCTCTCACATGTACGTAGCATCACATTGCTCGCAGGAGACCACTCAGGAATTGTTAAGTGGGTTAAATGTTGTACTGGGTTTGGTTATTGGGTGTCTAAGACGGATTGATAGGTTGGGACTATTGCTGAAGAAGGTGTTAATGCCAGACCTTTTTCTGGGATCTTGATATGTTAACTGCTTGAGGTGAAAAGGGGATACTATATATAGACCTGTAGACTGTAGGAGTTGGAGGGTGACCAGGAGTATAAAGTGTGTCTTTAAATAAAAGTTAATGGATATGCAGAGAATCAGTGAGGTGGCTGATTATATTGTAACAAAGTATTTATTAATTTTATTATTTTTATTAACAAAGTGGTCATTTTTATGTTTATATTTTGCTACTCTGTAAATTTCCCTCGTGGCTTATCTTTTGTTTACCATTCATGGTTTATTCTTTCCTGAAATAAATTGCTGTCTTATCCCGAAGTTTGTCTTCCCTAATTTTCCATGTGGCATTTTGGTGGAGATGCTGGGTACGTTAGGGAAGACAAACTGAAGATCGCCGAGAAGACCTTGAAGCCATGGGTGCTGTGATTTACATTTTCGGAGACTGGCTCCAGGATTCCACCGACGTGTTAAAGCCAAGACTTCCATCCAAGAAGACGATGTCCCTATAGACGATACGAAGACAAAGCCGCTCTTCACGCCGCAAGAAAAAGGACGCAAAGGTACTAGGGACAAAGTTCCAAGACTTCGATGGAATCCTTGGCAGAAACACGTCAGGTCCATGTCAGTATCTACAATAATTGCTAGCTGTGGGTCACAGCTCCCATAGGGAAGAAGCTATGTAGCAAAGTATTTATTAAATTCATTATTTTTATTAACAGAGTGGTTATTTTTATGTTTATATTTTGCTACTCTGTAAATTTCCCTCGTGGCTTATCTTTTGTTTACCATTCATAGTTTGTTCTTGCCTGAAATAAATTGCTGTCTTATCCCGAAGTTTGTCTTCCCTAATTTTCCACGTCGCAATATTTTCTATTTTATATAGTTTTAAAGATAGATGGAGTGAGAACAATGGATGTTAATTGGTTTGTGGTTAAAGTCTTAACTATGTTAATCTTGTGAGTGAGTGGTGGGTAGAAGGAAGTCTTGCTCGAAAGCTTGAACGATCGTGTCCTATATAACGAATCTCTTCTCCCTGACCTGTGTTTCTTCTTTCATAGCCAACAGGGGGCATATGCGGTTTATGATTGTAGAACGACATTTGAAAATTATCCCGCATATGTTTCTTTTAAACGAAAAATCGAAATTTATTTTATGGAGAAATAACGATTATTTCTAACCTTAGGGATGAAGTATGAAAGGATGAATTGTGAAGAGTAATGATAAACGGCCTAGTGGACATGGCATCTGCCCGGTAAGCGGAACACTGTGAGTTCGATTCCCATCCCTGGACACTTTATTTTTCCGTTTATCATTACTCTTCTCAATTCATCCTTTCATACTTCATCCGTAAGGTTAGAAATAATCGTTATTTCTCCATAAAATAAATTTAGATTTTTCGTTTAAAAGAAACACATGCGGGATAATTTTCAAATGTCGTTCTACACTAATAGAGTTAATTTACAAAATACTCAAATAACGGACATTGCAGTTTGTAGCTCTATGAAGACCCGGAACGACATAACGGGCCAGGAAAGTGTCACTGAGGAGACCACCCCGAGGATCCCCCAGAAGAAAAAGCCGCCGCCGGGTAAAAACGGCGTCACGACTCCCCGAAACAATGGCAATAATTGCGGTCACGATCAATCCATCGACATCCATACGTCCGTGGGATAGATGGAGAATTAAGCTAAAAAATGATAGGTTCTTTCTGTTTGTAGGGCATTCTGGGGCATCGAAGTCTGATTGCCTTCCTGGACTGTGCTATCATTAGACAGCCAGAGCTATTTTATCGATATTGACTACAGTAAAGGGAAATAGAATAAATGATAATAAAATAGAAGTTAAATTAACAGTTTATAGTGGTTCTCTTCAACACACACACACTATTCACAAATAAAGAAAATAACATATTTACATAAAATTGATATGTACAACTATCTACAAGAGATTCCTTCAAACCAGAGTCTTCCTCCACACTTACAATGACCCCACCACCCATCAATTCCAAACACAGGAAGTTCTTGTAAATCCTATAGTGCGCCGAAGATGTGACGTTAATCTTGGCTTCATTCAGGCTTTTGTAAGATGAGCCATCTGTTCTACCATATAAGAAGATTTCAAAAAACATAAAATATCCCATAGATAAAGTATTCTGTGTTGTTCCATAGATGTTTTCTAACCAATCAACCTCACATCTGTAGACTATACACATCACTGACCTCTGCAGAGGACCGAGGGTTGGATAGCATAGGTTGTCCTTCAACACAGCGCCCGCTTGTCAGAAATGGTAACAATACGTAATGTGTTTTATTTGAGAAGATTGATAATTTCGAGATACTTCCATTTTTTAATTTATTAATTTTATCTTCCGAAAAAGAGAGGTTACGGTTGAGAAGACAATTTGGTGGACAGTTTTGTAGGAGAAGACTAATAACAAGGATTCGGTGCATCATGATAGTCAATATGAGGGTTGATAGCGTCAGGAACTCAACGACAATCTTGAGATATATCTACAGGCTTTCTGAGTCATTCAAGAACTTCTTAGTATCTGTTGACCGCCAGTCATTGGCAAGGGTTGTTAGCAAGTTCTTTACAGTTTGGTGTAGGTAGGTACTCAAAGATTATCCCCTTGTATGGAGTAATAATAAACTGACCCTCAGTAGTAATGTTGATAATAATAACCTAAATGCAATGTATGAATTTCTGTGTTTTGGACGAATTATATGAAGGGGAGTTAGTTGTGTATTCATCTTTCATATTCAAAAATGCTCTTTTCCTTTAAATGGTGGATATCAGTATCTGGATTTAGGCTTCCAATGGTGGATTCAATAATGGACAATCAAAAAAATAGAACATAAAATAGAAGACAAGAAATCACTAAAGAAGTTATCTGTACCCAAGAAAAATATTAAAAGGAGAAAGAAGAAACAGTTTCGTCCGTGAAAGAAGAATGGTGAAGGTCATCAGGGAACAAGATAGATAATTTTGAAAAGGGCCAACAGCCCGAAACGCGTACATGGTTAGATTTATTGATTAATCAAGAATAGGTACTTGGTAAATTCTGGAATAATTAAAAATCAACGAATAGTTGATATTCATTCTGATAGATGGCGGAAGCCATCAGCAAATTTCAGTTGCATGATAAGGAGATGCCACCTCTTATAATGTTTGTGAAAATCATTTTGGTTGACAAGGTTTTGCAGAGATATAATTGTTACACATACATCTCAACTAAGATCTATTCTTTATGAAAACTAAAATAATTTAACTTGGTTAATGTAGCAATGTTCTCTCTACAAAAGCAGCATGGGTGATGTTAGTTGTGAAGATGGCCATTTTGATGATATGGAATCAACCACTGATGACGCGGTAACAGACAGTCAAAAGTCATTATATGGACCGCGTCAGTAGACATTGATCGGTCCAGTAACTCTGACATATTCGAGTCTAAGACATCTATATTATTTTTTTTAATGCAAGAATGTCACAAGGAAAAGCCTAATAATTAGACAGTGTATTAAAAAAAAAAATTAACATACCTCCTGTCGATCTAGGCATCTGATATTTTGCATACTTGCATTGTCATTAGGATAGAGCAAGTGTGTAAATGTTTAGCATTCTAGGTGACTTGGAAGTATATTAAAAATTGATTACAACATTCTTAAACTCTTTTCTACTAAACATACTTCCCGACTATCTAGAAGTCTGTAGTTTTATACCTTTGCATTTTCATCGAGTTTGAGCGAGTGTATACATTTTTAGGCTTCTACGTTGTCTGGAGGTATGTCGAAAATAGATTACAAAATTCCTTAACAGACCTGTAGGCAGGTTATATAAAGTATTTTGAAAAATACGATTTATGAGGGTAATTACCAGTTACTTACCAGGTTTATTAGAACTCATAAAATAATATATTAAATAATAATTATATACTTTAAACTTCGGTTTTGTGTCTAGGTTATCAATTTTTTTAAAATTCAATTTGATAATAACGAACACAAGAAATGTCTTTAAAATATAGTTGAACGCAGACTTAAAATTGTGAAAAATAATTTTATTTACACCTGAATTTACAAAATACAAATATTTTAAAATGCCTTTTTTTTGGAGATATTTTTTATTATAATTTAAATTTCTTTTACGAATTAAATACCTCATATAGTTCTCCATCATGTTCACCGTATGCGGATCATTGTAGCGTGACTCAAACGCCGAAGCATCTTGAAGGAAAGGCTCACCTTGATCGTCCGAGTATGTTTCCATGTTGTCCTTGAATGAGTCGAGATGGGCAATTCGGCCCTCCCTGGCACTACAACAAGCGACCAGATTTTCAACCAATTCTACATAATTATCAGTCTTGTGGTTGCTAGGAAGCCATGAATCACTTGAACAAAGCTGTTCCAAGCTGCCTTCTGCACTCTAGAAATTGCCTTCGAGAATTCCTTACATTATGTTATTTCCCTTATCTGTGCTCCTACAAAGACACCTGCCTCAACTTTGGCCTCCGATAAATTAGGGAAAAATTACGAAGTAACATAAATGCAGTCGAATCTTTATCTAAGACTGTGACGAATTGCTTCATAAGACCCAACTTGATGTGGAGTGGTGGCAATAAAACCTGCTAATCGCTGTCCTTTGACGTTTCTTGTTTCTACAGAGAAGTTGGATCGTGAGGACCACTCACGTCTGAGGTAATGTGCTTCAGTGTCTCTACTGTCCCAAAAACAAAGGTAGCTGAGGAATTTTGTAAACCTAACCTGAAGTCCCATCAAGAAGGCGATTATTTTGAAATCTTCAACGACCTCCCAATTATATTTGTGATACTGCAAAGTATTGAGAAGATTATTCACACGTATGTAATCTTCCTTCAAGTGTGCTGCGTGAGCCAGGGAAATAGATGTCATTTGGTTACCGTTATGGAGGAGTACAGCTTTCAGGCTCTTTTTTGAGCTGTCAATGACAGGTCGCCATTCTTGTGAGCTCCATGTAATGACAAAGCCAGGCCCGTCAATTTGCTGCAGAAGACGATTCCTTATCGAAGTGTGTAGAAGTAGGAAAGGTTTATGTGCCGTTTCCTATGACGCATTATTTGTACGCTTACATCCAACAGGTTCCACCGCTTGAGTCTGGATGTCAGAAGTTCTGTCTCTGATTTTGTGAGATCCAGGTCCTTAATTAGCAATTCTGTCATATCCCAAATTATAAATAGCCATCTATGCAAATCTCGCCTCCGTGCTCACTCTCAGTTATAAATTTGTCCGTTGGAGAACAAGAGCTCGAAAGCTAACGATTTTTTGCAATAAACAAACTTATAAATTAATTAATGCAACAGGTTTATGGAGATTACCTATTGCTTTGTTTTGCCTCGATTTCTGGGTCTCTTTTAAACGCTATCTGTTTATATGTAGTACGTTATATAAACTATTATGCGCGTTTTTAAAGCTCTTTAGATTTCTCATTTTGTGCCTGGAAAGTCTCATTTGCGGGAAGCTCTGCTCTTCATCTTCAACCTCACGAAAAATACAACCGGAGCTCATCAAATACTCTATAGCGCCGAGGACAAGGAACCCGAAAAGCCGTCAAAAAGGTTCGAGGATGAGGAACTTCAAGCATTATTGGATGAAGACGATGCTCAAACATAAGAACAATCAGTGGATTTTCTCAACGTCACTCGACAGACTGCTTCACTTCGTTTCTATGCTATGGGAAAGATCTAGAAGGAAGGAAAATGGTTGCCTCAAGAATATAGTGAAAAGAACATGACATGATGCGTAAGAAAATATGCAAAGTTATTTTATTATGCAATTTAGAAATTCAAACATTTATTGCTTCTATGGCTAGGTCTCTCGTCTGTCTCTGCTTTTTGTTGTTTGAACATTTTTAATCGTTTCTTTTCAAATCAATTTTTATTCTTTTGCACTTCACTGACTTCTAGTCATCGTTTAGCTGATTATTTAAGATGGCGTGCTATTGGATGATGGAAATGGAATAAGTCAAGCTGATGCAGCAAGGCCTCTAAATGTTCCAATAATGGTGGTTTCATGGCTCTGGGAACAATTACAAGATATAGTGGATGTCTCCAGAAGACCTGTTTCAAGACGTCCAGAAGTCACAACATCACAAGATGACAGATATTTTGCAATAGCTGCCAAACACAATAAATGGGTATCACACAGGATACCTGTTTCTGAGCTTGAATCGGTCACTGGAAGAAAAATATCTGTCCAAACTGTATCCAGAAGGATCAGTGCTATTGGTCTTTATGCAAGACGCTCAGTTTCATGCATCCCATTAACACCGTTACACAAAATGACAAATTTTAATTGGATTCGTCAGCATAAAGACTGGACAGACAACAACTGGAGCAAAGTTCTCTTCACAGATGAATCCCGATTTAGCCGCCAGAATGATTCTCGACGATACAATATATGGAGAAAGGTTGGGACACGATATAATCCATCAAAGGTAAGAGAAAAAGACAAATTTTGTGATGGCAATGTGATGGTGTGGGCAGGCATCTCTCTCAATGGACGCACCGATCTGCATGTGTTTGAAGGAGGTTCCCTGACTGGTAAAAGGTATCGTGATGATATCCTAGAGCAATATGTTCTTCCGTTGACTCACACAGAAGACACAGATTTTGTGCTAATGGACGATAACACTCGTCCTCACAGAGCTATCCTGGTGACTCAGTATTTTCAAGACACTGAAATTCAAAAAATGGACTGGGTAGTCAGGTCTCCAGATTTGAATCCGATAAAACATACTTGGAGTTGCCCTTGGGAGACGAGTAGCCGGTCTTTGTCCCCCTCTCTGAAGTCTTGATAAGCTCAAGACTGCTCTCCGAAGAGAATGGACTCTAATTCCTAATGAGCTGATTAACAACCTTATAAAGAGTATAAGAAACAAGTGTCAAGAATGTATTGTTGTAAGAGGGGATCACGCCATTTGTTAAGAGAGAGAGAGAGTGAATAATTTTTATGACATTTGTAAATCTAATTTCTGAGAGAGAACTCTGACCATTAATCTTATCCATAATTGTTTATTTATTTATTTCAATTTAAATTGCTATGTCCCCCTAGGGACACTTGCGCTGTCATACCTGTATGCTTTTACATTTGTCTATACATATATATTTACAATAATTTTAGAACGTAAAGATAATAGTCATATGATATTAACAAGGAGAAAGAGAGGGGGAAAACGAGAACAGAGAACTAGGTACAAAAGAAAGAAATGTATTGTTACGAGAAGAACACTTGCAACCTCCGCCAATAGATGGCGCTTTCGCCTGTTTTGCTTCTGAAACTGATGCGGGAGTCGCAGGCTGCTGTGGTCCTGTTTCCAGGGGAAAACTTACACTTAAACTTTTATATTGGCCCTAGGAGGTAACATAATGTAAATACCTGTTGTTTGTTATCCCATTTAAATGTAACGTTTAGTAATAAAAGACAATAAAAATCATTGTTTAAAGTCTCCGTGCCGCCTGCTGTCGTTACTCTAGCCATCGCCATCATCGTTGCTGCTGCTCTTCTAGACGTCTTCGGGTGGCCTGCAGGGAAGAGCTACAAAGAAGATCAACGGGAGTCCGGGCAGGTGATCCACGGCGGTAGAAGCGCATCGTCGCAGAGAACCGGAGGGGCCAAGCCGCGCGCGACAGTATTATATTATAGAGTATTTACAATTTAAAAAGGAAACACAAAAATGTTTAAATAGTTTTAAATTAGGAATGAATTACAAATGTAACTTTTAGCCACCAGTGTATATATGATAATTTTTCCGGGAGGATAATCTATAAAAAAAAAAGTGACGTAAAAAATAGACGCCATTTATTAATCGTCGCCACAAACGACCTCAGGTATGTGACAAAGCCACAACATCAGCTTTGGCGAACTGAGAAGCGCCCACCCGGAGACCATGGTTTCAGGCTGTTGGCCCTTGTCAGCGTGGTGCAAGCTGTACCTCAACGACCAAAAAAACTGGTCATTCAGGCATCCTGAAAAATCATGAAACGGGTAGTTAAGGCCTAGTTAACTACCCTTTTCACGATTTTTCAGAATGACTGAATGACCAGTTTTTTTAGTCGTTGAGGTACAGCTTGCACCACGCTGACAAGGGCCAACAGCCTGAAACGCGTACAGGTTAGCTATACTTAATTAATCAAGAATGGATATTTGGCCAATTCTAGAATAATTAAAAATCAACTAATAGTTTAGTTTTTTTTTTAGTACATGCAAAGTTAGAACAGTAGGGTTTCGTCCCATATATACGAGGACTCCGGAATTGGCTGATTAGCCTTTAAACAAACTAATTTGAATATTTTTGGAGTCTCATGATAATTAGAACGAAAATATAATCTTAAAATAATGCATTAGCATGCCATCTGTTATAATATATATATATATTATGACAGATGGGGTTTTGACGGGAGAGGTGACCCTTGTCTCTTTAGATCAATTTCCTCCCGGCAAAATTTCCATCTATATTTTTGCCATAGATATGGCCCAGCCACTTTGCCAGTTAAACACCTTTTTGACAGATTGTCAAGATTCCATTAGATCCCGTTTGGATCTCATGGAATAAAGTACGCCCTAGACTGAGGAGGGCCATTAGCCCGAAACCATGGTCTCTAGGTGGACGCTTTTCAGTTTGCCAAAGCTAGTGTTGTGGTTTTGTCACCGACCCGAGGCCGCTAGTTGCGGCGACGGTCAATAGATGGCGTTTGGTTTTAGACGTCTATTTTGACGGGAGAGGAGACTCTTGTCTCTATATATATAATGATGTAATATTAGAGCGGTAGATTAGACTGGCGAAACCTCTGGGAGGGTTCACCACTAATAAGCCAGGCCCTCCCACTATTTTATAATTGCAGTAAGGGCAGTAGAAACTTGATTTATTTTCAAGATAAATATACACGTCAAAAATAGTTCAAATTTAATACAATCTTACTTTAACACACAGGATATAGAATTTGATTTAGAAGGAATCGCTGTCATGTTTTCAATACAAGAAAATGCCAATTTTCCTGATAACAAGATATTTTGAAAATTCTGAGTATAAAAATTGATGTTAGTAATAACCTACCCCGGTCAATAATTTAGACGAGTTACTGACAGCCTTTGATTACCAACAAAATAAGGAATTGTCAGTTGTCCACTCGATCTTGTCGTTGGAGTTGTACCAACAGAATCTACGATGTTCAGCCATTCTTGATTTTGACAGAGATGGGGAGACTAGGTCAACCCAGCGGAATAACATCAGGACTTGGAGATATCAGTTATTTATATGGTGAATACCAATATTTCAATAAACACACCATTCTGGAATATTGGTATTTTAGAAAAAGAACGCAAAGTGGTTCTCCCGTGCCTTTCAATGATACTGTAGTATTATAGTAAATGACCACGATTCGCCAATAAATAACTAGTTTATTAAAATATTTACAGTTTTAGAAACTATTTATCCTACAATACACCATGGAACATGGTATGGTACCATGCAACAACTAATTGTAGGATTCCATTCTACGTTCATTTTCTTCCTTCTGTCCAACCAACAATGAGAAGTTACAGTAGTCTAGATCCTATTCATATATACATATATCCTCACCCTTTTTCTTCGCTATTCTATTTTCAGAAAACAGAGATAATCAAAATTTATAGAAATCGAATAGAAATATGTTTACCTGATCAAGTTTTCTTATATCTAAACGTTTTTTTTTTCAACTCATTATCCTCAACACCAGAATCCATACAGAACTGTTTTAACCCCTACTATAAGCCAACGACCATAGACTTCGAAGGCAACGTACACACACAAAAGTCTTTTTTTAAACAAATATAGCCTTTTGCATGAATTTACCAAAGAAAATCTGCATTTAAAACTTTTAAAAAAGTAAAAGTTAATCAAATTTAATGGTTATAATGAAATTTATATACAGGAAAACATAATTAAGACAGTTAAGCTCATAAACAAACTGGTCTGGGTAAATGAGAGGAAAAGATACAAAATAAATAAAAGTATAAAAACACTGGAATTTACATATGATACACGCATACATAAGCCTTTACTGAGATCTTCCGTCTTATTAAAAAATTCCTCAGCTGAAAAATGAAAGCTATAAAATTTTGAAGCGGAACCTCTTTACAGTATTTTCATTCAGAAAAGGCGAAAAAAGTAAAGGAGAGGAAAGAAGAAATATTACAATCAGGTTAGGTCTTGTTGAGTTACTTTGGTAACAGCTCTATGAAAATCGAACAATCTCTTTGTATCATGGGATTCGTTCTTATCTCACCGATACCGACAGATGTCAGATAAGAGTTGTAGGATTTTCCAAGAAAATATTTCCTTTTCTTCTGTAAGAGATTGACAGCCCAGATAATGATACAATTCTGTTATAGGTCGTTTTGTTTACACGGATAACCTTCCATATCTTCTGGCAAAATTCAAGTTGAACCACCTAAGGAAGGAGAAATTTAATCAAGAAAAACTAAGCAAAGAGACGTAGAAAGTAAGAAAAGTTAAAAAGATGTGTGTGAAAGGGTAAAATATATAGCATTTATTAGGACACCGTGGTCTTATAGGAGATTCTTCATGGAGATTACTGTTAGTAGTGCAGATTACAAATTATGAGCAGTAGAATCTTATTGATTCTATTTTCATCCACAACTTGAAACCTAACCTTATTTTTAAATGGTCTGGTGAATTAGACAGGACTGTAGTGAAAATTTTATAGGACTCTAAGTTGTGCTGGGATGGCATGTTAGAAAAACTGCGAGATTTTGTCTTTATTCTTCCAACAGAAAACAGTAGAAAAGGATGTGGGCCATCCTATCTTGGAATTCAACTTTGCATATTGGGTATACTGAGGCGCCGAAATCTTTCCAGAAACCTAAGCGGTCTTCAGGGGAAAAAGCCAAAAAATCCTTTGCTGTACTAAGAGTCTCATATAGAGATAGAACGGGTGAGTCGATGGAGTAGGTGAACTTAAGGATAGAACGGGTGAGTCGATGGAGTAGGTGACCTTAAGGATAGAACGGGTGACTCGACGGAGTAGGTGAGCTTAAGGATAGAACGGGTGAGTCGATGGAGTAGGTGGACTTAAGGATAGAACGGGTGAGTCGATGGAGTAGGTGACCTTTAGGATAGAACGGGTGAGTCGATGGAGTAGGTGAGCTTAAGAATAGAACGGGTGAGTCGATGGAGTAGGTGAGCTTAAGGATAGAACGGGTGAGTCGATGGAATAGGTGACCTTAAGGATAGAACGGGTGAGTCGATGGAGTAGGTGAGCTTAAGAATAGAACGGGTGAGTCGATGGAGTAGGTGAGCTTAAGGATAGAACGGGTGAGTCGATGGAATAGGTGACCTTAAGGATAGAACGGGTGAGTCGATGGAGTAGGTGACCTTAAGGATAGAACGGGTGACTCGACGGAGTAGGTGAGCTTAAGGATAGAACGGGTGAGTCGATGGAGTAGGTGAACTTAAGGATAGAACGGGTGAGTCGATGGAGTAGGTGAACTTAAGGATAGAACGGGTGAGTCGATGGAGTAGGTGAACTTAAGGATAGAACGGGTGAGTCGATGGAGTAGGTGAACTTAAAGGATAGAACCAGTGAGTCGATGGAGTAGATGACCTTAAGGATAGAACCAGTGAGTCGCTGGAGTAGGTGACCTTAAGGATAGAACATGTTAGTCGATGGAGTAGGTGACCTTTAGGATAGAACCAGTGAGTCGATGGAGTAGGTAAACTTAAGGATAGAACCAGTGAGTCATTGGAGTAGGTGAACTTAAAGGATAGAACGGGTGAGTCGATGGAGTAGGTGACCTTAAAGGATAGAACGGGTGAGTCGATGGAGTAGGTGAACTTAAGGATAGAACCAGTGAGTCGATTGAGTAGGTGAACTTAAGGATAGAACCAGTGAGTCGATGGAGTAGGTGAACTTAAAGGATAGAACGGGTGAGTCAATGGAGTAGGTGAACTTAAGGATAGAACCAGTGAGTCGATGGAGTAGCTGACCTTAAGGATAGAACGGGTGAGTTGATGGAGTAGGTGAACTTAAGGATAGAACGGGTGAGTCGATGGAGTAGGTAACTTAAAGGATAGAACCAGTGAGTCGATGGAGTAGGTAAACTTAAAGGATAGAACATGTTAGTCGATGGAGTAGGTGACCTTAAGGATAGAACGGGTGAGTAGATGGAGTAAGTGACCTTAAGGATAGAACGGGTGAGTCGATGGAGTAGGTGACCTTAAGGATAGAACGGGTGAGTCGATGGAGTAGGTGAGCTTAAGGATAGAACATATTAGTCGATGGAGTAGGTGACCTTAAGGATAGAACGGGTGAGTCGATGGAGTAGGTGAATTTAAGGATAGAACGGGTGAGTCGATGGAGTAGGTGAACTTAAGGATATAACGGGTGAATCGATGGAGTAGGTGACTTTAAGGATAGAACATGTTAGTCGATGGAGTAGGTGACCTTTAGGATTGAACGGGTGAGTCGATGGAGTAGGTGACCTTAAGGATAGAACGGGTGAGTCGATGGAGTAG
Source organism: Cordylochernes scorpioides (assembly GCA_030710605.1). Taxonomy (NCBI): domain Eukaryota; kingdom Metazoa; phylum Arthropoda; class Arachnida; order Pseudoscorpiones; family Chernetidae; genus Cordylochernes; species Cordylochernes scorpioides. The sequence goes on from CP092867.1 coordinate 128,267,622, forward strand.
GTGACCTTAAGGATAGAACGGGTGAGTCGATGGAGTAGGTGACCTTAAGGATAGAACGGGTGAGTCGATGGAGTAGGTGACCTTAAGGATGGAACGGGTGAGTCGAGGAATAGGTGACCTTAAAGATTGAACATGTGAGTTGACGGGGATAAGAAAGAAGGACCGGGGTTGTGACACTTACGGTGTACCAAGGCTGTACGTCAACCAGGGCTGTTACAGCCGGAGGATCAGTTCAGGCGATGCTCCATTAGGGAGAAGAATCTAGAACAAAGGTCGGTGTTGATGAGGTGGTCCGGCCAAAAATACGAAGTCAAAGGTCTTGACGTGTAGCCGGAAAACATGGTCTCGTATCTTTTTAATGTCTTTATTGTGTTCCTTTATATCTATTTTAGTGCCTCCAACTTTTTATTGATATGCCGCTTTTATTTAATCTCTGTTTTGTCAAAATGTTATCTGAGATATAAAAGAGGCCACGCCGAACATTACTCGCGGTGATGTGGCCATCGCTTCAAGTTTAAAGTTCGGACATTACAAAATGACATTACCAAAGTAAATAACCTTTGTACAAAAAGTATTGAAATTTATCTGCTCTTATGTTTCTCCACAGTGCTCTGCGAAATTCTAATTCAAGAACTGATCTGCTCTGTAAACTCGTTGCAAATGTTAAAAAGCTCAAATCCATCGCCATATCTTGATCTCTGCCTTACGTGCTTGCAACACAGCGCTCTTCATTACTCAGGGTATAATACTAACTATATATTTTATCGGAAGTTTATCGGTTATGTTCTGAATAATAAAAGAAAATATATTTTTTAATTAATGTATTTATCTTTTCCTGATTTTGAATTCCCCTCCTCTGACAAATGACTAAGCAAAAAAAAAAAAAACCTAATGAACAGAATAACGAAGGAATATTGTAGCATAAGCCGACTTCATATAAATACGTATATGCATTTGTTTATTGTAAAAATACAAAATAGGAAAATTAGGAAGATGAGAGAGATAAAACTATATTTGTAGAGGGGAGTTAGTTAAACTTCTCTCGCTGATTAAATTGTTCTTGATTGCCATATGACTTGCCAATTATTTCATTGCTACAACATTACACATTTACATACCCCACTAGTATGTTTATAGCCATCGTAAGTATATATAATAGTATGATTCTTCCTTTATTTAATATTCTTCTGGGAAAACCCCGGGACTATACTAGAAAAGCTGAGACAATGGAACCTAATGGAGATTGTAAAACGACATTTGAAAACCATACCGCATGTGTTTTTTTTCAACGAAAAATCCAAATTTATTTTAAGGAGAAATAATGATTATTTCTAACCTTAAGGATGAGGTATGAAAGGATGAATTGTGAAGAGTGATGATAATCGGAAAAATAAAAGTGTCCAGGGATGGGAATCGAACCCACAGTGTTCCGCTTACCGGGCAGATGCTATGTCCACTAGGCTACCCTGGAAGTGGTATGCGGTATGGTTTTAAAATGTCGTTTTACAATCACAAGCCGCATTATAATATATTGTATTATAAATTACTGCATCTAATGGAGATTGTTTAAACGACTTGAGGAATAAACAACAACATATTCCATACATATGGGGACAAAGGATATACCGTCTATAAGAACCATCTTTTGAAGATTCCAAATCCAGCCATCACATCTATTTCCCGATTCTTTAGCAAAGAACTCTAGTGTTGTCTACAAGAATCCATACCACGCTGGAAACCATATCTATAGAACATGTATTATTTGTTATAAACTCATATTTGTAGTATTTATATACTAAAACATCAGACCGTCGTACATACAACGAAGAATTTCAAAATTAATCTTAAAAATATATCGTTATATTAAAAATCGATCTATTCTAAAGCCGCTAAAATGTAACATTACGGAATAACTGTCAGAGACCATTATGATATATAAATGGTCCCAATTAAACATAACGCGACATCTATATATGAGAAACAAAAACATTAAGCACGAATTTTTCTTTCCAAATAAAACAGATTTCTACTGTTCATACTGCGATGAAAAATATGTTGAGAAGTTCATCAGTGATGAACCTAAATAACATAGCCAAGATTCCACCCTACATTGTCGGATATATAAACAGAATCCCCAATACAATATTAGATCTCTAAAAATCGGTATGGTGGATTAAAGTGGCGAAACCGCTGGAAGGGTTTACCAATGATGAGCCAAGCCCTCTTAATATTTTCATCGCGGTAAGGACAGTATAAAGTTTGAGGGCCAACAGCCCGAAACGAGTCCGTGGTTAGCTTTTCTTGATTAATCAAGTATGGGTATTTGGCCAATTCTGTAATAATTAAAAATCAACGAGAATAGTTGATACTTATTCCGATAGATGGCGCAAGCCATCAGCAACTTTCAGTTGCACGATAAGGAGATGCCTTTTCTCTTAAAGTATAAAGTTTGTTTCATTTGAAAATAAAAATCCGATTGAATTTATTATTGATATTAAAAAGCCTTAATATATAAATAGGATTTTGGATAAAAATTGTTAAATAAATTCTCGTTACTAAATGGACAAATAAAATGTAAAAATAGTTTTTCTATGCTACAACAACAACAAATGAATTCCTAGATTCGAACTCCGGCCTTTAACATCGCGATGTCTAAACCCGCTAAGGTAAGCTGCTCGCTTTACCAACGCTGAATGGATGGATAAGGTAATGTGACAGTGGAGAACCAATCAGCAAGCGAATAAACTCGGCACCATATATACATTTTATAAATAAAAAGGAAATGTTCTGTTTATTTTTGATCGTCTTGTGGATTATGCTATGGCAATGCAGCCGTGGTTAAAATCTTGAAAGTATAATAAAAATAGTAAAGATCAATAATAGCTTTAATTGAGCTAAAGGAATATATAAAAAACATAATTTGATAAAAGTATTGCCTGGCTTAAGACGAGTAGAACAAGGAAAACATAATGTACAAAGGTTTTGTGCCGGCCATCGGGAAACAACAACAATGTGTTTTTATAGGGTAAGCGTGACCTCTGGCGGTCGATTTAGCAGAGTATTTGTATCTATAAAATATAATTTTAAATAAAATAATATTTTAATATAACATACATATCTCCATACTAATATAAACATATTTTTAAGACTTATATTGAGATAATTAAGGTAGATGTGGTAAAGTTTCACAAATTCATTTAACTTTATAATCTTCTTTCTCTCCAATGTTGTGTTGAGAGGAAGCAGAGACAAATACTGTCCCCTGGCTGGCAATACCCATTCAGCCACTAAGGTTAAGTCTGGTGTGTTTCATAAATTCATCATACAGCTATATATGTGAACCAGGTCTTTTGCTCACAAAATTTTGATAAAATACCTCTGTGTATTATCATATATCTTACATATTCAAAATAGCCTTTCCATTATAAACTTGTACATTAGGCATATTAAATATTATAATCAGCAATCATCTCGATTATATGTAAATAGACTGCCTCTCTTTTTTAAGGTATTTTAAATCTCTTGTTCTATCACTATAACTGGTACGTCGTACTCGATAGCTTGTGTCTTTCCCTCCACTAAGAGACAACTTTCGCCATAAAACTAACTTCTTTTATTTTAAGAAAATGTAGGTGGTTGTTCTCCGTAAATATTGGCACGAACCTTTTCAAGCGTGCGGCCAGTAAAAACAAGATTTGTTAAAAAAATAAATTATTTTGGAATTTTTTTTCCATAGCAACCTATTATTATTTTTCCCATTATTTTTATTTCAAATATTTCAGCGACTTTTTGCCATCACCAAAGGTAACGAAATGTTGTAGATATTTAAAATATAAAGGGAGAAGAAAGGATATCTGCTAAAGAAGGGCTTAGTTAACAATATGAAATAGGATGCTGTTGAAACCTTGATTTGGATATAGCGCTTTATAGGTCGCAGACATGGTCTATGGGAAGGAAGGAGAGAGAAAAGAAGATTATAATCATTTGAAATGAGGATTTGGAGGAGAATGGCAGGAATAAGATGATAGGTCGAAAGAATCAGAAGTGTGAGTCTAAAGAAACTGGAGGAGTGAAACGACACCTTTTGAAAATATGAAAACAGAAATAATTAATTGGTATATATATATTAAAAGAGAAAAATATTGATGAATAAAGTTTTTTGACGATAAAATGAAAGGAAAAAGTAGTGTGTTTCGCAAAATAAGAATTGGTCTTAAAGACTTAGTGGGAAAGAGAAACTATGAAGACATATATAAGCTACTTGATATGAAGGAATAAAGAGCTAAAGATAGAGGAGTGCCACTGGAACCCAGGACCTGTTCCAGACCAGAGAAAGATTTTTAAAAAAGGAAGGTAGCATAATAAGCTGATTTGGAAATCTTCATTACCACAACCTTCCAACCAGTAAAGAAAATGCCTTTCTAATTAACTTTATTTGAATAAAACAAATTCTTGGAGCCGTCGCCAACTACCATGTGGTGATATAGACTTTCGAAACCGAAACTCAGGATCGAATTTCCCGTTTTTAAGAAAAAGAAGAACGGCATCGTTATCCCTTAAGATTCTTACCCAAGTCCGACCTGAGAGTGAAGTTACCAAGGCTTTCTAATTGTGTAGGCATGTGGTGTACAGTCGCCAACCTGAACCCACCAGGGAACTTAGTGTTCTATACCATAGGTATTTGTCACCACTTTATTTAAATAATAAGAATCAGAATAAAAACGAAGTAAAATAGGTTATTTTAAAAAGTAAAAATAAATATCAGGTAAAAAGTTTATTTTTATTTAAATTTGCAAGTTTTCGAGCTAATATACTGCTCTTAAACGGGCTGATATTCTATGTACAATCTCTAAATGATATTATTAAGCGATTGTACAAAGAATATCAGCCCGTTGAAGAGCAGTATACTTGCTCGAAAGCTTGCAAATATAAAATTAAAAGAAAATGTTTACCTGATATTTATTTTTACTTTTTAAAATAATTTCTGGGTAACTATTGCTCACATAAAAATAGGTTATATAATTGCCTTGGTCAAATAATAAAAAACACGAATTTGTGAGGCGAAAGGTTAACGGTTTTCATTATTTTGCCGAGCTTTCAAGCATTTCTATAGGAACAATTCATCTTCTCTTACGTTTTAAATCTTTCCCCTGTGAATAAATATTGAAGATTAAGTTCCTTGAAAGCTCGGCGCAAAATAATAAAAACCTTAAAAGAAACCTTTCGCCTCACGATTTCGTGTTTTTTTTTTTTTTTTTTTTACGAAGGAAAATATTCTGATGATAATAAAACTGGAGTAAATTCTTTGGCTATTCTGTTACAATCACTGTGGAAATAGAAGTTTCTATGAGATGTGCCGTCTGTAATGTATGGGTACTCCTGGAGGTAGTCTCTTCATGGAGGCTGGATTATTTACGTTCAATACATTTTTGATTTTACAAAGGCTGCCCTCATCAGGGGTCTTGTTGGAGGTTTTACTATAAAACTTCAATGACAACTGGACACTCCATAGTTTCTCCAGTAGGTGATCTCTCATTGAGGTTGGTCATTTCTGATTGTACGAATGGGAGGAATAATTAGATGGGTCAGTCCTGAGTTTTCCTATAAGACCTGCCATTGGAGATCGCCATTGATGGTGTATCCTAGAGTAGGCTTCTTATTGGAGATAGTGTGTCAATTTATGTCGTTGAACATTATCGCCCATCAGATAGACCATTCTAGGGAGGTTATATGGCATGAATAATATCTTAGGTATGAAATCCAGCAGTCTTGCGATTTTATTTCAAGTTAAAAACAATTTCCTACTGCCCTATTGGAATGATAAAATATTGGGAAGGTCATAGGTACTGAACCTTCTTAGCAGTTTCGCCAATTTAATCTACCAGACCACCCTACCATTGTGCTTTACTGTTCTGTTTATAGAGTTGGAAATTTAGATAAATTTTTAACTCGGAGGTATTTAAGGAAATTATATACACAATATATTTAGAGCACAATATAAATATTTACCAGACCTAACTATCGATGGGAGAATTCACTAGTGACTTAGGAGATATTTTGATACTTAGATCATTCACTTTATCCATTTAACGGTAAAAAAAAAAAAAAGAGTGCGTGCGTTCATTCTTCAGTGTCCGGAGCCAAATGCCGATGTTGGAGTGACAGAGATGCCATGGGAGCTGGAAAGAGTCCAGGTGGCTGATCAATAGATCCTCAATCTGAGAGGACGCCGAGATAAAAAAAAGGGCAAAGAGTCGGTAGCAGAACGGCTGTCTATCTATATCCCACCAACTCATTTGGCCCTAATTCATCAGTAATTTCAATCCGGAAATAAATATTTATTTGCCGCCAAGCGAGTCGGAAATATTAGGTTGTGCCGATGGGCCGCTCTGATAAGGAGGGAGTATTTCTGCCCTTAGAATCTCGAGTTTTCCGCTTATTTTTAAATCTGCGTGGTGGATTTCCGGAGGGCGATGCACTTAAGGTACTGCCGGTTATGCAAATATACTAATATATAAACCAACTGTCTTCTACGCACATCATGCATTATCTTAATGTCGAAATGCGTTTATATATGTACCTTGTGTGTCATCTCTCCATGTCACCATTGTTCGTGACAAAGGTACAGCTTGACAAGGTTCTTCGAGAGATTATTGTAACCAAGTTACATAAAATATAAGTGATAATGAAAGTGGGAAACGCTAGAAATAAATTCAAAATATTTTTAAAACAACTCTTATTACACATATAACAGGTTGGCATAAAAATGTTTGAAAGCACTGATTTTTTTTTATTAATCTCTTTATAATTCAAATTTTGACTCTTTCGCTATATTTCAACCATCATGTAGTTCAACACTCGGATACGGAGGTTGTCTATAATGTATTTCTGTTGCTATAATTTTAGAGAAAGTGGGGAGAAATCCCAAAAGATAAAGAATTATGGAAGGATTTTAACGAACTGTCGTATATAAATTCCAAAAATGTAAATTTGTACATTTGAAAAAAGAAAAAGAAAATTCGGGTGAGAAAATTCTAATTTTGGTTTTGCAAATTTTCGAGCAAATATATGCTGCTCTTCAACGGACAAATACGTTATGTACAATCTGTAAATGATTTAGATATTTTACATAAAGTATTTTCCCGTTGAAGAGAAGAAAATTTGCTCGAAAGCTTGCAAAACCAAAAAAAAAAAAACTTTTTATCTGTGTGGATTTTATTTTTCCATTTTAAAATTTATAAAATAGACGTACAGCCTAGCGAAATGTTGAATTTTTGTAATAAATAAAATGTTTTAATTTATTTTGATCCAAAATATGTTTATTAATTAATATATATACGTATTAATTTAATAACCAAATGATTTTCGCCTAACCCAATTTTAATCTTTGAATTGTGTGTGTGGATTTATATGGAAATGTTTGTGAAGGATTGTAATTATTATTACTTTGTTGAGAGTTCTATAAAAAATAATTTGAAATTGTTTAAGCTCTAAAAGCCATCTTACTCTAGAAGTGAAAGCATTAAGCTGTAGTATGTGCTATCTAGAGAACACAAAATTAATACCTTGTATAACACGAGTGAGCTTTATTGTAAATTGCTAAATCTGTACTTTTATTGATTTTTGTGGATAAACACTAACCCCCCAAAGAGAAACAATATCTCTAGGTCTGCCATAAAGTTATTGGGAAATGGCACTAGGTGTGATAGAGCTACAATTGAGTCTTGGTGAACATCACTGACTCTATGCTTACAATAAAATTTGGAAAAAATATCTAAGATATCATTAGGTTGATATACAAACGCAAAGCGGACCACACTATCTAGACCTGCATAAAGGTAAACCAGGGTGTTACAGAGCTCCAAGAACGACAACACTATAATCTAAAAGGGCGTACCTGGATCTGTGAAAGACAAAACATTTGTTCTCTATGTTTAGAGGAATTGTTCTCTCTTCATCAATTTATTGCACAATAAACTTTTAAAATAATTTTAAAATTCTTGTAAATCACATGTAAAAAACGTTGTCATTGGTAAAAAAAAGTATATATATTATTTTTTTATGAAAAAAAAAATCAAAAGTATAAAAAGGTAAAAATGTATATATGGAATTTAAGGATTTTGTAATAATATATAGTAATGAAATGAATGTATAAGAGAGAGAGAAAAAGTTAAGGAAGAATACAAAAATAACAAAAATAATAATAATAAACAGAAAGAAAAAAGGTCAAAATAAATTAATTAATGTAAATTATAAGTTTAAATATAAAGAAATATATGAAAATAAAAAATATATATAGTTTTTTTTTTACTGCGATTATTATTTTTTAAAAAAAGTTAGGAGAGACACATAAGGTTGGGGGATTTCTTCCTATCTATTTACACTAGCTGGATACTTCATTGATGCTATGGCCTCCAGGAACTTCCTTTGGTGCGAGTTACCCCTGTATATAGTATTGTCCCAATCTGGCTGATGTCCTGATTGAAGACCATGCACTACCATGACGAATCTTTCCTTTGCATACTTCCAAGAAGATCTGTGTTCTTAGAGTCTGGTCCCCAGGAAGCGGCCTGTCGCTCCAATGTAGGAGACATCCTCAAACCATATGTATCTCTCTTAACTCTCTTTTTTTTTTTTTAAATAATAACCGCAGTCGCAACTTTGTTTTTTTTTTTTTTATTTTATTTTTTCTTTGTTTTTAAACTTATAATTTGCATTAATTAATTTATTTTGTTCTTTTTCTTTTTTTTTCCCATTTATTATTATTGTTGTTTTTATTCTTCCCTAACTCTTAACTCTTTCTTGCACATCATGTTCATTACTATTATTACAAAAATCCTTTAAATTTTATATCTGAATTTTAGTACACATTTTTCTTTTTTTTTATCCTTTTAATTTTTTTCTAATGACCAAATTACCAATGACAAAGATTTTTTCCATGTCATCTACAAGAATTTGCATATTACTGCTCTTATTGTGTAATAAATTGCTAAAGAGAGAGCAATCCCTCGAAATATATTGAGATTTTTTTCTTTTGCAGAACCAGGTACGTATTTTTATGTATAAATATAATCAACGTATTACCATTTGATTCAAACTATACTCCATGTAATGCTGAACACTTGGATTGTAGGAAGTAGCGTTGGTGGCACCAAGGTTTGACATCTCTCCAGCACATTCTTGTCTTCAGCCAGATGGCCGAGAATAATGCGCATTCGATATACAAGATTGTCTCTTGGTTTCCTCTTTTTACATTTTGAGAAGAAAAAAATTTAAAATTCTACCAAAAAATAATGTTATATTAAATTTGACAAATAACCCGCTTTCTTTTGGCTGAGTCAAATGGAGGATTACAAACCAATTAACCTATGACAAAAAGCGTAACTTTGTGATCTGCGAAATAAATTAGTTTCGGGATTTGAAGCAAGTCTGTCTTCGTATATATTGCTGCAATTCTATAAAAGATACTATTCTTGGATTGATCATTTAATTGTGAATGTAGGATCTTTGTATTGTTTTTATCAAGGTAAAAATGGAAAGCTCAACTCTTCTCTAATTAAAGATGTATGCATTTTGAGGGAAGATATAGAAAGGGAGAAGGCCTACAGAGTTTTGTAAGCGAGTGTGTAACAAGGCGACTGAGACTTTACGGAATCTTATAAGTGATCATACACCAACCTCCAACTTCCATACACCCATTCCTTGTTTAGTCCTCATCTTCTGTTTCAGATTAGTCAAGTATGGGATATACTGTGAATTTCCTATCTGTTACATTACTTTGTATTATTGAGATTGTTAGGACCCACTCTGGATATATTTTATACAAACCATAGATACAGAATGATGAGTAGACCGATCCCCACAATCTATGATAAGCAATGGTATATAACTCTTCCTGAACAAGTATTGAACGCAGGCAGACCTCGCTCTGGGCGGTACTCGACTCTAGAACCGGAACCTGGGAGGCGTCGCACATCGTCCCGATTACGGTCACGTCGAGGCTGCACATGGCCGTGCGAGAATTCCGTTGTTCTGAAGGAGGACTTCAGAATTACTAAGTTTCCCTCGAAGGGAATCCAGACGTATATACTGTATAAGGCAGTGGCGATAGTGTTCAAGTGTTTCATCTTCTTGTTTATATTGTGTCTCAGCATGTGGGGATGGGTATACAGTCAGGATGTATGACAAGCTTATTTTTTTATTACTAAAACTAATGAGAGCCTGAGAGCACAGAAAGAAATGGTCTTAAAGAAAGATTAATAAAATTAATGATATGTGATCAAAATATATATATTAAAAATATCTTCCCTATCACAAATAGGAAATTTCATTGTGAGATGTTGGCAAGTTAGAATTTTTAATATACACCGTGTTGGAAACCATCTCTAGGCCTCACACGCAGCATTATCTTACCATCTAGTCCCACACGGCAGCTACATGTGACTGTAATATATCCCCGAATCCCACACGGCAGCTACACGTGGCTGTACTATATCCCCGAATCCCACACGGCAGCTACACGTGGCTGTACTATATCCCCGAATCCCACACGTCAGCTACACGTGGCTGTACTATATCCCCGAATCCCACACGGCAGCTACACGTGGCTGTACTATATCCCCGAATCCCACACGGCAGCTACACGTGGCTGTACTATATCCTCGAATCCCACACGGCAGCTAAACGTGGCTGTACTATATCCCCGAATCCCACACGGCAGCTACAGGTGACTGTACTATATCCCCGAATCTCACACGGCGGCTACACGTGGCTGTACTAAATCCCCGAATCCCACACGGCGGCTACACGTGGCTGTACTAAATCCCCGAATCCCACACGGCGGCTACACGTGGCTGTACTATATTCCCGAATCCCACACGGCAGCTACATGTGGCTGTACTATATCCCCGAATCCCACACGGCAGCTACACGTGGCTGTACTATATCCCCGAATCCCACACGGCAGCTACACGTGGCTGTACTATATCCCCGAATCCCACACGGCAGCTACACGTGACTGTACTATATTCCCGAATCCCACACGGCAGCTACACGTGACTGTACTATATCCCCGAATCCCACACGGCAGCTACACGTGGCTGTACTATATCCCCGAATCCCACACGGCAGCCACACGTGACTGTACTATATCCCCGAATCCCACACGGCAGCCACACCTGGCTGTATTATATTCCCGAATCCCACACGGCAGCCACACCTGGCTGTACTATATCCCCCGAATCCCACACGGCAGCTACACCTGGCTGTACTATATCCCCGAATCCCACACGGCAGCCACACGTGACTGTACTATATCCCCGAATCCCACACGGCGGCTACACGTGACTGGACTATATCCCCGAATCTCACACCTTAGTTCCCGCAACTTATCCTCCAATCCAGCACGATAATTATCGGGTTCAACACGGCAACTTCCCGTGGCCAGACCGTGAAAAGAAGCAAGTGACCCGAGCCATTCACCAAGCCAAACAACTCCAGTCCCAGATCTGAGGGGAAGGTCGCGGCTATCGCCAATCAAATCGCCACTCTTACAAAACAAACGACATTTGTCACGGTCTGATTGGACGCTGCCGCCGGGGATGTCACAGCGGTGTGTTTTGTCACTTCTTCAACTCCATCCTTCTTATTCCATCCAACACGAAGTCTCTACCTCGGTAATTTGTCTTGATCCTCTTTGTAGTACACCGCGCGCGCTGTAGTTATTCACAGGACCGAAATAAACAACTCTTTGCAGTTAAACTTTCCATGAACGATTTATTTGATGAGCGACCTGATCACCCCCAGGAGAGACCAGAAGTATGCAGCAGGTTTTGAACTAAGGTTTCTAATGGGAGGTTTAACTGTGTATATAGCTTATAAAATAGGGGGAAGTCTCAATCAGTGTTTAAAATAATATATTGATATTCAAAGTGTAGCGTTGGTTATATTCAAAACATATTTTACTAAGTGTTTGCTACCATCTTTTATAGAGATTTCATTCATCTACACCGACACAGTTGCAGTGGCTGCGCTAAAAAGAATGTTTGCTGCTAAATTTCATCCTTTTTTATATATTATTGGTTTCTTTAGGAAAATATATGACTGGTGTGTTAATAGTTTATATACCAGTTTGTCTATAATATTCAACGATTCATTTTCTCTGATATCGGGAAGGTTCCAACATTATTTATTTATAGAAATATCACACTACATATATGCAAATATCCCGACAATTATGCAAAGATCCCATCATATGTGATAAATCTCGACATATGTGTAGTATGTGTTATAAAATCTCAAAAAGAACTATTCAAACTTGTACATGACAAATGAAATTCAACCTAAGTCGTTTTGGACGGCCCCATCTAACTTGGCTGTATAATTTCTACGGCCCCATCAAGCTAACTGCCCTCCCCTATCGATAGTTTCATCTATTATTTATCGCCCATTGGTCGGGGGGCTGATTCCCTTTCCTTTCAGTTCTTTTGTCACTGTGCTTCTGAAATTTCAATTCTTAAATCTATAACAAATCGCTAAAAAAAATAGATTAGAAATAAATAGCTAGGAGAAATATATTATTGATGTTTAAACTCGTCCTGTTTTGCTTTCTTGCTGTTTTAATGAAGAATCTTCTTTTCTGCCCCCTGGTATTCTTCTGGAAATAGATCTAGTAAGAAGGTGGTGGCCATTTTTTCGATATTTTAACCTCTGTCTTTCTATCAAGCACTGGAAGCTAGAGTACAATATAATAGTTACCTGGTGTTTCGACAACTGGTAGACCGGGTCTTTGGTGAACTAACACGTAGCACAAGATACCAGCTTGGCGAGGTGACTTTGCTCCATTTAACTGATGTATTTACTCAGATACTGATTGATTAAAGTCTTGTCGGCGTGGCTGTACCACGATGATTTACATTTGATTGTGAGAAGCTGTGTGTTCGCTCCATCAGCCCATTTGATCGATGGATCTTACAGTAGAATGAACACAGAATGTCTAATCCAAACCCTGTATATCCCGAAGCATGTACCATTTATGTAAAAAATTGTCTCAAATTCGGTTCTTAAATTTCACAATTATCTTTGACTCAGTGGTAAGTCGAGGCTCTTAAACAAAGCGTTACGGGTTCATGCCCAACCACGAGATTTTGCTAAAAATGTTTTCAATATACCAAATATATGGAGTGGTTGGAAAACCCAGAAAAGAGTTGAAGTAATAAAAAATCTTTGTACATTTCCAGTATGGAGTTGAACCTCCATTTTAGAAGGGTTGTGTGTGCAGAGGGTAAGCTAACATCTTGAAATATTCATGACTCGGCAATTTTTCTTCAAATCTCCACTCTTGCGAAATATATTTGACCCCTTCAACCTTCCCAATCTTTTCAACGTCCCCTAATACACCGTGAAACTTTCAACGGAAAAAAAATCGCTAAGTAAGAAGTGGAAAATATATTTCCGTACAATTCCTCAAAGTTTTTTCATAAGAAGAATTTTAGTAAAACTCAGATGAACGTGATATATAAGGTAATAACTTTTTGTGAATGGTCACAAAAAAGACTATGAAATACTCCCCCATTATAGAGAGAGCATGGGGCAATTTGAAGGGTCCCAAATGATAGTAGACCCATAACAATATGAATGGAGAACCCGGGTAGAGAAAAGATGAGTCGACCTCTGAACCCATCCGCAGGGGCCTACGATTGCCATTCACAAAACCTTAATAAGCAACCAGGAACAAAAACTAATCTTTCATAACAATTAGATTTTTTCTAAGTGTATCTAAACGTCTCTAAATATCCTTAGGCCGGGTTAATGGAATTCATAAAAGAAAAAAAAAAGATCTCTCTCTGCACCATCAGAGTTAAAGAGAGAAATGGCTGTGCCTCTCTTTTCATAGATTAATACGATTTTTAAAAATTTAATGACCCACTGGACGTTAATATCTACTGGTGCTGGGAAGGAGATGCTAACGAGAAGGTTTTGAGAATTTCGTGAAAGGAGGAAATTTTGATAGGAAAATATTTTTTTGCGTGAATAGATAATTATAAACTTTTTTTTTTTAATCTGCAGCAGATTCAAAATAGAAATGTTCTCGTTTTAGAGAGATAACGTGCGGCATATGGAAATAAATATACCCGATCTCTTTTAGACATTTCTTTAAATAGACTGGTCTAATGGTTTAAAGTATAGTGAGCCTTTACATTCCTATTAAGAAGCATGATGCAATAGGTACTCTATTCATAGTTATGTAAAAATATATTTCAGCATTATCAATTCGTGTTCAATGCTTATTATTTGACACAAAATATTATTCTAATTCTATGTTGAATCCTAACCAAGATTTAACGTTATATATTCCACACACCCAGAGACCAAATAAAGGCAAAGTGTCGCTAATAAGCCCGGGGTAGCAGCAACGTCCACCATAGAAACATTGGTATGACAACAGTGTGTTTGGATTGTGGTGGGTGACGACGGCTTGGAGAAAATATCCTCATCAGAAGTTTATTGCTGGGAAATGATGGCAAAACGAATCTGCCTTGTTATTTAATAAACTCCAATGGAAGTTGAAGACAAAACATCAGAAAAACAAAGGAATTAGCTTTAACATACAGCAAAAATAAATAGTTTAATGAAAACAGTTCTTAAGAACAAAATGAATAGAAAAGAAAACTAGAGGAAGGAGAATAATTCGAATCAGGGACTAGATAGGAAGAAATAAATAGAAGAGATCAAACTAGAGGATCATGGTGCCACTGAAGACAGCATCAGCTCAAGAGCAGAGAAACTCAAAATGACCGAAATAAGCAACAGTAATTCAATACGAGGTCGAGCACTAGCCACTACCTACCATTAATCTACTGCAGTAAAAAAAAAAAACACCTTAACTCTTCTACAAGTTATAATAGCGCTGCCAATTCTGAAATCCGTGTTCTTCTAGTGGATTCTACCTGGATGTCTACGTCTTGTACGACATACTTGATTTGTAGACATTGTAGATGTTGGAATTAGACGGAAAGAATGGACGTTGCCAAATCTAAGCGAAGGAAGAAAAAACACCTTTACTCGGTCACAAGTTATAATAGCGCTGTCAGTCCTGAAATCCGTATTCTTCAAGTGGATTCCACCTGGATGTCTACGTCTTGTACAACATACTTGATTTGTAGACCTCGTAGATGTTGGAATTAGACGGAAAGAATGGACGTTGCCAAATCAAAGCAAAGGAAGAAAAACACCTTTACTCGGTCACAAGTTATAATAGCGCTGTCAGTCCTGAAATCCGTAATCTTCAAGTGTCTTCCACCTGGATGTCTACTTATGTACGACATACTTAATTTGTAGACCTCGTAGATGTTGGAATTAGACGGAAAGAATGGACGTTGCCAAATCTAAGCGAAGGAAGAAGTGTGACCTTTACCCCAATCTTCCAGAAAGTCTTCCGCAGTGGAACCATACCCGAGTGAGCCATCACTCAAGCGGACAGTGAAAAAAACATTCTCAGGACCGATGGAAATTAGAAAACGGATATTAATACGTACGTCAGTGGAGCCAGTCGGTCACCGCCGGATATGTTGTGCCATGTTGTTTCTCAATATCAGGATCACTTTGTGTGGAATCTTGGAGACATGCTGGTTCCATTGTCTGTCTTTTTTTCCAATCACTTATTGATACATTGAATAATGATATATTTGTGAGAATAAAATTGCAGTCTACCCTCTCAGCTTTGGGCCAACGCCATGTTGTTTCTCAATATCAGGATAGCTTTGTATGAAATCTTGGAGACATGCTAGTTCCATTGTCTGTCTTTTTTTTTCCCAATCACATATTGATACATTAGATAATGATATATTTGTGAGAATAAAATTCCAGTCTATCTACTCACCCTCAATTCATTACCTGTATCATTTTACGATTACATTTGTACAGAACTACTACCTTTTTAGAGTTTATTCGTTTTTATATTAAAATTTATAACTAATTTCGGTATTTTTGTAAGTTCGTCATTATGTGATATATAATTCATTGTATATTTCATCATCTTGTGTTTATGTTTAGAATTTTATTTGAAACTGAATGTTTTGTCTTTAATAAATAATGACACTTTCATTTATTCTCGTCTGTCAAAGATGGCTTGAATTCTCCAACAACCTTCAATGTCTTGGTGTGTACAATTCTCTGTATAAACTAGATTCGTTGTGATGGCTTGTATCTAACTGATTCTACACGTCTTCCTGGTTTATAATCTAAACCATTATGTTACGTAAAGCCTTGTGTAGGAGATTTATCTGGGTTTAATTTGGCTGTTACCAACCCAGTATTTGTTTTTTTATTGATGCTACATGTCGGCCTTTCTTGACACTAGATTCATATAAATATTTCGAGTCATGTTCTAGATTGGATGAAGGCAAAGGCTAATCCCACATAGCGGAGTTTGAAGAGAGAGAGACATTGACATTTGAAATGATTTTATTGACAATTAGTCAATTTTTACGAAAAAAAAAAACAATGATAATATAAATGAATAAATGATGAGAGAGAGGCTGGGTTTCTGGAGAGCCAAACGCCTGGAAGAACTTGCAGGGTTTGTGGCTATTCAAGGTAAAATAACGGATGGTAAGCATCGGTTCTCCTCTATCCTCCTCTGCCAGTACATTTCAATTCCATAGTCTAAACATTTTGTCTTTAGATTTATATTATTTTTGTTTATATTATTCTTTCTTTCTTTCAATTTGTGTGTGGTGACCTCGCTGATCAATTTTCGCCATCTCTTTCAGTCTACATTCATATTTTTGTTTCTTCTATGAGTAGTCTGGTGATTTATATAATTCAATTGATTCATCTTCTTCTACGTCTTCTTTACCTCTTTCCTTTCAATCAATTCTTGAACAATGTTTCTCTCTTTCTTCTGTCACTTTCCTTCTTTTCTGATTATATGACTACAGTACCTGTGCGGAGTCAGCCTTTCTGAATGTGATCTACCAAAACACTAGTATTAATCAAACAGGCACTCAATACATCTCGAGATGTTCCGACCCGCTGGCCGAAACAAACAATTCTATCTCCACAGGTAAAGTGATGTTAGTTCTGCAGTTGAATCATTAATAGCAAATAAGAACATAAAGTCGCTAACATGTACTAGACACGCACAGATGCTTCAGAAGGAAAAGGCCCTTTACAAAAATAAATGGAAATGTAGCTTAATTAAATTGTATGAATCGAAGCTACCATGGTTATAGATCACAAGGCTGTCTCAATATTGCTAAGCTATAACATGAACTCATAAACTCACGAAGATATTTGGTCATGCTCACTTGGTCAAATAATTTTATAGCTGTATATACCTATTTTAAATATAATATTTAGAAGCCAAAGAAATAGGCTAAGATTCAGACATATGTATATATAGCTGTATAAAAAAGCATACAATCCCTGGAAGAATGGCACAATAAGTATAAAATAGCGATAGCATATACTTTGAAGAATTCTCATCTTGCCAACAACTTGATTTTTTTAAATTATTCTTCAAGACAAATTAACGCCTGGTTCCATAATTGGTTAACAGGTTTCAAATATTTTTTCTTAGACAAAAAATATAAATTAAGGCGGGGGGGGGGGGGGTAAGGATGAATGTCTTTCTTACTCAGGAGACAAGCTGTAATCTTCGACACTTGAAGCGAACTCTAGAACAATCTCCATTCCAACTTTTGTCTAATTCAAACGGATGAAAGTCATTATGTAAGACCCATCGAATCTCTTTAAAGACGCAGAAAATTTTAGCATTATATATATAACACACAAATAAATATTTACAAATATTTATAAATATTTTTTTTCAACTGATGGTATGAAATATGAAACAGTGAACTCTGATAAGATGATGTTGTAAGCTCCAATTGAATCCTGGCCCTGTAAGGATGATCACCTCAATGGCGGATGGGCGTTCCCTTATTTGATGGCATTCCGCACGGCCGAGTCTCTTTGTCCTCCCGAATCGGATAGAAATTTGTACTACACGCTTCCTCTAGTACTGTGTGTAGAAATGGGCACTAGACTCTGACATCTGAGTGACTTGATAATGTTTCATTTTATCGTATAGGTATAAGCCAATTAAAATCTATATCTGAACATTACCTTCTCTCTCTCTCGATGTTATAACAGTTCAATTGTAGCCTAACCAATTCTCTCGCAATATACAGAAAAGACACAGCTACCTCAACCAATGATTTATTCAACTCCCGACTTTTCAGTGACTTACTGCCACTCTACTCAGGGGAATGGTTATTTTGGATCCTAGCTCTACTTATATACATACAAGATCGTGTATGTACAACGTGGGATCAATAATTTCCAGGAATGAGACTGAATCACGTAAAATATTCAAAATAATAAAATAATTTTATAAGGACCTTATAGATAAAACATTTATCAACACGTAGAAAAAATATTGATCACACAGACGCACGCGCTCAGGTTTTTTTCGAATTTATAAGCTCGAGTATATCAGAACATTTTCTAACTTCAGTATGGACTGTATTGAAAAACAGCGAGTCTGCATAGAGTTTTGCTTTAAATTGCTTTAAATTTTATAAGTAGAACTAGGATTCAAAATAATCGTTCTCCTGAGGATAGTAACAGTCTGCCACTGAAATGTCGGGAGTTGAATACATCATTGGTTTATGTAACTGTGTTTTTTCTGAATCAACTTCCAACCAAACAACAAATGATATTCAGAATCTCACAATATTTTTACAGAGGCAACGTGGAACTCTTCCAATTTCCAAAAAGACTTTGTTTATGATCTTGTAACGATTGATACCTTCATCATCCTGGAGAAATACATTAACATAATGAATAAATATTATTGGATTCAAAGTTTGAAAAAGAACTTTTAACGAAATCTTGATGAAGGTATAAGCTTCTTAACTAATAAAAAAAACGTAAATGTCCTCTAATTAGTCGGTGCGAAAAGAACAAGGGGTAACCTAACTAATTAGTGGCTATTACTTGATAGTATAGCGGCGATGTAATTAATAGTTTTAAGCGTCTTCTGACTCAAAAAGATTCGTTGAAGGTAGATTATTAATTGAAGTGCCGCCCCCTCGGTGACGTGATCGAGGTTAAGGGAATATTGCTCTGGCGCAATATAATTAATCAATTAAACACGATAGGTAATTATTATAATTAATTATTGATTAAGTTATTTTCCCTTCTTTATATAGGTGTAGAAATAGATGGTTTAACATGGTCTTATAAGTGCCAACTGAGGATTTACCTTTTTTTTTTCAAACGACTAATACACATTATGGAAATGGCTTTTTTCTTCAGTTTATGTTTTCTTATATTATCCCTCCTATCTTCGTCTTCCTGCAGTTTATTCTTGTTCATTAATGGATGAATTATAATATGAAAATAATATTTTTATCTAATTTATAAAAATCGGATGTAATACAGTAAATGTGCCATAAGCCAACTGATGAGATTTTCTGTGCGACCAGGTTTGTAGATAAAATAAAAAATAGCTGGCTGATCTAACCTTTAATTAAAGACCAGGAGAGACCAAAGTTAACATGATTTCAAGCTATGTTTATTAATGGGAGGTTAGCTCTACCATTCGAAAACTAACTATTTTAACCGTTGGGAAAAGCCCCAAGATATTTACAGTAGAACCTTCAAGAGAGGACACCTCTCTACAAAGGACAGTTTTCATTTGAAAAATTACCATTTTTACAATTTAGCAACTCTTCAGTAAGAGGACACCTCTCCTTAAAGGACACTTTGGCTCTACAATTAGGTCTCCTTTACAGAGAGGTTCTACTATACTAAAAAAAACCCAAGTGGCGTTCAATTGATGCATTGGTGAATCTAGTTCAGCCATCCCATTCTTTTCATAGATATATGTAGCGTCTTTTTATTTTCGCAATCAGTAAATATCAATCGTTTGGTGGCGTATTTGGCTAATTTATTATTGTCCTAGAAAGGCTTAACATACAGTACAGGCGACCACCTCTCCTTGAGCAGACACTTGTGTAAAATAGATATTGAATTGATCTTATCCAACCTCCAATGACGGCACCTCCAGGAGGGACCGGGAGAAACCATGTTTTTGGGTTATTGTCTCTCATGGAAATGTATAGTGAATTTCCAGAAAAACTGCGAGTGCATAAATATATAATAGAAAGTAACTTGTACATGTCAAATGGGATAGTTTTGGTTTCACAAAGAGGAAAAGCTTGAAACATTTGTGTCCTTTAGATAAAACTGTTCTCTCCGAAATATGTAAAATGTAAAGAAGTGAGATACTGCATTACTTTATTGCTGCAATCATCCTGCATGTATGATGATACTCACTTTTGCACCATAAATACATCAAACAGAGCTTCCATGTTTTGTTTTGTTATTTATAGAAGTAAAGCATTACTCTCTCCTTAGAATTATTTATTAAATTAATTTTGTTCAAAACTTATTCCCTTGTGAAAAAAACGCGTACATGGTTAGCGTTTCTTGAGAAATCAAGAATGGGTATTTGGCCAATTCTGGAATAATTAAAAATCAACGAATAGTTGATATTTATTCCGATAGATCGCGCAAGCCATCAGCAACTTTCAGTTGCACGATAAGGAGATTAAAAATTTATTCCCTTGTGTTCTGGCTTAAATCCTTCCAAAGAAAAGTTTACCTCAGATACTGTTACACATGTATAGGAGTGGAGAGATTTCGTAGTCAGCTGTTCCAGGTTTTCCTATTTCAATTTTCATTACCACGTGCCATTCCTACCGATAATGTGCTAGGTCAAGTTTCTATCCATATAATAATCATCTTTGATAGTGAATGGACCGATGTGATCTGCTCCATGTACAAGCCATCATCATCTTTGCTAATTCAGGGAGAATAAAGACATATTTATTAATTGGATATTTGAAAAGTATAAAGAACATTTGGGCAGAGTGCTGAAATATTGCACTTTGAATTCCTGGAAGGATCAAATATATTCCAAAACAAAACCAAAGAAAATGTTCCCGACCCTAAACAATAAACATAACATTGAACTGAAGAAAAAACGTTCCAACCGGAGCATAAAAATATTAAACACATGTGGCAGATATTTCATAGAATAAAAACCAATATGCTAATATATAAAGCGACTTCATAAATTATAAAAGAGCAAAAAATAGACTTTGATAGGATGGTTAATGGAAATAAGGTTTCATAAGGAAAGTTGAAGAAAAATTGACTTTTTTTTTTTTTTCGAGAAAATTGGTTTTCCTGGGCGTTAATCCGCGAGTAGAAAATGATGAGTTGGTGCGTGTAAGGGTTAGGTAAACACTCTTCAATCTTATAGCCTTATAGCTTGTTGCGTCTTTACCACCGCAGTATTGGCTGCAGGCGTAACATGTGTTTGTCTAGCGGGGTTATATTGTCGGTAAAAATAAAGATTTACCGAGATTTGTACACAGTTTTTAAGAAATACTTCTATACAAGATTCTGTACATGTTCGCGACTATTATATAAATTTGATTACTATAGCTGAGAGAGAGAGAGAGAGACTAGCAGAAAATTGACATGGACCCAGAGCAGCAGCTATACACACCCAAGATAGTGGACATTGCGACTGCTGTGATAGAGATGCAAAGGGACATCTGAGACTCTTCATTGGACACGACAACAACAACATTACTTTAGTTAAAAATGCCAATTTTAATTGTATAAAACTGCTAGCTGGACAAATAAAATTAGTGTGTTTGTTGTCAGTCATAGAATCGGTCTAGTTCTTTGAGTCTGTGTTCCAATTAATTAGCGTTAGAAGATTCGCCTAGTCGAAGAGGGTTGATATTGCTCGTGTAGTCAGAAGGTTTTATAAAGAATCGAAAGGCTCTAATTCAAGGTTAATAATCAGCTGAAAAGGCCTGGCCTATCTAGATACAGTCCACGCTCTGCCAAACCAAAACATAAAGTACTAACCAGGCTTATAGATAAAGGAAGTGGCAAGGATTCCTAGCTAACGCTGCTAGGCCCTCATCTGCTACTGTCCAGTACATGTGTAGAATAGATTAGATCAGAGTGGTTTCATGATGAAAGAACATCCTTGAACGTTGCTAATGGCAATCTATTGGAATAAAAGCCTGAAAGTCAACGTGATTGGCTTGCTAATTTGAGAAAATAGTTGTTCTATTTCTGAAAATAAAAATTAATGTTCAGAATATATCCATTCCAATAGATCAGCACCATTCAGTTACATTTTTTTTTGCTTATCCCTAGTACACGTGGTGGTACAGGCCATGATAATCATGGTGGGTAGTTAGCGACAGCTTTTTCTGTAAGTGCACCACATGTCTATGCATGTGAAAAGCAGTTCGACTTTGCACTTACAAATATGCCAGAGCCCCATTTGGTTACTTGCACTCGCTGGGGGGTTGGACTTTTGCAAGAATCGGGGGCCATTGGAGCATTTTTTTTTTTAACAGAAAAAAAGTGTCCAATGCGGGAATCGAACCCGGGTCGTAGTGGTCGGAAACCAAACGGTTTAACCAGCCTTCCACCGACCCCCATTCAGTTACATGATCGATGAATGCACACACACATATCTTTATTAAAACCACTGGTCTTATACAGATTCACTACAGGAAGGAAGCATAGACGGTGCTTCTATTGATCAATCAATACACATTACATGTATCCAGTAAGACACCCGTGTGGACCTGTGCTAGCCATGTTGACTACTGAGTGACCGCTTATGACAGGTTTTACTTCTCAAATACATTGTTCATCTTTGTCTAGTACAAAGTATTTATGGCGTTTGTCTCTTCAACATGCGCTGGCCTGGGGGAGAAACCAAGCTTTCCATCAAAGAAGAAATTTACCCCGTAATAAAAGCATTGAGCTCTTTAAGAAACTGAACAACTGTCCGTTATAGTCAGTCCTAACCAAATACTTCGATGATAATTCTATTATAATCTCATTTTAACATTATCATCATTAGAAATAGATAATAGTATATTATTTTCATTTATATTAAGCGTATCTTTTTTTCTCTCGTTTATATTATCTCTTCATACAGATGAATGATCCGGCTTCGCCTGGAATTTACCTGAGTGAAAGTCTGATCAAGCAATGATTCTAATTAATATTTAATATTGTACTTATTATAATCTTATTAATTGCATATTGTGTCATTATTATCACCATTATCTGTGCACGAGGTACGCTCCACCAAATGGCAGAATTTGACTTGTATTTATTATCTTGTGGTTATATAAATAAAAGTTATACGAGAAAAAAATGATAAGGCGACAAGTTTCCTTTATATTTCAGAGTTCAGAAAATCCCTCAAGAGAAACCAATCAATCAATACAGTGGAGATAAACCTTCTCAATAAAAGTAACTTTTCACTTTCGCGTGTTAAATAACAAAGGTTTTATTTGTGTTTAAAAACAACAACAACACAACAACATGCAAAGATAAAATAGTAAAATTATCCTGATATAAACTGTTTTCAACAAAAGGGACCTTCGTAGTAACCAATTGTTTTAAAATAGGTATTGTTCCAATAAACCCCGATTTTGCACATGTCCAACCCCACCAGTGAGTAATTAAATTGGGCCCTTACATCGCTTTGACTGCAAAAGTTGAACTGTTATTACATGTGAAAACATGTGATGTATTTACAAGTGGTGCACATGGCTTGTTTGAATTATGTGTTGTTGAGATAGGTTACAAGAATGGTAACTACGACTATAGCTGTTTTTTAAACCCTCGGGGTCACAATGAAGACATCATGAGTGCCCTGTAGATGACAAATGTGAGAAAGTGGTGCAGCAAGGAGTTCGATTTGCCCGGATCTGTCTACGTCCGGGTAACCGAATTGCCAGTTTTTAAGGCGTCTGTTCACAAAAAAATGTCAATGTTGCCAGATGACTAATCGGCAGAACGATAGATGTGACCTCCAAAGTTGCCAACCGCGTTTTTTCCGGCCTATCTGGACAATTATCCAGCGATCATTATTGGAAGTAATTGGCCACGTCTTAGAGAAAGCGTTTTGGTGGGTGTTTTTTTTATTTGGTGTGATTGCAGGTCTCCCCGTTACTACGTGGCCTAATGACGCGCGGGGGTGGATTTCCCAGCCAAGGCTACACCCTTTCATTAACGCTGCTGCTGCTGACTTTCAATGCACAAGTTGTGCTGAAAGGTCGCTCGAGCGTTATGGATTGTTGTTGTTGAACATTTCTATTCTATAAATGCGATTATATTTATAATCGGTATTGTAAAATATCATCTTTTTGAGTAAAATTATCTTACAACGAATTGTATCTTAACTTTTGGTCAATATGTTGGTCTTATGGTCAATTTGTATTGACTCGATGTCGGGCATCATTAACTCAGTTTTATCATTTATGCCCCGGTTAACTATTCTCACTATATTGTAGTTTACCCAAGTACATTATTATAAAACAGATTATCATCAAATTTTTATCTCGGATTGTATAATAGTAGAGAGAGAGAGCTTTACCATAATTTCGCCTGCTTTCCTTTCACTAAATGAAATGCTGAAAGGAGATGACATAAAAACATAGAAATCTTCGTTATAATGGAATTCACGAGAACTCTTCTGCTCTTTGGATTCCTTCCATGAATATTTTCAAGTTCTCATTTGTCACATACTTCCCTCACACTTCAAATAAGCACGCGAGATCGGTAAGGATCTCTGTTCCGCGCGCCACCCGACTCCTGTTTATTTACCTTCGTACATTATGGGGAACAAAGCAAGTATGCAGTTGCATGTTTAGCAGGTGCTTTCATTGCTGATAGAAGAACTTAAATGAGGTCTGATTGCTCCATTTTCTGATTTCACTGGTATCCAGATAAGGTGAGATATTTGTTTACGCGACTCTTCTTCATTGGCATTCATGAATTATAGGAGACAAAGCAAGCAACATGCAGGTGTATGTTGCTTGGTTTGGCAAGTGCTTTCATTGCTAAGAGGAGAAATTGAATGAGGTCTGATTGCTCCCCGTCATTTTCTGGTTTCACTGGTATCCAGATAAAGTAAGGATCTTTGTTCGCGCGACTTCTCTTCATTGGCATTCGTGCATTATGGGAACAAAGCAAGCAACAAGCAGGTGTATGTTTCTTGTTTTGGCAAGTGCTTTCATTGCTGAGAGGAGAACTTGAATGAGGTCTGTTTGCTCCATTTTCTGATTTCACTGGTATCCAGATAAGGTGAGATATTTGTTTACGCGATTCTTCTTTATTGGCATTCGTGAATTATAGGAGACAAAGCAAGCAACATGCAGGTGTATGTTGCTTGGTTTGGCAAGTGCTTTCATTGCTGAGAGGAGAACTTGAATGAGGTCTGTTTGCTCCATTTTCTGATTTCACTGGTATCCAGATAAGGTGAGATATTTGTTTACGCGATTCTTCTTTATTGGCATTCGTGAATTATAGGAGACAAAGCAAGCAACATGCAGGTGTATGTTGCTTGGTTTGGCAAGTGCTTTCATTGCTGAGAGGAGAACTTGAATGAGGTCTGATTGCTCCCCGTCATTTTCTGGTTTCACTGGTATCCAGATAAGGTAAGGATCTTTGTTTATGCGATTCTTCTTTATTGGCATTCGTGAATTATAGGAGACAAAGCAAGCAACATGCAGGTGTATGTTTCTTGTTTTGGCAAGTGCTTTTATTGCTGAGAGGAGAACTTGAATGAGGTCTGATTGCTCCCCGTCATTTTCTGGCTTCACTGGTATCCAGATAAGGTAAGGATCTTTGTTCGCGCGACTTCTCTTTATTGGCATTCGTGCATTATGGGGATGAATTCAAGTAACATACAGAGAGCATCATCCAATAGCCACCGTCAACAGGAAGATCAACTTCACTCCTGGCCCCCACAGATGGGATTCTTCCTTCTTGACTTGTCGGTCCGCCCCCCTCAACTATTCTTGGTGGCGAACACATGTGGTCGAACTGCTATTATGTATTTGGTCATATAATTCAATGTAAAATTAAATATCGTCTGTAAATATTAACTTATCATCATCTTGTGTTTACACTCTTTTATTCCTACATATCTTAAAATATAATTTATATTTGTTGCTAATAAATAATATTTTATAGAACTCTCTGAATTAAACTTAATAACCTAAATACATCACAGTTGGTGACGAGGATAAAACTATTTCAGGTACGTTAATTATACAAAATGCTTTCGCACAAAATATAGTCACTTTCAGAATTTTAATAAAGTCGGCAGTTTTTGTTAAATATCTGCGTTCAGAATGTCTAGTAAATGAAACACTTGAAAGTAAATGTATCCAATCCTTTAACCATTATAGATTTAAAAAAAAAAATTGTGTAAATTGGCCGAAGATCGATTTGCACCAGAAGATTTGGTGTCCAAAACTTTGGGCGAAATTGTCACTGTTTGCAATACAAATTGCAATTGCAATGCAATTGTCACAAGTTTCAACATCACCTATCACCGAAAGTAATTGCCGCCAGATTTAAAATGTATAAGAGGATGCAGGAAAAAGGAATCCATAGCAGAGTATATGGCAGTATTAATAAATCTTGTAGATTCGCATAAATTTGTGAATAGTCTTAATGAAATGTTAAGAGATAATTGGTGTTAGGTCTGATGAATTACAGAATAGAATACAGAAGAGAGATGAAGAAAATCTTGATAAAAATGTGAAATCGCTTCAGCATATGAAGCTGCTGAAAATAATCTTATTGTTATTTGACAAAATGAAAATAAAAGTATGCATATAATTAAAAATAGCTCCGAGATTAAAGTGTATTGTTCCCATTGTGGTAAAAGTTATCATTCTTTAAATAGTTGTTGCTTTAGAAAATCTAAATGCCATAATTGCGAAAAAATTGTCACTTGAGGTCAATATATGTAAAAAATAAAAGATAATTAAAAATAAAAATTATTTTTCAAAATATACAAATTCAAACTATGCCAATATAATTCAGCATGCTGAATTAAATAAAGGTAAAATGTTAATATAATCCAAGACAACACACAAATAGAAAAAAAAGTACTATATATAAATAAATATAGATTATAAATGTGTGATTTTTAAGTTTGATACAGGCAGTTATTACACTTTAATGCCAACAGATATTGTTAAAAAAAATACTGTAAAATAAATTAAATCCTGTGAGTTTAAATCTTCGATCATTCTCGAATACCAAAATAAATGGCGTAAGGGAAAATAGATGTATTTTTAAGGAAGAGATATTAAAAAACTACCTTTAATAATCACAGATGCTAATAGGCAGATATTGCTTAGCACAAGTTGAAATACAAGTTTGCCAACAAGATTATTAAAATTTTCAGACAAATTCGATTAATGAAATCTCCTGTTGCTCACTTCTGAATAAATTATTCAAATGTTTTCAACACTTCAGGCATTGGGGTGGTGAAAAATCACCAATCCCCCACCTGATTCTTAAAATGGATACTAATCCTAAATTCTTTGAAATGAAAAACGTTCAATTCCGCGGCGTCAGCCAGGGCGTAGGCCGAGTGAGGGCAGGGCCAGCGAAGCCCCCAATACAGGCATTGACCCACCGGGTAGGAGCCAGAAGGTCGGGTAGCCGGAGACAGCCACCTATGATGGGGAGGTTCAGGATCTGAGGCGGGGTAAGCGCACAGTGGTCCAGCGTGAAGATGTCGACCGCCTCCCAGATCTTATGATGCCGGAGACGCCGTGGCGAGAGCCAGGACCGGGATGGAGGTGGATATAGCCACGCATCGCTCCGGCCAGCCAGGAGTAGGCATTGCGGCTTCCACGCAGTGCGGTCTGCACGCCCTTTAAACACGACAACCGCAGCTGGTTCTCGATGTCGATGAGGCCGAATCCTCCAAGAGAGACGGGTCTCGCCAGGACGCTACCAGGAAACCAGGCGGTGCGCTCCGGCCCCCAGATGAACCGCGCAAGACGTGCCTGGATCTTGTGGATAGTACGGTCGGTAGGCAGGTAGCCGTGGATGTGATGGACCACCGAGGAGAGCACCAAGGAGTTGGCCGCTCTGGCCTGGCCGACGAGAGAGAGGCCGCGGGTGTAGGGAGACCACCTCGTTATAGCAGCTTCGAGCAGGACCAGGATATGTCTTTCTTGGGCTGAGTTTTGATTTCCTGGCGTCACATTGCAGCCCAACACCTTCAGCTCGACCAACGACCAGGAGATGCCCAGTGGAGCGTCGTTGCGGGCACGCCAGGCGCCGCACCATAGACCTTTGCTCTTAGTGAAATTTCCCTTTATACTCGGAATAATTACAGTGAGATAATGTTCATAATTCAATTCATATAATTCAAAAGTGTGAAAAACTGCCTCTCAGTTTTTAAAAGGAGGGAAGGAATTGTTATATATTTGATCAAAAAATTCTATGATTATAATATATTAAATATCATCTCTCTGTAAATATTAACATATCATCATCTTGTCTACATTCTTTTATTCCTGTATATCGAAATATTAAAATCTAAGTTGTATTATTTGTTACTGATAAATAATATTTTATAAACCCCTAAATTAAACTTAAGAACCCAAATACACATTACACTTTGCCACCATGGGGATGTTGAAGCTTTCTTTCGGACATTGTCATAACAACATATTCATCTAATTACGTACCTATACATAGAGGCCAGGCTCTCAACCTGAAATTCCATGTAGGGCAGCGACCTGCTGAGAAACATTGGGAAATAAATAAAACAAAAAAATCATAGCTGATACTGTACAGGGGGTAATCTACTTTTAAAATAACAAATTCGAAACGCCATAAAATATTTTTATTATTTTATTTGAATTTTATGTTCAATGGGATTTCTCAACTCCGAGCAACCTTCTAAAGGCCGTTAAATGAAAGACGGAGGCAAAAATATCGAAATCATTTGAAATGTGGCTCTGGAAGATAGAAGAAAGAATAAGACAGGTTATTAGCATCATGGAATGAATAAATCTTGAGAACAGAGGAACCATGGAGGCCATTAGTAAAGGCACTAATAATTGAATGCAAGACGTGTATTAACATTATTTTTCTCTCGAATTATCACTTATGTCAATATTGGAAGAGACCAAAGATAGAGACGCGACATTTTTCTTTATAGAGAAACACACGTCGCGTCTACCTTTGGTCTCTTCCAAAAAAAGGTAATCTGCGATTCCTTATTTTATAATTACGTCCATATTACTAACCTACTTGCATATCATAACTGTATTTATTGATTTTACTCGGAGTATTACTGATAGATATTGATTTTTCTTGATTTTATTCGAATTATTACTGGTAACAATGTTACTAACCAACCGCGTATCATAAACGCTTTCATTTTAATCAATTTTATCGGTTTAATACTGGTAGGTATTGATTTTTAATGTTCTTACTCGAATATTATTACTGATAGTTATCCATATACAGTAAATTTGCTTGAATTTCCACTGATGCCAACATCGCTTATTTACCTGTATGCCATCACAAAAATATATATTTTATTAGAATTATTCATTGATGACCATCATGCAAATCACAAAGGTATCGTTTTTTTATATTGATTTTTACCCCAAAATATTATCGTTATTATGTGTCCTAATAGTGAGTTCTTCAACCTTCTATAAACTAAGAGTCAAAAGTTCCACCTCAAATTAAGAAAAGTTTTCTGTTTGAAGAGTAGGTAGGGTGTAGCCAGCCATCCGACAATTCCGTTTTGAAGATGACTCTCCGAAAATTTTAATCCGAAGGAGCATAAATTAAAAGGAGAAAGAAAAATAAAAATGGAGAGAAGAGGTTATTTTGCCTTTTAAACATGAAAGTTAATTTTAAAAATCTGCGATCGCCAGGGTTTCTTCCCTAAATTAAACGTAGTGGCAATTTATTGAAGAAGGGCGGAGACTCCTCCTTCCTTAAGATTCCTCAAATTTATAATTTCCTCGGACGCCCACAAGATGGCCGCCCCTCTCGATTAAATCTTTGGGGGATAATAAAAATATTCTTAATTTGATCTTTTTTTCCGGGTGGGATGCCGCCGCTTTCAGCATCTCTTTATCTTTCCTTTCTTTAAAGGAATCCTTTAAAAAATCTGAGAGGAAGGAAGGATTGTTTATATTACACTCGGTGGGATATGCTGGCATTTTGAATATTATTTTTTTCCTACGAGATGAGGAAGTTTGTGAAGTAATGGGATGGCTGAAGGTGTTGTTTAGTGGCAGAAAAACTCTTTCTTTCCTTTAAAAGTATTTAAAATGATTAGGAATTCCATCCTGACGATTCTTTTGTAAGTTTTCTTAAATTTTGATAGTATATTTTCAATTAAGTCTCACTTTGCTATTCTTTATTGCCTTGATTGACTAATCTCGTATCTGGAAGCTTACCAAAATTCGGTTTGGAATCAACGTAAAAGCAAATTTTATTTTCTAATTGATATCCTTGTTTATGTGCATGCTGTTATTTCATTTGTTCGTTCAAATAGGTAAAAAGGCCCCGCTGTTGTTCGTTAATCCCACAGTGGATCCGGGCTGACACAGACCAGTTGATGATCCGACTAACTAATATTTGTGAGTATTCACTCGGAATGATTTAAGAGTCAGAAGACATGTCAGTCTGTCTCCTCACGTCTGAGGAGGAAGGACACAAGCTCCCTCCTTCATTAACAGGCAGTCTCTCTTGTTTGCCCCAAGGTTAGCCCTACAAGATCTTTAATGTGATCCATCCATCTTTTCCTAGGTCGCTCTCTTGTTCCTTCTACCTGCCCCGAACAATTTGTTTTTTTCAATCTTTGATCCTGTGGAGTGATTTGTCTGTTATATTTAATAAATATTGTTTACATGTTAATGAGAAGCTTGGTATTTCCTATTTGGAAGATGGTGCTCTCATTGGCTCTTTTGTGGAAGTCCAAAGTCTTCTTCAGAAAAAGCCTCCTCCAGAAGCACAGTCTGGATTGCCTAGGATTACAGTAGAATAAATTTCAATCCTCTAATCCCCATTATTATTATGGTTTTATTAGAAATTTACTACGAGAAAAGGCTTGGCGTAATTAGTCAATGTTGCCCATAACATGCTAACTCTCACATCATGAGAGAATATGAAAATAATAACGTAGAAATATGTAGAAACCTTTTAAATACCAGGCTGTTTCAAATGTTCGTTCCCATTAATAAGATTTTAATGCACATTAAATGATATATAAACAAAAAATATTAATTCGTTGAAGTAGAAACCGTCATTTTCAATAACAGGTTTTCAATTTACTGACGATACCATTCAGGGGTTTAGAGTCTAAAAAGTCACAACAGGCAATTTCGACGTCTTCCCTTTAGAAATGTAGCCATGCATAATCAGATGGCGCAATATCCGGGCTATAAACAGGGTGAGATAGAACTTCAATGCCCTCCAAATCCTTTATTCTATTCGTTGTTAACCTAGCTCGATGAGCTGGAGCGTGGTCATGTTGCAGAAGTACTCCCTTTCAGTTGATCAAAGTAAAGTATCGAGTCTTCAAAACTTCATATACTGGGCTGAATTGTTCTGAGTATAGATCGGCATTAACTGCACGACCATCAGGAACAAGTTCGTAGTGTAAAATACCATCGTGGAACCGAATTTTATTTATTCAAAATGTATTTATATTGTTATATATTTAAATAATTTGATTATTTATTGGGCTTCCGATTTGGGAACGAAGTTTTTATACAGCCTGCCTGGTATAAAGGGGACTATTAGGAGTTCTTGTATACAGAGTTTCAGTTTTCTAGTTTGTCAATAAAATATTATTATCGATTGTGTGCACTATTTATTGACTGAACCTTGTATATACATCGAGTGATGGTCGCAATTAAAGGACAATCTCAAATACAGTGGTAAATGGACACGAATTGATTGCCATGGAATTCGATTGACTTATATATGTGCCAAATAAAACATGGCAAAAATTAAAAGGAAGATGGATAGAAGACACGCGGTGGTTGTTATGTTTCTCCAATAAGATTGTGTTTAGTTGTTGCCCCTTTACTTTTTGATATCTTCTATCATTGTTTGCTTTTCTTTTTTCTTTTTCCTTCTTGGACTCAGTGACGAGTCTATATAAGACTAAATGGCTTAATTAAGGGGTTTTGTTGTTGTTTTTGGGAAAAAATGGCAATGTGTAAAAGGACAAATTGTATTATCCCAATTCGGTTATTTTATTTATAAAATGAGTCCATGAGATATAATGAGGAATTTATCACATTTCAGATTGGTATAAGGATCGTCAACAAAAATGAGAATTATCCTGACCATTTTGACGACATATCACTTCTATCGTGTGAGTAATTTTGTAAACAAATGAATGAATAGAAAAGATATATTTATCTAAAAGTGCATTTTACATGTGATGCGAAGTAATTTACCATGCTGTACCAGCAACCAGGGCTGTATAAAATCAAATTTTAATGAAAAAAGATTCTAAAGAAACTAATATAATTTCGAGGAGACTCTTACTAATCTTACAAACGACTGAATCTAGTAAGTAAACTTAAATTTGTGTTGTTTTACGTTTATATTTACAACCAATCTATAGATTGTATCATTTTCACACACATACAGCTTTATTAAGACCATGGATCTTATACAGATTCACCAAAGGAAGGAGGCACAGATGGAGATCCTATACTCCAGGCAGAACAGAACCCAACAACAGCCTCCAGGTCCGACGCATGTCCAGTTGCCACACCATGCATACGTCAAGGTTAGCGTATCACTGACATGGCGAAATTGTGGTTTTATCATCTTCATACCAATCTATGAACATATAAAAGTTTCGCTAATTTAAAACATTAAGGACATATCGCAAAAAAAGTAATTATTTGTGCAAAATATAACAATTTTAATTTTTTTTTTTATCAAACTGAAAAGAGCAATTTGCCACTTTCACACTTGCTATGTATTTATACTATACGTTATATATGTCTAACAAGATTCACAAAAATACACACTATTTAAGTTTCACGATTTTGTAACATTTCAAAATCCTTGCATATATAAAAATCATATAAATACAAATAATGGGTACACAATATCTGATTATGAGAACTGAGAGCCCATCTGCCCCACATATGAAGATACAAATCCACAGTTCCGTGGTCCACTCCAGAGTTCCATAGCCAGGAATATCACATGTAGTCTTTGATAAAGAGTCTCGAAATCAAAACATAAAGGATTAGTTAATCTTAAACTGTTGTTTATTACTATATGGAAGCGCTGTACAATGATTATAGGTTTGATCGCCTTTTTGTAAATTTCAGTCGCAATGTCTTTGGGAACATTTCTAACACTTTTTAAGGCTGATATCTTTATTTGATAAAATTGTTCTAGAAGTTTTGACTCTTTACTGAATTTTCGGACACCGTGAACTTGATATTTTTACTTTTAATGACAATGTTGTAGACGAACCTCTCTGGTGAGTTCAACTTCGGGACTACTTAGAGGTGAGTTCACCCGCGGACTTCTTAGACGATCTTTCACATCTTTCCTGGCGTCTGCCATCTATAAGTACTTCCTCCGCGTGGAACTGAGGAGTGTTCAAGAAGACCTTGTCTGGAGGTGGACTCTCTCAAAGTGGGGAAGCCTTCCCTTGCTGAAGAAATGTGTATAAATACAACTATATATATTTCACTACATTTTAGCTACCCTTTATTTACTTCCTTTTTTTTCTTTCTGTAACAATTGATTAGAAGAATCAATCAAATTGTCTTTCACATCTTTCTATCTTCTGCTATTATTTTCAAGTTTGCATAGCTAATGTCGTTAAGTAGGTTTAGAAGTTGCCCTGATAGTAGTAGTTATAATTTTCACCAAACCATCAGAAGTATTATACATAAGAACATTGATATGGCGGTTTGTACCTTTCCTATCGTAGCATTAGAGTCATCCCAATAGACTTGTTGAACACTATGAGGTATGTAGACATCAACAATACCATAACTATATTGTAAGATTATAAACTCAAAAAGAGCTTCTTCTATAGAACATGTTTATTTCATTAGCTTTCGAACGACATCTTTCTTCAACGGGCGTAAAGACAATTGTCTTATATAATTCTTGTTCTATAGAAGAAGCTCCTTTTGAGTTTATAACCTTACAATATAACTATGAGGTATATTTAACCGAGTATAAACAACGGTAACCCATCAACACAGAGGTATTTATACGCCCGTTGAAGAACGATGTCGTTCGAAAGCTAGCGAAATAAACATGTTCTATAGAAGAAGCTCCTTTTGAGTTAATAATCTTACAATATAACTATGAGGTATATTTAACCGAGTCACCGAGTATATATACCCGAGTATAAACAACGGTAACCCATAAACACAGAGGTATTTATACGCCCGTTGAAGAACGATGTCGTTCGAAAGCTAGCGAAATAAACATGTTCTATAGAAGAAGCTCCTTTTGAGTTAATAATCTTACAATATAACTATGAGGTATATTTAACCGAGTCACCGAGTATATATACCCGAATATAAACAACGGTAACCCATCAACACAGAGTTATTTACAGACGCGGTAAAATATCCAGGATTCTGAAGGAACCATTTAGAAAACGCTTGTTTAGGCCTGACAACCTCGACGACATTTAAATATGCATACGATCATTGAAATTCATGAGATGGCAGACGAATTAAAAGTGGCAACACAAATTAAAATGGAGTCCTATTGGCATAATGGAAAGTGGACTTCATCAGCTCCTGATGCGTTAATTGGAACAATGGCGTACAAGGTCGAGGCAATCTTGCCTAATTAAATATAAAAAGGAATTAACATTTTTGGATAGACTCCGGACGTCCTATTTCCGGTTTCCTAAAAACTCGTCTGCTTACAATAGCTGTCCATTATTCTGTGCGATCACACAGTTCTGTTTTTTAAGGTGGCGTTAACCCTGCACTAATTTCTCTTAATCCTTTGGCGCATTCATCTTTTGTAATTAATTAGCCAATTCTTAAAGATTTTCGATCCAATTTCTTTATTTTATTTTTAAAGAAAGCTCTAAAAATGAATACCAGGCTGTATAAAGTTCGTTCCCAAAGTGGGAACCCAATATAAAATCAAATTATTTAAATGTATACCAATAGAAATATAAAAAATATTTTAAATAATTTATCATATATATAATAAAGTGTTTTATGATTAAATAAATATCCCTATTTTCATATATATGCAAATAGAATTAATATTTTGTTATTTTTTCAGATATGCAGCCTGAGGTAAACACAAGAATATGACAACGGTCGCTGTGATAGGGTTCCTGTTTAAGTCTGGAGACATTTCAGCCATTGTAATTCACTCAAAGTCTGTGTATGGAAACGACGCCATGGATAGAAACACAATACAGAGATGGATTCAGCATTTCCAAACTGGTGATTTTGATTTTAGTGGTAGACCAACCATTGTAGTGACGGACAAAATTTTTCTCTAACGGAGGATTTAATAAAAAAAAAACCGACTTATCAAATAATTGAAAACCTTCCCTGTCTGAAAGAAGTGTTTTAAAACTTTTAATGATCTTGGATATTTAAAATCTTGGCCAAAAAATGGGCGCCTAAACTACTACCACGAGAAATGATGCAAATTCGGTATAGATTTGTTTAGACCCATGGAGACTTTTTTTGAAAAACCTTATCAGGTGTTTGAGGGTGTGATAACATGTTATGGAACTTGGATTTATCATTAAGATCCTCCTCAAAGCGTGAAACAAAGTAATGGAGCCATAATATATCGCCAGTAAAGAAAAACCAAGGCTTACCCTTTCCAAGGACAAAATCCTGATATCTATCTTTTGTGACCAAGAAGAGTTAATATTCATGGACACTCTTGAACGAAATTCTTCTATCAACAAAAAATATGTTGTAAATCCTTAGAAAGTCTAAAAATATCAATTGAAACGAAAATATTCAACTTAAAAAAAACCTAATCAAATTTGAACAGAATAATGCGAGACTTCACACAGCGCACATGATTTTGGCGAAGCTTACAGGGTATGGGTGGATGCCTCACCCCGCGTTCAGCCTTGACCTGGCACCCCCAGAATTTTACTTGTTTGGAAGATTAAAGGGTTTTTACGTGATAAAATATTTTAAATCGATGCAATTTTACTCCAATTTGTTATAGGGTGGTTCGGAGAGCTCGATAAGACGTTTTATCAAAGTTATTCGCAAGTTGGCAACAAGGCTGAATCAAATGTGTACAGAAGGAAGGTATTGAATGATTCTAATATAAAGTGGACTGTTAGGATTTTTAAATAAGTAGTTTCAGTTTTCTAGTTTGTCAATGGTGGTGTTTTGTCTCTGCAGGCCCCAGCGCGCCGGCTCCATCGGACGCAGTAGCATGGATCGTCAATTTCTGATTTTAGTTTGTGCACTATTTATTGGCCGAACCTTGTATTACCAGGTTGTATCAAAAGTTCCTTCCCAAAGCAGAAGCCCAATATAAATTTAAATAACCCCGACACAAGAAGACCATGGTAACCCTGTAATTAAGAGGATAAATCTGTAGTTAAACAGGATCGCTTTGGCCATAAAGTGATGTCTGTGATATTGTACACTACGAACTTGTTCCTGATGGTCGTGCAGTTAATTCCGATCTCTTAACACAAATATATAACACGCCATCTATACATATAAAATAAAAGGATTGTTCCAGCCTTAAATATGCAAAATTGTTAGAATTTACTTTTGTTAATTATTGTTAAATTATGTAAATTTTAGAAATGTATATAATCTTGATTTTAGAAAATAAAGACAGTTATTAAGTATACGTGGTTGAGTCATTAGAGTTGGTGAGACAAGAGTTATTAATATATACGTGGTTGAGTCATTAGAGTTAGTGAGACGAGACAATAGCAGTTATTCAAGTTTGAATGAGTTAGCTCGCTGAGTCAGGAAGCATAGAATTAAAACCAGCGTTAAAATAAGAATTAGGCGGTGATTCCTCCTTAGTGTCAGGAGGCCAAAGCCAATTCGATTCATGGTCCCTCGATATCTGGATTAGGATTTGAAACAGAAGAAATTTAGCAAAAACTCAGCGAGAATACAATGCAAATGTCTCGAGACGAAAGGATCCTCCAAAGAAAGTTAAGTTGTCAGATAAGGAGAATTGATGGATTTATTGAAAGTGTGGATTCAATTATTGAGGCAGGTGAAAGAATACGCTTAGAAATAATGGGTGAAGAATTAAAGGAGATCAAAGAGAAAATTGAGAAACTCTACGACGAGCTGTTTTCTTTGGATGAAGTTGATATAGATAAAGAAAGTGAGGCATATGATGGTTCAATGAACAAGATTGGAAGCTTGAGGGTAAAAATAGAAAATGAGAGAAAACTCATAGACAAACTGGCGGACATAAAGCCAAATGGCTCTCAGGCAAATATAAAATTGCCTCAATTTGACTTACCGATATATGATGGAGATATGGGCAATTGGATCAACTTCAAAGAGCTATTCCTCACCACCATCGATGCACATCCAGGGTTAACTAATATACAGAAGTTACAATATTTGAATTCAGCAGTAAAAGGCGAAGCGGCCAGATTAATAAGGGGTTTCCCTTTACTAAGTGAAAATTATGGCCAAGCATGGAGTACACTGTTATCAAGATATGATAACCCGAGAGAGCTAGCTTATGCCCAGGTGTCAAAAATCTTTTCTCTCCGGGCAATTAAGAATCCATCGGCTAAGTGTCTCCATGAATTCATGGATGTTTGTAATGAAGCCATAAGAAACTTAGAAACGCTGGAATTGAAGAGAAATCAATTAGTGGATGTGATCTTGGTGCACTTCCTCCAGCAGAAGTTGAGTGAAAATCTAAGGTTGGATTGGGAACTGTCAGTGGACAACACTCTTCCTTCTTATGACAAGTTCATAGCGTTCATTTCCAGACATGCGAGAAGCATGTCTTGTGCTGTCAAGGAATGTTCAAAAAGGGAAGAAACCACCGGATCGAGATTTCCCAAATGCCAAAGCTACGGGATGCTAATTGAGAAATCGGACACTTGCATATTATGCAAATCTAAGCATCATCCACTATACATGTGCAACTTATTTTGCAAAATGCCTTTAAAAGAAAAATTAAATGTAGTAAAAGGTCATAAATTGTGCTTCAATTGCTTGAGGAAAGGCCATTTCTCATGGAATTGTAGGCTGAACCAACGATGCAAAGTATGCAAGGGAAAGCACCACACGATGATTCATTATGATAAACCGAGCACGGAAGGCGCTTCGGCCCAAGTTGAGAACACAACTCCGAAGGAACATGAAAGTGCTCTCAATTTAACGAATACTCAACAGGCAAACTGCAATGATAGCCACGTACTACTCGCAACGGCTAGAATCAAGATAAAAAATGGACTCGGAAAGTTATGCACCTGCAGAGCCCTACTGGACAGCGGTTCCCAAGTCACCATGATAACAAAAGGATGCTGCGAAAGATTGGGACTTGTCCAAAGGAAATCAGATCGGATGATTATAGGGGTTGGAAACACACCAGTGCAGCATTCTTCATCGACAGTAAGTGTGACATTTTGTCCACTGAATAATTCTGAGGAATTCTCGGTGGAGGCAGTAGTCACGGGAGTGCTCACTTCAGAAATTCCGAACTTCAGGTTAAAAGACCCTAATTGGCCAACTTTGAAGAGCCTCAAATTGGCAGACCCAGAGTTCTACATACAAGCCCCAATAGATATGATATTGGGAGCAGATATATACACTGAACTTATGTTGAATGGCTCTATATCTCTCGGAGAAGGATTGCCAATGGCTATTAATACAAGACTAGGTTGGGTACTTCTAGGAAAACTCATGGGAACATCAGAGAGTAATACAGAAGTCTGTAACCTGAGTTTACAATCTGAACCAGAACTAGAATTCGTAATGAAAAGATTCTGGGAAACTGAATCTGTGCCGTCACCAGATCTTTGTACACAGGACGAAGATTGTGAAAGGTTATTTTCGAATAACCATGGCAGAGATAGCCATGGAAGGTATTGGGTAAAATTGCCATTCAGACAACATCGACCGCTTCTGGGTGAATCAAGAGCAAAAGCTTTAAGAAGGTTCCTTTCGTTGGAAGGAAAATTGTGTAAGAATGTGAAATTATATGACCAATACCGGGGATTCATGAAGGAATATGAACACTTAAACCACATGGA
Organism: Cordylochernes scorpioides; assembly: GCA_030710605.1. Lineage (NCBI taxonomy): Eukaryota > Metazoa > Arthropoda > Arachnida > Pseudoscorpiones > Chernetidae > Cordylochernes > Cordylochernes scorpioides. The sequence continues at coordinate 128,306,794 of CP092867.1, forward strand.
AAGAGTCCCAATTGCAGAAGTGAAGCGAGAATTGTGCAGATGCTATTACATGCCTCATCATCCAGTAATTAGAGAGCAATCCACTACAACAAAAATGAGAGTTGTGTTTGATGCATCAGCTAAATCTGAAAATAATGTTTCTTTAAATCAATTTTTGCACAAGGGACCAAAAATTCAACAGGATGTATTTTTCATTCTCCTCAGATTCAGAACGTATCCTGTCGCCATAACTGCTGATATAGAAAAGATGTACCGCCAGATAAGAATTCATCCAGAAGATGCGGACTATCAGAGGATATTGTGGAGACCATCGCCAGAAGAGCCTGTGGTGGACTATCGACTGCTGACTGTTACCTATGGTACAACTTCGGCTCCATTTTTGGCAATGAGAACATTACAACAGTTAGCAGAAGATGAAGGCCATAATTATCCTGAGGCTTCTAGGGTGACCTTGAATGATTTCTATGTCGATGATCTGCTAACAGGAGCTCAAACGATTGCTGAAACCAAAGAACTAATAGACCAATTAAAGGACTTAATGAAAAAGGGAGGGTTTCACTTAAGAAAGTGGAATTCAAATTGCCACGAGATAGTGTCTCATGTCGAGGAAATAAACGAAGAGAAGAAAATTAACTTGGAGAAGGGAGCCATATCCAAGATTTTAGGAATTGTATGGGATCATGTACAAGATACGTTTAGAGTTAATATAACTCTTCCTGAGGAAGTTGTTACCAAAAGAGATCTTCTCTCCAATATTGCGAGGATTTTCGATCCACTTGGTTTCCTCTCACCTACTACAGTGGCTTTGAAAATAATAATGCAGGAGTTATGGAGAATTGGGACAGGCTGGGATGAGCATATTCCGAACGACATCAAGGAAAAGTGGAATAATTTTAGAGCCGAATTACTAAAATTAGGGGAGTTGAGTATCCCAAGATACGTATGGGCATGTGAAAAGGATCGAGATGTTCAACTCCACGGGTTTTGTGACGCGTCAAGTGTAGCTTATTCGGCTGTGTGCTACTTAAGAACAGTCTCTCTGGATGGACAAGTCCATATATCAATGCTTGCAGCAAAAACCAGAGTTGCCCCATGTAAGTCTCTAACTCTACCTAGATTGGAATTGTGCGCGGCTCTCCTCCTGTCTCAGCTCTACAGATCTGTTGTTGATTCATTGAAGATTGATATTGGCAGGGCATATTTGTGGTCAGATTCTCAGATCTCATTAAGTTGGATCAAATCAGATCCTAACAGATGGAAGACCTTTATACACAATAGAGTTGTGAAAATACAGCAACTGTCTGATAGAAACTCATGGCGTCACGTATCTGGGAAAGATAATCCCGCCGATTGTGCCTCTAGGGGAATAATGCCTGCAGCGTTATCTGGACATACACTGTGGTGGCAAGGACCGACATGGTTGAAAGATAACAACTTTGTTCAGAATCAGGATAATTGCTATGGCCGAGAATGCCATGAGGAAGAAAAAGTAGCCTTAGCTTGCCAGTCCCGAGTTTCAGTCTGTCCAGAAGTTGTAACTAAATATTCCACTTTTATCAAGACGAGGCGAATCATAGCCTGGTGTTTGAGATTCATCACTAACTGTCGGGTGTCGCTGAAGAAAAGAGAAATTGGAACATTGTCGAAGAAGGAGTTAGAAAATGCAGTGATTAAGATTATTGGATGGATTCAGAAGGACGAATTCGGAGAAGAAATGCAGGATCTAAGAAATACGGGACATGCTTCAAGAAAAGGTAGAATTTTGCAGCTTAATCCTTTTATAGATGCAACTGGGATGTTAAGAGTAGGTGGAAGGATTCAGTTCGCGAATGTAAACCCTGATCAAAAATTCCCACTGTTATTACCGAAAAATCATCACTTTACCAAATTAATAATACTTCATTTTCACACGAGATATTTGCATGCTGGTCCACAGCTGGTCTTATCTCTAATAAGAAATAGTTATTGGATCATGGGAGGTAGAGACATTGTAAGAAGAATCATTAAACAGTGTATAACCTGCTTCAGATTCAGGGCAAAAACTGCAGTACAAATTATGGGGAATTTGCCTGCTGATAGAGTAAATCCATCAAGACCGTTTACCAAGACTGGAGTCGATTTGGCAGGACCTTACGAACTAAAACCAAGTCTGACTAGATCGAAGGGGACGATCAAGTGCTATGTGATTCTCTTTGTGTGTTTTTCGGTCAAGGCAATTCATTTGGAAATGGTGACTAGTCTCTCGACCAGTTCATTCATTGCAGCTCTCAGGAGGTTTATATCTCGTAGAGGAAAACCATCAAAAATTTACTCAGACAATGGAACGAACTTCAGAGGAACCGAAAGCTTCATGAAGAAACAATATAAAATAATGAATTCAAAGGAAACTAAAGACTTTTTAGCAGAAGAGTTAATAGAGTGGCATTTCATTCCTCCATCAGCTCCACACTTTGGAGGACTTTGGGAGGCAAACATCAAATGCTTAAAGGGTCATCTGAGCAAGGTAATAAAGTCATCACTTTTAAATAGTGAGGAATTCATCACACTACTCTGTCAAGTTGAGGCTTGCCTTAATTCAAGACCGTTAGTAGAGTTAAGTCCCGACCCTAACGATCTTCGAGCTTTGACTCCGGGACATTTCTTGATTGGCTCCCCTCTGATTGAGGACCCAGGATTGCTAAATTATGAGCGAGGAGATTTACGGTCAAGATGGAATCTGGTACAGGGTCTGAGGAACTCGTTCTGGTCAAGATGGACAAAAGAGTACATCAACTCTTTGCAACAGAGAAATAAATGGAGGTTGTCACAAGACAATTTGAAGCCTAATCAGTTAGTGCTAATAAAAGAAGATAACCTTCCACCTCTAAAGTGGCGTCTGGCCAGGATCCTCGAGGTATATCCGGGCTCTGACCAGAAGGTGCGAGTTGCCCAAGTTCGGGCTGCTACCGGAGTCTACCTGCGACCTATTACGAAGTTGGCTCCGCTTCCCTTCAAATCTGAACCAGGGTTCAGCGGCCGGGGGGAGTATGTTCCAGCCTTAAATATGCAAAATTGTTAGAATTTACTTTTGTTAATTATTGTTAAATTATGTAAATTTTAGAAATGTATATAATCTTGATTTTAGAAAATAAAGACAGTTATTAAGTATACGTGGTTGAGTCATTAGAGTTGGTGAGACAAGAGTTATTAATATATACGTGGTTGAGTCATTAGAGTTAGTGAGACGAGACAATAGCAGTTATTCAAGTTTGAATGAGTTAGCTCGCTGAGTCAGGAAGCATAGAATTAAAACCAGCGTTAAAATAAGAATTAGGCGGTGATTCCTCCTTAGTGTCAGGAGGCCAAAGCCAATTCGATTCAAGGATTTAAAAGCGCGAATGTTTCTTTTATACATAAAACGAACTTCTACTGTCCTTACTGCGATGAAAAATATATTGGGAGGGCTTGGCTCATCAGTGGTGAACCCTCCCAGCGGTTTCGCCAATTTAATCCACCAGACCGCTTCTCAGAGCTCTATTACTGTATTGGATCATTCTGCTTTTATATGCTACACTGAAGGATGGAATCTTAGAAATGGTTTTCAAGTAAACTATGGACATAAGCTTATAGGACAGTAGAATTACATTCAAACATTTGCTTCGAGCAATGCTCTTCAGCAAACTATAAAGACAAGGTCAGTTAGGAATAAATTAACACAAATATATAACACGCCATCTATACATATAAAATAAAAGGATTTAAGCCGAGTATACTCAGCCGAGTATATGAAGGTTTGAAAACTCGACACCCTGCATTGATCAACCGAAAGAGAGTACTCCTGCAACATGACTCCAGATCATTGAGCTAGGTTAACAACGAATAGAATAAAGGATTTGGGGGGTATTGAAATTCTTACTCACCCTGCTTATAGCCAGAAAATTGCGCCATCTGATTATGCATTATTTTGGTCGATGGCCACATTTCTAAGAGGAAGATACTTTGAAACATCCCAAGGCAATGTTATTGTCAGCAAAAATTGAAAACCTGGCAAAAAGATGGCTGGCTTTTATTGAAAATGACGGTCTCTACTTTAATGAAAATCAATATTTTTTGTTTATATATTATTTAATGTTTATATTTTTAAAATCTTATGTATATAAGAACGAACATTCAATACAGGCTGGTATTAGAATCATTCAATATATCCACCTTCTTTCTGTAAACATTCGATCCAGCGTTGTTGCCAACTTACAAAAGCCCTTTGGTAAAACGCCTTATCCAACTCTCTGAACCACCCTCTAACCGCTTGTTGTAAAATTACATCACTTTCAAATTATTACCACGTAAAATCTCTTTATTCTTCCAAACAAGCAGAAGTCTGAGGTACGAGGTCAGTGGGTTGTACGCAGGGTGAGGCATCAAAGTTCACCCATACCCTGCAATATTCGCCAAGTCAGATACGCGGTGTGAGGTCTCGCATTATCCTGATGAAATTTGATTTGGTTGCTTTTAAGTTGGGTATTTTTGTTTCAATTGTTCTTTTTAGATTTTCTAATGATTTCCAATATCTTTTTTGTTGATTGAAGAACTTCCTTCAAGAGTGTCCATGAATATCAGCCCTTCTTGGTCCTAAAAGACAGTAATCATGATTTTGTCCTTGGAATGAGAAAGCCTTGGTTTTTTTTTCTTTACTGGCGGTGTTTTATGGGCCCATTACATTGATTGGCGCTTTGAAAAGGAATCATAATAATAAATCCAAATAAAAATCTCATCACATGTTATCACGCCTTTCTTTTCTTTTTTTTTTTAAACACTTGAGAAGTTTCTCTATAAAAAGTCTCCATAAGATATGAACAAATCACCAAATTTGCATAATTTCTTGTAGAACCACCTTTGAAATTTATCCCGCATGTGTTTTTATTTTTCCGTTTATCATTACTCTTCACAATTCATCCTTTCATACTTCATCCCTAAGGTTGGAAATAATCGTTATTTCTCCTTAAAATAAATTTCGATTTTTCGTTTAAAAGAAACACATGCGGGATAAATTTCAAAGGTCGTTCTACAATCATAAGCCGCATTATATTGTATTATAATTTCTTGTGTTAGAAGTTTTGACACCCATTTTGAACATAATTTTCAATATACAAGATCATTAATAAGTCAAAAAACACTTTCTTTATCCAGGGAAAGTTGTTACATTATTTGATAAGTCGTCATTGTCCGGTTATTCTTGATCAATTCCTCTGTTAGAGTCAAATTTTGGTCCGTCACTACAGAGGTACCTGGTCTTTCTTTATCACTGATATCAAGACCACCAGTCTGGAAGAGCTGGATCCATCTCTGTATTGTGTTTCTATCCATGGCGTCGTTTCCATGCACAGACTTTAACTTCGAGTAAATTACAGCGGCTGAAATGTCTCCGGATTTAACCAGGAACTCCATCACCGATATCATTGTCAGATTCTTTTGTTTACTTCAAAATGTAAATAAATCAGAAAAATTCAAACATATATTAATTCTATTTGCATATATTAACAGAAGTAAGCTTGTTTAACCAGTAAACATTAATTTTATGATGATAAATTATTTAAATATTTTTCAATAGCTCATTGTGCATTACTTATTGACACCAGCCCTTGTAATAGTGGATCACGTCACCTAAGATAGAGAGAGAGTAGCCAATGCCCGAACGATAACAAGAATCAAGACAGACGATACAAGGATAGGAGCGGTCTGATGGATCAAATTGACCAAACCACTGAGTTAATGAACTCAGATATTTCTCATCTTCAGTTTATCGTGGTTGTACAAATAAGACATTTAGATGATGAGGGCCAAAAACCCGAAGCACGTCCGTGGTTAGCTTTTCTTGAATAAGTATATTGCTACGGCGTTTTATGGTTTCCACAAGTCCATATCTCAGAAGAAGGCCAAGTGACACTCACTCCTCACTTTCTTACTGCTACTCTTTTTGTGTTGTTTTTCTTGCTTTCCTCTTTCTCTTTCTTGTTTTTTTTTTCTTCTTTTTCTTCTGTCTATATCGTTATTTCCTTTGTCTCACTGCTTTGTTCTTATGCATACCTCTGGTGAATCCTGTATAGGGTCAGTGACCCTAAATAAAGGCTTTTTGTTGTTGTTGTTGTTGATTATTCAAAAATGGGTATTTGGCCACTTCTGGGATAATTAAAAAATCAATGAATAGTTGATATTTATTCCGATAGATGGCGCAAGCCATCAGCAACTCTCAGTTGCACAATAAGGAGATGCCTTTTTAATAATTTACGCAATTTGTGCTATTTTTTCACATTGTGTCGCGGTCTCACGCAATTCTGGCCTTAACTACCCGTTTCATGATTTTTCAGGATGCCTGAATGACCAATTTTTTGGTCGTTGAGGTACAGCTTGCACCACGCTGATGAGGGCCAACAGCCCGAAACGCGTCCGTGATTAGCTTTTCTTGATTAATCAAGAATGTGTATTTGTCCACTTCTGGAATAATTAAAAATCAACGAGAATAGTTAATATTTATTCCGAAGGCAACTTTCAGTTGCACAATAAGGAGATGCCTTTTTCATAAGATATTTAGAGTTGATAATTCCAGTGACTACATGTTCTCAGAAAAAGCAGC
>CP092867.1:128313503-128334250 GCA_030710605.1 Cordylochernes scorpioides
TTTCGAGATCCGCTTTGCTCCTGAGGCACATCCATCGTGATCAAGATTCGGGGCTTTGCTCTCATATTCCTGACGTAAAGATATCGGTACAACATGAGATTTACATCATCAGAGCCCTTGCTTTGATCCTTCTCTTCTTGATCAGAAACTATTTTAATTTGTTGAGTCACATTGCTAGCCTTTTGGACATTATTATATTGGATTAAACTTTCTATATCCGGCAGGTCTTTACAAGGGACATTCTGACTTTCCTTCAAATTGTTGGGAAGTTTGGTATCCTTTCTATCCGCGTCCAGGATCTCTGACTTAGTTATCTGGCTCGAAGTCCGAGAAGGTGAATCTCGCATCTTTCTAGGATCCCACACAGCAACGCATTCATCGTTTCTCGTCGACTCGCCTGGATTGACAATCCTGATGATTTGTATGTCCTCATCCACGAAGATCTCACTTCTAGACATTTTATTTGTAAGTTTCTTTTGGATTAACTCAGAAATCCTCGCGAGTAAACCACGCGAACTTTGGTTGTAACAAAATAAAGGAGATTTGAGCGATCAAGGCTGAAGCTGTCTGCTAATATCACTACACCTCGGTGTTCTTCACAGACTTTCATCACAAGGCAGTTTATTCTCGATGGTCTCCTCTTTCTTATTTATTCTTTTTTTTTATATTTGAACCTTATATATAACCTTATATTGACATTGTAATGAAGTAGTTTCAACCTTTCTCTCTCAACGAAACTGACAAGTGTAGCTAAAGGCTACAATCTACAAGTATCATCTTGGTCTTGAGTTGGGTAACACCAGCCATCACCTCGACCTGCCTAGAGCATTTTCTAGTTTATCACGGAGAGTCAGCAAGAATCCTTGACCAAGCTTGAATTCGGAAAGCTGTCAGTTAGTGAAAATGACTTATGTGTCTTAGAAAAGAATTCTGGTTATTTACATGACCCTCCCTCTGGAACTGCTAACTTTTAGTTCATATAAAGAAACAGCACAAGCTTTTATTTTATCCTAGAAACACAGAAAACGTCGAAATATATTGAATTTGATATTTCTGACTTTTTCATATTCCAATAGAACCAACCTCTCATAGAAGGTCATTGTATGAAAACTTTTCATAGTCCTGTTCTCTCCTAGAACTGGTCTCTTATTAGAGGTTAGGTCAAATGTTGATTTTACAAAGGTAGGTCGTGGCTCTGGAAGATATGGCTAAATAGATTGGTTTCTCCTGATGTACACTGGACTTGAGGTTGCCATGGGGCTTTGACAACAGATTTATATAGAGACTGCTTCTACCGTGCAAAGTACAACAAAGTTTAACATGACCTGTACAAATAAACCTAAATAAAAACTATAACAAAATCACATATTTTCGAGTTGGATTGAATGAGAAATGGCAAATCCCATCAACATTCTTCGTTTCTAGTACATGGCAATCAGCTTTCGCTATTTTCACGGTAGATGAAGGCACACTGCTTTTTTATTTTGTTTATCCCTAGTACACGTGGTACAGGCCATGATAAACATGGTGGGTAGAAGTAGGCGACTACTTTTACTGTAAGTGCACCACATGTCTACACATATGAAAAGCAGTTCGACGTTGCACTTACAAATGTGCCAGAGCCCCATTTGATTACTTGTACTCGCTGGTGGTGTTGAACTTTTGCAAGAATCGGGGACCATTGGAGCATGGGAACAATACTTAAAAGGGAGGCTCATATTTTATAGACCTGAAACAAAGCACGCTGTCTATACAACGCGTCAAAAGGTTGCACACACACATATGTGAAAAATATAAACAAAAAGATATTATTTATATTCGAAATTTTTACACGTAGCCATGTTCTGCGTGTTTTCTTTCAGATCTATGTCTAAGTATTGTACCTTCATCTACCGCGATAATGGTTGAGGTATTATGGCTGGTCGAGAAGTCGGGATAAAGAATGTCGAAGGTTTAATTGAACTTGCTACATCTTCTTCTTATTCAATAAAAACGATTTAGAAGAATACATTTCTCCAGTATTTACTATTTAAGCAGCACCAAAAAATTGAAGGAACATATATCAACAAATTCCATGTGATCTACAAGAATTTGTAAATTAATTTTATTATGCAATACACACACACACCACACATTGATAAAGAGAGATCAATATCTCTGAAATATTTTAAGAAATATTTTTTCCCTTTCTTTACAGAGCCAGGTATGCCCTTTTTATATATAAAGATATATAATGGATCGCCTTTTGGCTAAAACTTTTATTTAATGTCACAAACATTTTGGAAATTAACACCTGCTTATTGAATGTCCAATCTTCCAGAACTACAGAAAGCGGAAAGACATTGAATACAGGGATCTTTTTATGTTTATATACAGTAAGGACTCATATTTAAAATTTAGAAAATTTTGTAAATATATCTATGATTTTCTCTCTTGGGTAAAAAAAAAACCTTTGATTACCAACTATGTGAATATTTGTATTTGTTTCATTGGTTATTTTGTTGTTTTTTTTTTTTTTTGGCTTCAATTGTTTCTATGAAATAGTTCTCTGATTTTGGTGTTGTTGCTTGACGCAAGCATTCTTTGTGGGGATATCACGTCTGATTTGTTAATCCTTTTTCAATTTTGTTGTTGTTTTCTTGGACATTCCTATTAACACAGTGGCACGGAGACGTTCGGACCTAAAGAAGAGAGAGATGACTGAGGTTTGAGTTGTTTCAATATATACAAACCCTCCAGAAATTAAGCATCAACTTCCTATTTACACAGTAATAGCATTGTAAAATTCTAAGAAGATGTTGTTCATTGTACAACACTAAGGTATATGTGATATCTTGGGACCTCTGGGACCAGTGTTACCTGATGCTAGACGAACCTCGATGTCAACTCTACCGTGCAGTCGTGGTGGAAGGCGACACAGCTGGGCCAAAGGTGAAATAAGCAAACAGAGATTCCACTAAGAAGCGTCTGAACGTCAAGAAGGAATGGGACGAGGAGAATTTTCTGGCAGGAAAGGGTTTACCTTTGATCGGAGCGTCTGGTGCACTGGAACTGGAACGACGACTAACTAAGGACTGACTAACTGAGGATCGGGACCTCCTTTTTATAGCTGAGCGGGTCCGAACAGGTCGCTGCCCTTTTCTGACGTAAACAGGGGGGAAAGTTTTATTATCCAGGAGGGCCACGACCTCGTAAAAGTTGGACTGGGTTTTGCTAGGCCTTCTTCTATTCTCACCTAAGCCTGATTAGTTTTAACCTTAATTTTCTCCTGTTAGTCTCCATTCCTTCTATCTGTACAGTTGCTATACTTTATTAGATTCTTATGCGGTACAGATTGATGTTAGTTGAGGCTTTCTATTTGCAGTAAATAAGAAGTTATATACAGTCACGTGGTGGAACATGTGGTAGTAGATATCTAGACTATTTACAACAATTCCATGGTCTTAAATCATCACATATATATTCCTTTTAATAAATGCAATAAAACAACTCATTTCTTTTATCTCTTCTCTGCACAGAACGCCTATTTTCTGCACACTTTCGGATGGATTGGTGACTAATTCACAACACCAACTTTTGATGCAGGGAATATTTTAAAAATCAATTCTTTCAATGTAAAAATTCTTTTTTTTTTTTTCAAAGTAATAATATATCTTCATTTTTGTATTCAATGTGGAAAATGAATCGCAATATTCATAATGGGGCAGATGTTCTTTTAAAAGTAAAGAGACGCTTCTACTGTCGACACAAACATTATAAGACACCTGTGTATCGTCTCATCAATCTAGAAAACTCGGGGCCGTTACAAGACGCGAATTCATTTTTGGCTAAAGTAGATAGTCCACCAGAGGCCATGGTTTCGGCCTATGGCTCTCGTCATTCCAGAGAGGCGTCTATTTCATAAAATCCACAAGAGTTATTCAGATAGTAAAATGACTTCGCAAATTCTATGGCTAAAAGATTGTTGTAGGACTTTTTCAGAGAATAAAATACACACACAAAGCCTTTATTAATACACAAGTCTTATACCATATATCTCATTGCCGGCTTGCAATGATATCCCCTCAATAAAATATATAAATTTAAAATAAAATGTGCAGTAAATCTTCAAGAAGCAAAAATGATGGATGGTATCTAAACAGCGTCATTCGATAGACCTTGGTTCTCTATGGACTAGCTCGTATCTATATTCAGACAATGCCAGTGGTATACCAATGTATTCATGATACAAAAAATGCCAGTACAAAAACATTAAGATCAAATATCAACTGTTACTCTTAGAATCTCTCATTTCCAATGAATATAACAGCATAAACAGGAAGATAGATTTACCATCACAATACCGATATCTCAGAAGAAATCAATAGATCAAGTTTATAGGTTCTGGATGCCCTAAAAATGTAAATAGACATATTCCATTACATTGTTAAATTATATATTAATTTTAGAATTTCAGTTGTAAATATCCACGCTGCGCGCGTATGTTTTTGTAAATATTTTTGAAGGATATCTATATATATATAAATCAATGTTTGTATGTTTGTTTGTTTGTATGTCCGGTATACAAATTCGCAGAAGTTCACTAATTCAAACCAAAATTTCCATGCATAGGTAAAATTTCGGGGAAGACGATAGGCTATTTTAAAAAATATATAAATCAATTATTAAAACTATATATTCAAATCATTCTACTTAGCTCACGAACAGCGCCCTCTATCAAAGATTAGATTAAATTATGCTGATGCAAACAAATAGATAATGCTAATAACAAACAATTATTTAAAAAAATCTTATCTAAATATATATCACTCGGATAGATATGCACACGGGTCAATCCCGGGGCGAAGCACGGGTCACCCGTCTAGTAGTCGGTATTTTTTTATTAAGCCCGTTGAGGAGCGATTATCGCTTGAAAGCTAACGTTTTGAAATAAAAAGAAACTCATTGTGAGAAAATATTTTGTAATTTTAATACCACTGTATCAATACTAGATTCTAGTGTAGGATGCTGGATAGAAAGAGAATAGAGTCAAGGGTAACGATAATAAGAGATTTTATATAAAGTGAGTTCCAATTTAAAAATGTAAATGATTGATGAAAGAAAAAATTGTGGTTTAAAATTTGACAGTAAAGACGTAGTAACTGCAATGAGGTAGAATTGAGCGTGGAATGGAGATACAAGTTGGTTGGGTTATGTAAGCACACACAAGGTGCAGAAGGTGGATAAAGGATTGCTCACACACAACCTTGGGATTTTAACAACTGCAGAAAAAAAAAAGTTCAAGGAAGAAGAGGAGAGATGAGTTCGGGATAACATCGATCATGATTGGTCGCGCATACTTCTGCGGGTTATTTCTGGGACCATTCCTGGCGGGGACCAAGTCGTAAAGCTCTCACCGCGGCCAGCCTCCTGGTGTAATGGCGGAGAAACTTTATGTTAACTGCGTCCCGCTGGCAATTCATTTCGGAAACAAGTTTTTAATGGAAATTTGTCGATATGTTTCTCTTAATGGGATTCTGTGTTTGGGAGGCCGCGACTTCTGGAATTGGAAGGAAGGACCTTAAATGAGGATAAATAAACAAAATTGTATATATATGCTGATAAATATATGTTCTTTGTCTCAGCTTCTATGTAATGGTCATGTTTAATAAAATATGGGAATTTCAGCGTATGCTATGTTATTGGGATAACAATTACATTTATTATAGTGGGAAAGGGTGTCCAGCAAGTCTCCACTTCCCTCAGTGGTGCTCCAAACTTGTGAACAAAATGCCTACTGGATGGAGCCAACTGCTGTAGGGTGAAGCACACCAGTAACTCGATGTGCGAACCCTACTGTACTAAAGGAAGAAATAGATATTTGCATTCTGTAAATACAAGGTTGTCCCAAAAGTTCGTAAACACTTGCAAAAAATTGAAATACCAATATTATTCGCCGTTATGTATAATGTCTTTGTATTATGTATAAAGTAATTGTATTATGTATTATTATGTATTCGCCGTAATAATATTATTCGCGAAGTAATAAGAAATACTACGTTTTAGGAAAAACACGAACTTTTGGGACAACGTTATATATCTATACGCCATGTACATTCTTCTTGTCTTTCTATTTGTGATTTTATGGAAACAATAGAATATATAGATTATAGGTATTTACCCCCTCTCTCCGTGTAGTTTAGAAATATATCTTCTTTCTAACTATCTAAAAAAGGCTACTGCTAGCTCCCTCTTCAGAAGATATGAAACAACTAACGCTATATTGATTGTCTCTCTAATCTAGCAGACTCCGGTCGAGACAAAGCCAGTTTTGAGAAATTCTGAACACTCACAATGGCTTTGGGCTATGGCCTTGGGCAATACTATGCGGGCTTACTTCTGTATTGTTCTAGTTCTTATATACAGTTAAACCTGTCTATAGCGCCCCCCTCTAAATAGCGCCCGATTTTAAATACGTATGATGCGATTTATATTAAAAGTGACCTGTTTTTAGCACCCTCTCTCTATAGCCCTCTATTTTGGTGAGTCAAAGAAGGGGCGCTATAGACAGGTTTAACTGTATTTATAAGATTATATAATACTTGATTTTTAGAGGACGACAAAAAGTAACGTGATCCAATGCGGAAAACTATCCGTTAACTCAATTCAGATCGACCTTTACATAATCAATGGTACGTAGTATGTAACGTGGCTGAGACAGAAGGCTGCGTTTAGTTACCTTATATCGACATTATTAGTTTTTATCTTTATACAAAAATAGATAAAAATAAAGAAACATATCCTTACCAAAAGCACATTTGCTTTTTAGATGGCAGAGCGCCATCTAGTGGAGAAAAATAATCTAAACGTTTATTTAACTTGCTCCGTGATATTTGGCCAACCTAATTTCTTGATAAAGCAAGAAAAGCCATCCACGAACACGTTTCGCGCTGTTGGCGCTCGTCAGCGTGGAGCATGCTGTACCACTGAGACCAAAAATATTTATGGTCCCAGAGGCTTCTTGAAAAACCAACGAATGAGTATTTAAGGCCAAACTTGGGTAAATACAAAAATATATGTTTTACTATTTTTAGCTGTGCCGCACAACGCCACTGTTTCCCTCTATCTTAAATCTATCCAGAATTGCAATTATTCCCTTCCCTAGATTCTTAAGCGACTTCATGAAAACAGTGTTCAGAAAAAGAGCAAAGCGTTTTCGCTGTAAAGTGATTGGAGTGGATACTAGTATAAATGCAAAATACATTAAATTTGAAAATACAATTTTGTCAACAACAACAAAAAAAAAAGCAAGATTATCAGAGAGATTACAAAACTTAAAGTATTAATTTGCATTTTTATTCGCGATTAAATTTACAATAAGTCCAAGGCCCAAAAAGTAAGAAAAGTTTAAAAATGAAAAATATATTCTTCATTTCAAAAGGTTTGATTACGAACGTAAGGGTTCCATAGAAGATACGCAAAGTTTTTTTTTTTTTTTAAGAAAATATTTTGCATTTAGCGTTTATTCTAGAGACTTAGTATTTTTTATATATCTCTAAAAAAATCACATTCCATAACTTAAATACCAACCACTACACAACCCATATTTTCACAGAACCGCATAAGAGAGAGTGAATAACTCCGATATTTTCCATTAGAAATAGGTATAAAATATATATGCAATTCTCTCAGTGTACTCTTCTTATCACCTTGATTTCACCTTGCGGGACTTCTCTCGTGATGTTCTATAGAAATTCATTTGAATACAGGTTTAACATAATACCATTTAATTTTTATTCTTTCATCTATTTTCAGATATGCACACACATACAGCTTTATTAAGACCACCTGTCTTATACAGATTCACCACAGGAAGGAAGCATAGATGGAGCTCCGATACTTCAGGAAGCGCAGAACCCAACAGCCTCCAGGTCCGAAGCATGTCCAGTGGCCACAGAATCTACCGTGCATAGGTTAGCGTATCACTGAAAAGGCGAGTGTGGAATCAGCCGCGTTCTAGTCTTCGCTTTCCTCATCCAAATGGACCACGACATTCAGCGATTCTATTAATTTCCTCCGAACGGTGACTGCGGCCTTGTAGAATTTATATAAACCAAAGAGAAGACCTTGATCAAACATCATTGTACTGATCCAGTTATATATTTGATGACTATGGCAAATACTACACGATATTCATATATAAAAGACTATTTATTTAAATTCGCATTATACCTTCTTAACTACAACATAAATACAAAATACTTACATCATTAATATAATATTTTTTCTTGCATACATTTTTAACAAACAACTGATAGGCAAAACTCCAATTTTTACGAAGAAATGTCACACAAGCATAAAGAAAACAAGCATAAAATGTTTGCACAACCAGTAATAACCCATGGTCTCCAGGAATACGATCTCCTAGTCTCTCCCCTAGGTTGCCGCATGGAATATCAAGAGAAATGTCACACAACATAGAGAAAATAATCATAGAAGAGAAGGTTTGCTCAACCAGTAATAACCCATGACTCCAAATCTCTCTCCCAGGTTACCATATAAAATATCCAGAGAAATGTCACAGACATATAGAAAACATGCGCAGAAGGTTTGCTCAACCAGTAATAACCCATGTCGAGAGGTCTCCAAGTTGCCGCATGGAAGATCTATAAAAATGTCACACAAGCATACAGAAACACAAGCACAGAAGGTTTGCTCAACCAGTAATAACCCATGCCGAGGGGTTTCCAAGTTTCCCCATGGAAGATCTATAAAAATGTCACACAAGCATACAGAAAACAAGCACAGAAGGTTTGCTCAACCAGTAATAACCCATGTCGAGAGGTCTCCAAGTTGCCGCATGGAAGATATATAAAAATGTCACACAATAATACAGAAAATAAGCACAGAAGGTTTGCTCAACCAGTAATAACCCATGTCGAGAGGTCTCCAAGTTGCCGCATGGAAGATCTATAAAAATGTCACACAAGCATACAGAAAACAAGTACAGAAGGTTGCTCAACCAGTAATAACCCATGTCGAGGGGTTTCCAAGTTGCCGCATGGAAGGACCCAGAGAAATGTCACAAGCATATAGAAAACAAAAACAGAAGGTTTGCTCAACCAGTAACAACCAATGTTTCCAGGAATACGATCTCCAAGTCTCCCCCAGGATGCCTCATGGAAGATCCTGTCCTGTTGTCTCGGTCCAAGACAAAGAGACGGGACCAATCGGCCCACTTGTATTGTGGAGAACCGGTCAGTCCAGACGGAATATTCTAATTTCCTCTCCCCCACAGCTTGGAGAAAACATTTCACCTCAAACATTCACCTTTAATTATATCTAATTGTTACGGAAGATCGTTTTCTGGAGGCGGGGCAAAATAATTAGCGAATTTTTCTATCATATTTATTTATATAGCAATATATATATATATATTTTTTATGCTTATTTTTGATAGAAATATTTATTTTCCTCGAATTTTGTTTCCCGAAGAAGTTTGGCGTATTGCCATATGAAATGTTGGAACATAAAATAAGCATTTTTAAAATAAATGAATAAATGGATTTCTCAATTTTCAAACATATATCAATATGTATTAGTTTTTATATCGATAAATTTTACAACACTATATGCATCTATATATTCTTCACCTCTGTTGCCTCCTAGTTCTTTTCTGTAAAAAATTTGGAATTGTTCAGTTCACAGAATAAAGTTCTATGACGTTTGTCTCTTCTCATTTTTTCTACATTTCGGTGATGTTAGGAAAGAAAGGATTGTCTCATAAAATAGTATGTCGAGAAAATGAAAGTAGAAAACAAAGAACTGTGCAGCAAATATCAGAGGCACAAAGATTTCGATTTAATTTTGAGACAGAATGCCAAAGACTCTCCTGA
The DNA here is from genome assembly GCA_030710605.1 of Cordylochernes scorpioides. Taxonomy (NCBI): domain Eukaryota; kingdom Metazoa; phylum Arthropoda; class Arachnida; order Pseudoscorpiones; family Chernetidae; genus Cordylochernes; species Cordylochernes scorpioides. The sequence continues at coordinate 128,323,379 of CP092867.1, forward strand.
AGAATTGAAGAGAGTGTATAATGTAAAAAATATTTATTATTAAACTTATTCATTCGTTGCATTATAGGTATAGAGTGCCTGATCTCCTGATTTAGAGGCGTGAGATTGGTTAAGTTTTTAGGTTTAATTATTCTTAGGATTCTATCCCTTCGCGTGTGCAATGTGATAAATTCTTTACTTTAATATTTATCTTAGGATAACATTTTAATGTAACGCTTATAACTAGTTATCGTAAAACGAGCTAATGTTTTCTAGTATTCGATATTTTGAAAATAAGTCTTCTTTTTTGTCTGGCCAAATTCAATATAATTATTTTTTTCTTTTTCAAATCTTCCATAAGTTTTCAAAGTGTAATTTAAAATTAAACAATAACAGAATTACATATGAGAACACAAACTGGAACATGGTAAAAGATACTATATTTAAATATAAAGTTGACAGGCAATAAGACCGTTCAAACATATGCCAAGGAAAAATAAAATAGCGTCAGTCTTTAGCATCTCCTTCAATGTATTCAAGTCTCTGAACAGGGTATCTTCGGAACAATACAAGAAAAACATTTTTAATTGTTAAGACATCGCCAACCACGGCAATTGGTCTGGTTTTGATTCAGATCTATTTCAGCAATAGGTAGCAACAAGTTTATATATCCTCTTCCAAAAATAACTTTATTAGGTACCGCTCGAAAAGAGTAACCTAGCTTATGTTATCAACAATGAATAATATGAAAAGGTTCTTCAAAAATGGAAAAAGTGACCAATGCGGGATTCGACCCCGGTTTATGGCTTTTGGATATCGACGTTTTATACCACAGGCCACCGACTTTCTTCTATTCTGTTTTACAGTTTATATATCTTTGGATTGAATCTAGATATACTTTTATTGAAGCACTAAAATGGTTTCTTATGTTGTTTGTAGAGATGTTAGATAAAATTATGAAGAATTCACTTAACCAAATATAGATTTTTTTCTCCAGGCGACTGGCAATGCCTATCGAAGAAGCTGAGGCAGAACGGCGCTGACATTTCGACGATAAGACCTACACGGGCGATAAAGCAGAGTGATAGAAGGGTTAGGGCGCGATAAGCAACTTCATCAGTAACTTTCCTGGATTTTTGGTTCGGGATTGAATTATGGCTGGGTATACCTAGGCACGTTGATTGTCGGGTTATCTCGTTTATTTTCACCAGGGGCTGCAAACATCGGGTTGATTCTGTACATCTATGAGTAGTATCAATCACAGCCATTCAGTATGTTGGAGCAAGATAGACGTTGGTCAAGCCGATGATTCAGTATGTTGGAGCAAGATAGACGTTGGTCTAGCCGATGATTCAGTATGTTGGAGCAAGATAGACGTTGGTCTAGCCGATGATTCAGTATGTTGGAGCAAGATAGACGTTGGTCTAGCCGATGATTCAGTATGTTGGAGCAAGATAGACGTTGGTCTAGCCGATGATTCAGTATGTTGGAGCAAGATAGACGTTGGTCTAGCCGATGATTCAGTATGTTGGAGCAAGATAGACGTTGGTCTAGCCGATGATTCAGTATGTTGGAGCAAGATAGACGTTAGTCTAGCCGATGATTCAGTATTGTTGGAGGCGGATAGACGTTGGTCAAGCCGATGATTCATTATGTTGGAAGAGGATAGACGTTGGTCAAGCCGATGATTCAGTATGTTGGAGGAGGATAGACGTTGGTCAAGCCGATGATTCAGTATGTTGGAGGAGGATAGACGTTGGTCTAGCCGATGATTCATTATGTTGGAGGAGGATAGACGTTGGTCAAGCCGATGATTCATTATGTTGGAGGAGGATAGACGTTGGTCAACCCGATGATTCAGTATGTTGGAGGAGGATAGACGTTGGTCAAACCGATGATTCAGTATGTTGAAGGAGGATAGACGTTGGTCAAGATAATGATTCATTATGTTGGAGGAGGATAGAAACGTTGGTCTAGCCGATGATTCAGTTTGCTGAAGCAGGATAGACATTGGTCAAGCCGATGATTCATTATGTTGGAGAAGGATAGACGTTGGTCAAGCCGATGATTCATTATGTTGGAGGAGGATAGACGTTGGTCAAGCCGATGATTCAGTATGTTGGAGCAGGAAAGACGTTGGTCAAGCCGATGATTCAGTTTGTTGAAGCAGGATAGACCTTGGTCAAGCCGATGATTCATTATGTTGGAGGAGGATAGACGTTGGTCAAGCCGGTGATTCAGTTTGTTGAAGCAGGATAGACGTTGGTCTAGCCGATGATTCAGTATGTTGGAGGAGGATAGACGTTGGTCAAGCCGATGTATGTTGGAGGATGATAGACATTGGTCAAGCCGGGTCAAGGTTCGGCGATTGTAGAATCGGAAACATAGAGAGTGCCCAGTCCGTAAAACAGCATTATAAACACTCAATATAACTGTGGTATCAAGAACAATGTCCTTTTTTTCATCTGCTCTGTGCTGTGAACAGAAGGGGAGTACAAAGCACTAAATGATTTAGATTGCGGATTTAAAAGCCAAATATTTTACTTTTAAAAATATTCCAAACCCTTGCGTGTTTGATATTTGATGAAAAGACGCGCTCTTATTTTATTTTCTGTTAATATCGTTAAATTATAAGACATTTTAATTCTTTCACCTTTACGTCATTACTGGAAATTACTGCTTTAAAGCAGTAGCTGCATTTAAAGAAATCTGTGGTGTGGAAGTTAAGAGAGTGATAAAAGAAAACAAGGTTGGTAATCAAGTCGACACTAGCCTCTCTCGAAAACCTTCCACAGTGAATCGTGAGGCATTATTCCACAGTTGAGGCCATTCCCAGCACAAATGCATACAGGCTATACATAAAATGTGGAATACAATACCAATGGATAGTGGACTACCTAGACCGAAGTTTGTACGCCTGTGTTTTTTTTTTTAAATAGAGTAACAAAATTAATCTACGAAAGTTGAAAAATGGAATTACTATTTACATATTTTCGCGCTATTATATAATTCCTCTGTAGTTGGCTGGTGAAAGGATACTGGTATGTTGTTGTTGTTGTTGTCGTGTCCAATGAAGAGTCTCAGATGTCTCCATGCATCTCTATCACAGCAGCAGCAATATCCACTATCTAGAGGTTGTTTATTATTGAATTAAGAAGCATAGTTTAGAATGGTTAAGTAAGAAGGCAGTTTGTTTTAGGTGTTCATATACTACATTTTCTTTTTGCCTGCTGTTTTGTTGTTGGAAAAGCCGCTGTATGATGGAATTAAGTACGTCTTGCTGAAGTTTTTTTTTGGTGTTGTCTGGTATTGAGTCAAACCTTTGTCTACTTTTCAAAAGTCCAGGGAAAAAAGCTGAGTTTAAAGATGAACTCTTAGGTCTTTCATTAAAATTATCAATGGTTAATCCAAACTCTTGTTTATTTGAGAAAAATGATATTTCCTGATCGTGCAACAAAAAGTTGCTGATGGCTTGCGCCATCTATCAGAATAAATATCAACTAATTGTTGATTTTTTAATTATTCCAGAATTGGCAAAATACTTGTTTATTTGTTTTAAAGATTCTCTTACGATTAGCATGATTTCATTTTCTTTGGCATATCGCAATCAAGCGTGGTTCAACTCGTACACAAACTCGGAAGTAAAAAAAAAAGCTTCAGAATGGGTCTGCTTGAATTGACACTCGTACAAGCTCAGTTGAGAACTCTCGTCAATTGAGGAACCATCCCTTGAATGATCGTTTAATTAGACGATTGTTACGTGCGGTGAAAGTGGATTCATTTAAAAATGCTGGCATGTGAAGTCAGAGATTGGACCAAGAACCAAAAGATAATCGAGGATGTTAGGAACATAAGGTAATGCTTTGTGTTTGGTGGAATTTTGAGTTCTGGTGAAATTTTAATTGGAATTACCCCCAACGCGTTGAGATATACTCTCGCTCAACAAATTAAAATAATTTATAAATGTGTATCCCTCAAAAAAAAAAGGTTTAGCTATTAGAGTTAACTGTGAAAACAGGAGCTACTCCAGTATGACAACACTCATCCTTACAAAGCGCGTTTAACTCTGATATTGGGAATTTGGAATCAATTGCACTTTTGTTCCACCCAGATAACTCCCCAGACCTTGCTCCATCGGACTACAACTTTTTCAAATTAATATAATATTTCCTTCACAGGATACACCTAGAAAATATAATTCAAATGAAAATTGCAATTTGGGAGTTATCAGCATCTAAGGTACCAATCTGGATTTCGAAATTAGGCTGAGAGATGGATTAAGATGATTGATCGTGATGATTGATATTTCAAAAAGAGAGAATAATTATTTTAATCTATATTTTATTGTGGTATTTATTTTGAAATGTGTTGATTATAAAACATTGGCTACTTTTTGCAATGGCTACTGCAACTGTTGCCACTGAAACAATGTGCAATGGTGAATTCTATATGTAAAAATAAGATCATCCGCAAAGACTTCATAGTTGAACTTTTTGGTCACTTTTTTTGCAGAACTCCAGAAAGAATTTTATATATAACAGTAGTGGGCAGTATAATGGCTGTGTTGAGGTATCCACAGAACGATACAATAATATTTTGAGCTTGATTCGACAACATGAGACTGGATCACCTTCAATGTATACTAAAAGACAATGAATCAACATAACCATCTTCTCATCATGTTCACAGAGTCAATAGTATGTATTTTCATTTATACCATATAATCATCCAACATCTATGTACTTCACTGTGTACAGCTAGTATCTCTAACAACTCAATATAAATCATGACGTTAAAGTGCCAACGTGTGGTGTTCCCGACAAAGTGGATGTTTTTTTTTTTGCTTATCCCTAGTACATGTGGTACATGCCATGATAATCATGGTGGGTAGAAGTAGGCGACTGCTTTTACTGTAAGTGCACCACATGTCCACACATGTGAAAAGCGGTTCGAATTTGCACTTACAAATGTTCCAGTGCCCCGTTTGGTTACTTGCACTCGCTAGTGGGATACTAAAAAGTGGATGTATTAGTGACAATGTGAGTCATACTGGCAAGAAGCTGAAAGGGTTCAGCATTGGTTAGAGCACTGACAAATTTACCTCCAATGGACTATCAAAATTGTAGTTAGTGCGTTTACTTCTTCAGTTTCATCATCAAGCCATGTCTCATATAATTATTCTGTTTTCTGATGACCTTGAAAAGGCCTCGTTCCTCTCCAGATATTCTCAAGACTTCTTCATTCTTGATCCTACCAATATATTTTATTCTTTCCATTATCCTCCACAGATTTTACTTTACAATGTTTGCCATTTTTCGTTCCTCTGATTTTTCCATTGACCATGTATCCGAACCGTGTAATAATACACTCCATTTATAGTTATGAAATCTTGGAGAATATTACCTCGACTAAAGAGGTTTTGAGTAAACAGAGTTAAGAGAAAAAAAACTACATGGGGATGGATGCTGTAGATCCTTCTGAGCCGATTCTAAATCCGAGGGCGTCGCTGCAGAATTCCGCGGTCGAGACGCTCGGTTAGGTTCCACCCAGGGGTGACGCAATGGCACTTTAAAATTCTTGCGTTTCTGCCAGATTCCTCAGCTTCTGATTCTCAGCCAATCAATTACATACATGACGCTCTCCATTTTTTAGAGTCCTCTGGTATCTTCTTGATACAAGCGTCATTAAATCAGGGCGACATTGAGTAGTGATCTTTCTAATTTCCGTAGATACCAATATAGCCTGGGTATAACTTGACTTTTCCAAGTTTGCTTTAGGATAATGTTTTGGAAGAGAATAAATTTTAATATTTCTCTCTCTTCTGCAGCGGTGGCTGAGATGGTATATACAGAGTCATTGTACATAGCATTTTGTTTATATCTATTTTTCGTTTTTATAATCATTTTCATTATTGTTAATTTCTCATAATTAGTGCTGACTGTGCACTTTCCTGTATTGACAAGGTGTCAATAAAATATGTTAATTGTCTCTCTCTTTTGGAAAATGTCAAATTGGGGAATTAAATATCTCTCTTGTGTTTTATGAAGACAATTTAAAATTATAAGGTTGTGAGTGTGAAGTGTAAAACATAATATTAATTTGGTATGGAAATATTTATATTATATGTGTGTGTGTGTGAAAAAAATATATAAAAAATAAAATTATTCAGGAAACGACCGTACAAGCCTCGAGCAAGACGCCCTTCTACGGGTACAGAATGACACGAGTGGCAATGGTTAATATATATATATATATACTTTCATGAAAATTTGTTTACATATTTCTCATTTTTTCTATGCTATATTACCTTTTTTTGCTTATCCCTAGTACACGTGGTACAGGCCATTATAATCATGGTGGGTAGAAGTAGGCGATTGCTTTTACTGTAAGTACACCACATGTCTACACATGTATGTGAAAAGCAGTTCGACTTTGCACTTACAAATGTTTCAGAGCGCAATTTGGTTACGTTATATTACTAAACCCCCCTCCCCTCGATTATATACAAATCGTGAAAATATTGACAAAAATATATAGTACAAACATATAAATGTATGCAAATCCAATCATATACTTTGGAAGGAAGGAAACAAGTGTAAAAGAAACAAGAAATTCAAATAGGTGGCCGGTATTGGTACAAATATTGGTAATAGATATCTGGCAATTCTATCTTTCTATTAATGCTGTGAAGTTTGTTAAATATTATTGCTTCCAACGCCAATCTTGGTGCAGGATTGGAATATGCTCATAGTCGGTTCAAGCATTGTTAAAGTTAAAAGAGTGTCCAGTTGATTAATGACCAGGAATCTCTGTTTCTAACATTTCTGCAGTGTTCAGATATTCCTACAGAACTACCCGTCTCTCCCACGTACGTAGCATCACATTGCTCGCAGGAGACCACTCAGGAATTGTTAAGTGGGTTAAATGTTGTACTGGGTTTGGTTATTGGGTGTCTAAGACGGATTGATAGGTTGGGACTATTGCTGAAGAAGGTATTAATGCCAGACCTTTTTCTGGGATCTTAATATGTTAACTGTATGAGGTGAAAGGGGGATACTATATATAGACCTGTAGACTGTAGGAGTTGGAGGGTGACCGGGAGTATAAAGTGTGTCTTTAAATAAAATTTGATGGGTATGCAGAGAAGCAGTGAGGTGGCTGATTATATTGTAACAAAGTATTTATTAATTGTATTACTTTTATTAACAGAGTGGTCATTTTTATGTTTATATTTTGCTACTCTGTAAATTTCCCTCGTGGCTTATCTTTTGTGTATCATTCATGGTTTATTCTTTCCTGAAATAAATTGCTGTCTTGTAAATAGTTATAAAACGAAGAGAAAAATGTTTTTATTAAAATGCATGGGCTACAAGCTTTCGGGCTTCACGCCCTTCGACGGGTACTTAGGTACTTAGTACGAGAGGTACCCGTCGAAGGGCGTGAAGCCCGAAAGCTTGTAGCCCATGCATTTTAATAAAAAAAATTTTCTCTTCGTTTTATAACTATTTACAATTCTATAAGAGAAATTTTCATGATTCATGTTAAAATTGCTGTCTTATCCCGAAGTTTGTCTTCCCTAATTTTCCACGTGGCAATATTTTCTATTTTTATATAGTTTTAAAGATAGGGAGTGAGAGCAATGGATGTTAATTGGTTTGTGGTTAAAGTCTTAACTATGTTAATCTTGTGAGTAAGTGGCGGGTAGAAGGGGCGTCTTGCTCGAAAGTTTGAACGATCGTGTCCTATATAACGAATCTCTTCTCCCTGACCTGTGTTTATTCTTTCATAGAGAACAGGGGGCATATGCGGCTTATGATTGTAGAACGACATTTGAAATTATCCCGCATGTGTTTCTTTTAAACGAAATATCGAAATTTATTTTATGGAGAAATAACGATTATATCTAACCTTAGGGATGAAGTATGAAAGGATGAATTGTGAAGAGTAATGATAAACGGCCTAGTGGACATGGCATCTGCCCGGTAAGCGGAACACTGTGGGTTCGATTCCCATCCCTGGACACTTTATTTTTCCGTTTATCATTACTCTTCACAATTCATTTTTTCATACTTCATCCCTAAAGTTAGAAATAATCGTTATTTCTCCATAAAATAAATTTCGATTTTTTGTTTAAAAGAAACACACGCAGGATAATTTTCAAATGTCGTTTTACACTTATAGAGTTAAATGATAAAATACTCACACACACTCAAATAACGGACATTGCAGTTTGTAGCTCTATGAAGACCCGGAACGACATAACGGGCCAGGAAAGTGTCACTGAGGAGACCACCCCGAGGATCCCCCAGAAGAAAAAGCCGCCGCCGGGTAAAAACGGCGTCACGACTCCCCGAAACAATGGCAATAATTGCGGTCACGATCAATCCATCGACATCCATACGTCCGTGGGATAGATGGAGAATTAAGCTAAAAAATGATAGGTTCTTGCTGTTTGTAGGGCATTCTGGGGGCATCGAAGTCTTATTGCCTTCCTGGACTGTGCTATCATTAGACAGCCAGAGCTATTTTATCGATATTGATTACAGTAAAGGGATATAGAATAAATGATAATAAAATAGAAGTTAAATTAACAGTTTATAGTGGTTTTTAATCACTCTCTCTCTCTCTATTCACAAATAAAGAAACTAACATATTTACATATAAAATATATATGTACAACTATCTACAAGAGATTCCTTCAACCCAGAGTCTTCCTTCCACACACACACAATGACCCCATCCCCCATCAATTCCAAACACAGGAAGTTCTTGTAAATCCTATAGTGCGCCGAAGATGTGACGTCAATCTTGGCTTCATTCAGGCTTTTGTAAGATGAGCCATCTGTTCTACCATATAAGAAGATTTTAAAAAACATAAAATATCCCATATCTAAAGTATTCTGTGTTGTTCCATAGATGTTTTCTAACCAATCAACCTCACATCTGTAGACTATACACATCACTGACCTCTGCAGAGGACCGAGGGTTGGATAGCATAGGTTGTCTTTCAACACAGCGCCCGCTTGTCAGAAATGGTAACAATACGTAATGTGATTCATTTGAGAAGATTGATAATTTCGAGATACTTCCATTTTTAATTTATTAATTTTATCTTCCGAAAAAGAAAGGTTACGGATGAGACGACAATTTGGTGGACAGTTTTGTAGTAGACTAATAACAAGGATTCGGTGCATCATGATAGTCAATATGAGGGATGATAGCGTCAGGAACTCAACGACAATCTTGAGATATCTACAGGCCTTCTGAGTCATTCAAGAACTTCTTAACATCTGTTGACCGCCAGTCATTGGCAAGGGTTGTTAGCAAGTTTTTTATAGTTTGGGGTAGGTAGGTACTCAAAGATTATCCCTTGTATGGAGTAATAATAAACTGACCAAAATATTGATAATAAGAAACTAAATGAAATTTACGAATTTCTGTGTCTTGGACGAATTATATGAAGGGGAATTAGCTGTGTGTTCACCCTTCATATTCAAAAATGCTCTTTTTCTTTTTCAATGGTGGATATCAGAATCTGGCTTTAGGCTTCCAATGGTGGATCCAATAATGGGCAATCAAATAAATAGAACATAAAGATAAGAAATCACTAGAGAAGTTATCTGTACCCAAGAAAAATATTAAAAGGAGAAAGAAGAAACAGTTTCGTCCGTGAAAGAAGAGGCTTGAAGGTCTTCAGGGAACAAGATAGATAATTTTGAAAAGGGCCAACAGCCCGAAACGCGTACATGGTTAGATTTATTGATTAATCAAGAATAGGTACTTGGTCAATTCTGGAATAATTAAAAATCAACGAATAGTTGATATTTATACCGATGGCGGAAGCCATCAGCAAATTTCAGTTGCACGATAAAGAGATGCCCCCTCTTTTTTTCTTAAGAAACAATGTAGATAATGTTTGTGAAAATCATTTTGGTTGATAAGTTTTTACAGATACTATTGTTACACCTACATCTTAACTAAGATCTATCCTTTATGATAACTAAAAGAATTTAAATTAGTTAATGTAGTAATGTTCTCTCTACAAAAGCAGCATGGGTGATGTTAGTTGTGAAGATGGCCATTTTGATGATATGGAATCAACCACTGATGACGCGGTAACAGACAGTCAAAAGTCATTATATGGACCGCGTCAGTAGACATTGATCGGTCCAGTAACTCTGACATATTCGAGTCTAAGACATCTATATTACACTGGTGTCCAAAAAATAAGAACCTTTTGTTTTTTAATGATATGTTTTAAAATATACAACGCTAAAAGCTAAAAAGTAATTTAATTAGGTATTTTAAGTCGTAGAATTTATTTATCGCAACCATTCGATTCGGTAAAATTGAAATATGCAAATTTTTGCTTGTCTTTATAAGTGTGCTATTTGGCGTGTCGTTTACCCCATCTAAGAATTGTCCAATTATAATTTATTTAATCCTTAGTTAATTATGAGTTTACGAAAAATTCTAGCAGATGATTTAAAATGGAGAGCTGTTGGAAGAATGGAGGCAGGGCAATCACAAGTTGAAGTAGCAAAATGGCTAAATGTGAATAAATATGTGGTCAGCAAAATATGGAAACAGTTCATTGAGACAGGAACCATCAAAGAAAAGAAGGTTCTGGTAGAAAAAGAAAAACAGCTACCTCTGAAGACCGTTATCTGGTCGTAACTGCCAAGCGCCATAGGGAGATGGCAGCTATTCAACTCTCTAATGAACTCTCAAGTGCTACTGGAACGAAAATTTCATGACAAACTGTTTACCGAAGGCTTCACGAAGGTGCTCTTTATGCAAGACGACCAATGGTCTGTATCCCTTTAACCTCTGCTCACAGGAGAGCCCGCTTGAATTGGTGCTTGGAACATCACGCCTGGACTCATGATCAGT
>CP092867.1:128334350-128435443 GCA_030710605.1 Cordylochernes scorpioides
GATCCTGAAGCGGCAAAAAGTTGTTGCCGACTATGCAAAACATGAGTAGGCGATGGCGTAAAACGTGGCTCCAGTCGTTGCGGTCAGCCGGGACGTCTCTGAAGTCCCTGTTGGACACCACGACGGCCCCGGTCCTTGATGCCAGCTCTAGAAGGAAGTCCAAGTAGCCGTCCACCAGTCGTCCGTCAAGCACGCGGCACGGCGTGAAGGTGACGTAACCTCGAACGTGCAACCGCTGCACAACCTCTAAGTCGGCGACGGGCTCGGGTGGCTGCGGGCCGACGATGTACTGCGGAACGAGCACGGTAATCTCGCGGTGGCCCCTCTGCTGGAAGTATTCCAGGCACAGCTGGATGCCCTTGCAACTGTATAGGTTCCGGGGTTCGCCGTGCACCCGCGCGACGTTGCTGCCGTCGATGACGACAGGTCGTAGTCGCCGTCGTGGTGTCAGGGAGATGAGATTCTGTTTTCGGTCACCTGCTCTGTCACATTGATCTTGGTATTGACGTTCTCCGTGTGGTGAATAGCGTATTCCACTTCTTTTAGATGACCTCGAATGCCGTATTTCGTCATAAGCTAAAGTGTGATACGTCCGATCCTGATGCATCGAGTGGGGCCAATGTCTTGTAGTTGACCTAGATCGTCTTCTGATACGCATGCTTATAGGCGCCCGTTCTAGAGGTGACCTGCGGCACCTGTCGTTTTGTCTCGAGAGTCTACTTGTAATCCTACCTTGCTCCGCCGATTCCTTAGGTGTCATATGTTGTCTGAGCCTTATGAATGAGTTCAGACGTCCAGCATTTAGATTGACTACTTCAGACATTTGTTCCCGGGATGATGGGGTTAGATTGGGTCTTGCAATGGATCTTGAACTTTGTCTTGGATCAATACTTGTGTTTCTATCTCTCCTTATCCGAGTACATAAGGGCCCATAGTAGGGCCTTGAATCGGAATTATAAAGCATTGTATCATCACGATTGGCAAAAATTTTGCAACTCATCTTGGAGTTTTGTATAAAGCGTTGACTTTCTAGTTTGTCTAGAGCATTCTCTGAGATCGGGATACCTGCGTTGGTCTGTCCGTTCTTGTGATTTCGAGATCCGCTTTGCTCCTGAGGCACATCCATCGGGATCAAGATTCGTGGCTTTGCTCTCATATTCCTGACGTAAAGATATCGGTACAACATGAGATTTAACATCATCAGAGCCCTTGCTTTGATCCTTCTCTTCTTGATCAGAAACTATTTTAATTTGTTGAGTCACATTGCTTGCCTTTTGTAAATTATTATATTGTATTAAACTTTCAATATCCGGCAGGTCTTTACAAGGAACATTCTGACTTTCCTTCAAATTGTTGGGAAGTTTGGTATCCTTTCTATCCGAGTCCAGGATCTCTGACTTAGTTATCTGGTTCGAAGTCCGAGAAGGTGAATCTCGCATCTTTCTAGGATCCCAAACAGCAACGCATTCATCGTTTCTCGTTGACTCGCCTGGATTGACAATCCTGATGATCTGTATGTCCTCATCCACGAAGATCTCACTTCTAGACATTTTCTTTGTAAGTTTCTTTTGGATTAACTCAGAAATCCTCGCGAGTAAACCACGCGAACTTTGGTTGTAACAAAATAAAGGAGATTTGAGCGATCAAGGCTGAAGCTGTCTGCTAATATCACTAACACCTCGGTGTTCTTCACAGACTTTCATCACAAGGCAGTTTATTCTCGGTGGTCTCCTCTTTCTTATTTATTCTTATTTATTCATTTTTTTAAATATTTGAACCTTATATATAACCTTATATGGACATTGTAATTAGGTAGTTTCAACCTTTCTCTCTCAACGAAACTGACAAGTGTAGCAAAGGCTGCAATCTACAAGTATCATCTTGGTCTTGAGTTGGGTAACACCAGCCATCACCTCGACCTGCCACGAGGATTTCTAGTTTATCACGGAGAGTCAGCAAGAATCCTTGACCAAGCTTGATATCAGAAAGCTGTCAGTTAGTGAAATGGCCTATATGCCTCAGAAAATAATTCTGGTTATTTACATGATCCTCCCTATGGAATTTCTAACTTATAGTTCAAATAAAGAAACAGCGCGAGCTTTTATTTTATCCTAGAAATACAGAAAACATCGAAATATATTGAATTTGCTATCTCTGACTTTTTCATATTCCAATAGAATCAACCTCTCATAGAAGTTCATAGTATGAAAACTTTTCATAGTCCTGTTCTCTCCTAGAACTGGTCTCTTATTTGAGGTTAGGTCAAATGTTGATTTTACAAAGGCAGGTCGTGGCTCTGGAAGATATGGCTATATAGATAGGTTTCTCCTGATGTACACTGGACTTGAGATTGCCATGGGGCTTTGCAACAGATTTATAATAGAGACTGCTTCTACCGTGCAAAGTACAACAAAGTTTAACATGACCCGTACAAATAAACCTAAATAAAACTAAAACAAAATCACATATTTTCGAGTTGGATTGAATGAGAAATGGCAAATCCCATCAACATTCTTCGTTTCTAGTACATGGCAATCAGCTTTCGCTATTTTCACGGTAGATGAAGGCACACCGCTTTTTTATTTTGTTTATCCCTAGTACACGTGGTACAGGCCATGATAAACATGGTGGGTAGAAGTAGGCAACTACTTTTACTATAAGTGCACCACATGTCTACACATGTGAAAAGCAGTTCGACTTTGCACTTACAAATATGCCAGAGCTCCATTTGGTTACTTGTATTCGCTGGTGGGGTCAGACTTTTGCAAAAATCGGGGACCATTGGAGCATGGGAACAATACTTAAAAGGGAGACTCATATTTTATAGACCTGAAACAAAGCATGCTGTCTGTACAACCCGTCAAAATGTTGCACACACACATATATGAAAAATATAAACAAAAACATTTAATTTATATTCGAAATATTACGCCTCGCCATGTTCTGCGTGTTTTCTTTCAGATCTATGTCTAAGTATTGTACCTTCATCTACGGCGATAATGGTCGAGGTATTATGGCTGGTCGAGAAGTCGGTATAAAGAATCTCGAAGGTTTAATTGGGTTGATAACTCTTCTTCTTATTCAATAAAAAGGATTTAGAAGAATACATTTCTCAAGTATTTACTATTTAAGAAGCACCAAAATATTTGAAGGAACATATATCAACAAATTCCATGTGATCTACAAGAATTTGTAAATTAATTTTATTGTGCAATAAATTGATAAAGAGAGATCAATATCTCTGTAATATTTTAAGAAATATTTTCCCCTTTCTTTACAGAGCCACGACCCCTTTTATATATAAACATATATAATGGATCGCCTTTTGGCTAAAACTTTTATTTAATGTCACAACATTTTGGAAATTAACACCTGCTTATTGAATGTCCAATCTTCCAGAACTACAGAAAGCGGAAAGACATTGAATACAAGGATATTTTTTATATTCATAAACAGTAAGGACTCATATTTAAAATTTAGGAAATTTTGTGAATATATTTATGATTTTCTCTCTTGGGTAAAAAAAAACCTTAATTACCAACTATGTGAATATTTGTATTTGTTTCATTGGTTATTTTGTTGTTGTTTTTTTTTTTTTTTTTTGGCTTCAATTGTTTCTATGAAATAGTTCTCTGATTTTGGTGTTGTTGCTTGACGCAAGCATTCTTTGTGGGGATATCGTGTCTGATTTGATAATAAATAATCCTTTTTTAATTTTGTTGTTGTTTTCTTGGACATTCCTATTAACACGGTGGCACGGAGACATTCGGATCTAAAGAAGAGAGAGGTGGCAGGGGTTAAAGAATTGTTTCAAATATATACAAACCCTCCAGAAATTAAGCATCAACTTCCTATTTACACAGTAATAGCATTGTAAAATTCTAAGAAGATGTTGTTCATTGTACAACACTAAGGTATATATTCCTTTTAATAAATGCAATAAAACAACTTACTTCTTTTATCTTCTTCTCTGCACAGAACGTCTATTTTCTGCACACTTTCGAATGGATTGGTGACTAATTCACAACACCAACTTTCGATGCAGGGAATATTTTAAAAATCAATTGTTTCAATGTAAAAATTCTTTTTTTTTATCAAAGTAATAATATATCTTCATTTTTGTATTTAATGTGGAAAATGAATCGCAATAGTCATAATGGGGCAGATGTTCTTCTAAAGGTAAAGACGCTTCTACTGTCGACACAAACATTATAAGACACCTGTGTATCGTCTCATCAATCTAGAAACCTCGAGGCCGTTACAAGACGCAAAATCAGTTTTGGCTGAAGCAGAAAGTCCACCAGATGCCATGGTTTCGGCCTATGGCTCTCGTCATTCGAGAGAGGCGTCTATTTCATAAAACCCACAAGAGTTATTCAGATAGTAAAATGACTTCGCAAATTCTATGGCTAAAATATTGTTGAAGGGCTTTTTCAGAGAATAAAATACACACACAAAGCCTTTATTAATACACAAGTCTTATACTATATATCTCATTGCCGGCTTGCAATGATATCCCCTCAATAAAATATATAAATTTAAAATAAAATGTGCAGTAAATCTTCAAGAATCAAAAATGATGGATGGTATCTAAACAGCGTCATTCGATAGACCTTGGTTCTCTATGGACTAGCTCGTATCTATTATTCAGACAATGCCAGTGGTATACCAATGTATTCATGATAAAAAAATGCCAGTACAAAAACATTAAGAACAAATATCAACTGTTACTCTTAGAATCTCTCATTTCCAATGAATATAACAGCATAAACAGGAAGATAGATTTACCATCACAATACCGATATCTCAGAAGAAATCAATAGATCAAGTTTATAGGTTCAGGATGCCCTAAAAATGTAAATAGACATATTCCATTACATTGTTAAATTATATATTAATTTTAGAATTTCAGTTGTAAATATCCACGCTGCGCGCGTATGTTTTTGTAAATATTTTTGAAGGATATCTATATATATATAAATCAATGTTTGTATGTTTGTTTGTTTCTATGTCCGGTATACAAATTCGCAGAAGTTCACTAATTCAAACCAAAATTTCCATACATAGGTAAAAATACGGGAAAGACGATAGGCTATAAAAAGAGAGATTAAGAGGAACGTGGTAAGTTTCTTTATTAAGCAGTATACGAGCTTTCGGACGTCAGCCGTCCTTCATCAGGTATTGACATGAATGAGAAGGAGATGCTATATTTATAAGCGACAGTTTAGCATAAAAATATTAAACAAGAAATAAAAGATTAAAAAGATTTGAGATTTGCATGCCAGTAATAAAAATATTTAAAAGTGTACAATATATAGATTTAAGAAAATCTGCATACCTAGGATGAAGGGGAAAAAGGCGGAAAACTAGAGGCGAAGACAAAAGCAAGAATAAAAATAAAAATAAGAATATAAACGAGAATATAAAAAAACAGCGGAATAAAGATAAAGTTAAAAGTTACGAAGGAGGTGTATCTGTTGGTATAGAATAAAAAGCAGAATATTGGGGCGGGAGGTCAATCTTTCTGTTGAGGCTGGGTGTAGTATTGGAGACAAGGGCTTCGAGAACTAAGCGTTGGTATTTATTTGCTATATCGCTATAAACGGGGGTTGTATTGTCGAGATTAAAGGAATGTCCGGATTCGGCGATATGTTGGTATATGAGCGATTTTTTGTCTTTCGAGCGGATGTTGCGGGCGTGTTCACTGGCTCTGATGGCGATTGTTCGGCCTGTTTCTCCAATATAGCATAAATCGCAATCGTTACAAGGAATTTTGTAAACGGCGTTAGAAAGGGATTGGGGGTTACGTTTGGCGGAGCTTTTTGTGATTGGATGTCGTAGGAAGGTGTAAAGGGAAGGTGTGCACTTGTAAAGAGTGCGAATGCCGAATTTACGTAAAAAGGAACCAATACCGGAATTCGTGGTGGAGTATGGGAGGACGCAGGTGCTTTTAAATAAAGGAGGTGTGGTTCTTTTTTGATTGGGTGTGAAAAAATGTCGGTCGATAAAACTGCGTGGATAGCCCGCGGACAAGAGATGCGAGTAGACCGTGCGCCTCTCGATATTTTTAAAGAAAGGGAGGGAACAGTGGGTGTAGATACGTTTGGAAAGAGTTCGGATGGTGGTGATCTTATGGGAGACGGGGGCGTGGGATGAAAAATGTAGGTACGAGGGGGTAAAGCCGGGTTTGTGAAAGACCGTTGTGTGGAATTTATCGTCGGTGTTAATAATTAAAATGTCTAAAAATGGAATACAGTTAGAGCGGGACGGGTTGTGTGTAAAAAGTAGATCCGGATGGTAAGAGTTTAAAGCGGTGAGAATAGGTAAATGATCGGTATCTCGGTGTAGGCAGAAGATGTCGTCTACGTAACGTAACCAAGTAACGACCCCCAAATGATCTTTGGACACCAGCCATTGGTCCAGCCCTAGCATGACAATTTCCGCTGCGATTGTGGAGAGAGGACTGCCCATAGGGGAGCCTCGTATCTGTAGAAAGGAACGGCTGTTGAATTCGAGGGTATTCATACCAAGACAGATAGTAAACAGATCTATTATCGATTTTTGGTCTTTGCTAGAGAATGTAGAGAAGGCAAGGAGTGAACTAAGACCGTCTGTAATCAAAGAGTGCGGAAGGCATAGGAAAAAGGATGTTACGTCGAAGGTGGACATGATAAGTTTATCAGGCTGGGGAACACTCTTTAATTTGGTTAGAAATTCGGTAGAATCTTGAACTGAAAGAGGCTGTGTGCCTTAACGAGAGGTTTAAGGAGGTTAGTGAGATATTTAGCTAAGTGTAGTGCAGGGGAGAGGTGGTAGGCTACAATGGGCCTAAGGGGAATGTGGGGCTTATGGGTCTTAGGGAGGCCGTATATGTAGGGGACGCCGGTAAGGTTGGAGGTGAATCGCTGGAATTGCTCGGGGGTGATGCTTCCATTCCTCTTGAGCGTCCTGAGTGCAAACTTAAAGCCATCGGAAAGAGCAGTGATTCGTTCGGTTGGGATCTCATGGAACGTGTCTGGGTCAGATAGGAGGTCAAGCATTTTTTTTCTCATATTCCTCCGCCTTCATCATAACAACCTGAGAGCCCTTATCGGATACACACAACCCGTCCCGCTCTAACTGTATTCCATTTTTAGACATTTTAATTATTAACACCGACGATAAATTCCACACAACGGTCTTTCACAAACCCGGCTTTACCCCCTCGTACCTACATTTTTCATCCCACGCCCCCGTCTCCCATAAGATCACCACCGTCCGAACTCTTTCCAAACGTATCTACACCCACTGTTCCCTCTCTTTCTTTAAAAATATCGAGAGGCGCACGGTCTACTCGCATCTCTTGTCCGCGGGCTATCCACGCAGTTTTATCGACCGACATTTTTTCACACCCAATCAAAAAAGAACCACACCTCCTTTATTTAAAAGCACCTGCGTCCTCCCATACTCCACCACGAATTCCGGTATTGGTTCCTTTTTACGTAAATTCGGCATTCGCACTCTTTACAAGTGCACACCTTCCCTTTACACCTTCCTACGACATCCAATCACAAAAAGCTCCGCCAAACGTAACCCCCAATCCCTTTCTAACGCCGTTTACAAAATTCCTTGTAACGATTGCGATTTATGCTATATTGGAGAAACAGGCCGAACAATCGCCATCAGAGCCAGTGAACACGCCCGCAACATCCGCTCGAAAGACAAAAAATCGCTCATATACCAACATATCGCCGAATCCGGACATTCCTTTAATCTCGACAATACAACCCCCGTTTATAGCGATATAGCAAATAAATACCAACGCTTAGTTCTCGAAGCCCTTGTCTCCAATACTACACCCAGCCTCAACAGAAAGATTGACCTCCCGCCCCAATATTCTGCTTTTTATTCTATACCAACAGATACACCTCCTTCGTAACTTTTAACTTTATCTTTATTCCGCTGTTTTTTATATTCTCGTTTATATTCTTATTTTTATTTTTATTCTTGCTTTTGTCTTCGCCTCTAGTTTTCCGCCTTTTTCCCTTCATCCTAGGTATGCAGATTTTCTTAAATCTATATATTGTACACTTTTAAATATTTTTATTACTGGCATGCAAATCTCAAATCTTTTTAATCTTTTATTTCTTGTTTAATATTTTTTATGCTAAACTGTCGCTTATAAATATAGCATCTCCTTCTCATTCATGTCAATACCTGATGAAGGACGGCTGACGTCCGAAAGCTCGTATACTGCTTAATAAAGAAACTTACCACGTTCCTCTTAATCTCTCTTTTTATATTCCAAACGTGGCTTATCATGTACGATAGGCTATTTTAAAAAATATATAAATCAATTATTAAAACTATATATTCAAATTATTCTACTTAGCTCACAAACAGCGCCCTCTATCAAAGATTAGATTAAATTATGCTGATGCAAACAAATAGATAATGCTAATAACAAACAATTATTCAAAAAATCTTATCTAAATATATATCACTCGGATAGATATGCACACGGGTCAATCCCGGGGCGAAGCCCGGGTCACCCGTCTAGTAGTCGATATTTTTTTATTAAGCCCGTTGAGGAGCGATTATCGCTTGAAAGCTAGCGTTTTGAAATAAAAAGAAACTCGTTGTGAGAAAATATTTTGTAATTTTATAATACCACTGTATCAACACTAGATTCTAGTGTAGGATGCGGGATAGAAAGAGAATAGAGTCAAGGGTAACGATAATAAGAGATTTTATATAAAGTGAGTTCCAATTTAATAATGTAAATGATTGATAAAGAAAAAAAATGTTGTTTAAAATTTGACAGTAAAGACGTAGTACCTGTAATGAGGTAGAATTGAGCTTGGAATGGAGATACAAGTTGGTTGGGTTCTGTAAGCGCAAGGTGCAGAAGGTGGATAAAGGATTGCTCACACACAACCTTGGGATTTTAACAACTGCAGAAAAAAAAGTTCAAGGAAGAAGAGGAGAGATGAGTTCGGGATAACATCGATCATGATTGGTCGCGCATACTTCTGCGGGTTATTTCTGGGACCATTCCTGGCGGGGACCAAGTCGTAAAGCTCTCACCGCGGCCAGCCTCCTGGTGTAATGGCGGAGAAACTTTATGTTAACTGCGTGCCGCTGGCAATTCATTTCGGAAACAAGTTTTTAATGGAAATTTGTCGATATGTTTCTCTTAATGGGATTCTGTGTTTGGGAGGCCGCGACTTCTGGAATTGGAAGGAAGGACCTTAAATGAGGATAAATAAACAAAATTGTATATATATGCTGATAAATATATGTTCTTTGTCTCAGCTTTTATGTAATGGTCATGTTTAATAAAATATGGGAATTTCAGCGCATGCTATGTTATTGGGATAACAATTACATTTATTATAGTGGGAAAGGGTGTCCAGCAAGTCTCCACTTCCCTCGGTGGTGCCCCAAGCTTGCGAACAATACGTATGCCTACTGGATGGAGCCAACTGCTGTAGGGTGAAGCACACCAGTAACTCGATGTGCGAACCCTACTGTACTAAAGGAAGAAACAGATATTTGCATTCTGTAAATACAAGGTTGTCCCAAAAGTTCGTAAACACTTGCAAAAAATTGAAATACCAATATTATTCGCCGTTATGTATAATGTCTTTGTATTATGTATAAAGTAATTGTATTATGTGTTATTATCTATTCGCCGTAATAATATTATTCGCGAAGTAATAAGAACAACGTTTTAGGAAAAACACGAACTTTTGGGACAACGTTATATATCTATACGCCATGTACATTCTTCTCCTTGTCTTTCTATTAGTGATTTTATGGAAACAATAGGAATGTGAAGATTATAGGTATTCACCCCCTCTCTCCGTGTAGTTTAGAAATATATCTTCTTTCTAACTATCTAAAAAAGGCTACTGCTAGCTCCCTCTTCAGAAGATACGAAACAACTATATTGATTGTCTCTCTAATCCAGCAGACTCCGGTCGAGACAAAGCCAGTTTTGAGAAAATCTGAACACTCACCATGGCTTTGGACTATGGCCCTGGGCAATACTATGTGGGCTTGCTTCTGTATTGTTCTAGTTCTTATATACAGTTAAACCTGTCTATAGCGCCCCCTCTAAATAGCGCCTCCCTCTCTATAGCGCCCGATTTTAAATACGTATGATGCGATTTATATTAAAAGTGACCTGTTTTTAGCACCCGCTCTCTATAGCCCTCTATTTTGGTGAGTCAAAGAAGTGGCGCTATAGACAGGTTTAACTGTATTTATAAGATTATATAATACTTGATTTTTAGAGGACGTCAAAAAGTAACATGATCCAATGCGGAAACTATCCGTTAACTCAATTCAGATCGTCCTTAACATAATCAATGGTACGTAGTATGTAGCATGGCTGAGATAGAAGGCTGCGTTTAGTTACCTTATATCGACATTATTAGTTTTTATCTTTATACAAAAATAGATAAAAATAAAGAAACATATCCTGACCAAAAGCACATTTGCTTTTTAGATGGCAGAGCGCCATCTAGTGGAGATAAATAAACTAAACGTTTATTTAACTTTCTCCGTGATATTTGGCCAACCTAATTTCTTGATAAAGCAAGAAAAGCCATCCACGAACGCGTTTCGCGCTGTTTGCGCTCGTCAGCGTGGAGCAGGCTGTACCACTGAGACCAAAAATACTTATGGTCCCAGAGGCTTCTTGAAAAACCAATGAATGAGTATTTAAGGCCAAACTTGCGTAAATACAAAAATATATGTTTTACTATTTCTAGCTGTACCACATAACGCCACTGTTTCCCTCTATCTTAAATCTTTCCAGAATTGCAATTATTCCCTCCCTAGATTCTTAAGCGACTTCATGAAAACAAAGTTCAGAAAAAGAGCAAAGTGTTTTCGCTGTAAAGTGATTGGAGTGGATACTGGTATAAATGCAAAATACATTAAATTTGAAAATACAATTTTGTCAACAACAACAAAAAAGCAAGATTATCAGAGAAATTGCAAAACTTAAAATATTAATTTGCATTTTTATTCGCGATTAAATTTACAATAAGTCCAAGGCCCAAGAAAGTAAGAAAAGTTTAAAAATGAAAAATATATTCTTCATTTCAAAAGGTTTGATTACGAACGTAAGGGTTCCATAGAAGATACAATTTTTTTTTTTTTTAAGAAAATATTTTGCATTTAGCGTTTATTCTAGAGACTTAGTATTTTTATATATCTCTTTAAAAAATCACATTCCATAACTTAAATACCAACCACTACACAACCCATATTTTCACAGAACCGGATAAGAGAGAGTGAATAACTCCGATATTTTCCATTAGAAAATAGGTATAAAATATATATGCAATTCTCTCAGTGTACTCTTCTTATTACCTTGATTTCACCTTGCGGACTTCTCTCGTGATGTTCTATAGAAATTCACTTTAATACAGGTTTAACATAATACCATTACATGTTTATTCTTTCAGCTATTTTCAGATATATACACACATACAGCTTTATTAAGACCACCGGTCTTATACAGATTCACCACAGGAAGGAAGCATAGATATAGCTCCTATATTCCAGGCAGCGCAGAACCCAACAGCCTCCAGGTCCGACGCATGTCCAGTGGCCACAGAATCTACCGTGCATAGGTTAGCGTATCACTGAAAAAAGCGAGTGTGGAATCAGCCGCGTTCTAGTCTTCGCTTTCCTCATCCAAATGGACCACGACATTCGGCGATTCTATTAATATCCTCCGAATGGTGACTGCGGCCTTGTAGAATTTATATAAACTAAAGAGAAGACCTTGATCAAACATCATTGTATTGATCCAGTTATATATTTGTTGACTATGGCAAATAATACACGCTATTCATATATAAAAGACTATTTATTTAAATTCGCATTATATCTTCTTAACTACAACATAAATACAAAATACTTACATTATTTATATACATATTTTCTCTTGCATACATTCTAAACAAACAACTGATAGGCAAAACTCAAATTTTATACGAAGAAATGTCACAAGCATAGAAGGTTTTCTCAACCAGTAAAAACCCATGGTCCCCAAGTCTCTCCCAGGTTGTGGATGGAAGATCAAGAGAATGTCACAAACATATAAAAAACTAAAGAACAAAAGGTTTGCTCAACCAGTAATAACCCATGGTCTCCAGGAATACGATCTACAAGTCTCTCCCCTAGCTTGCCGCATGGAAGATCCAGAGAAATGTTATAAACATATAGAAAACAAGTATAGAAGGTTTTCTCAACAAGTTAAAATTACAGAAAGTTGTGTTAAATTTATGTACATAATGTATTTATATATGTACCAGAAAATCTCAAAGTATATTATTTAGGTTGACATTTTCTACAATATTTTTAATAACTAGTCTAAGCCGTAACCTGAGATCTGGCCATCCAAGGTCTTACTACAACAAAAACATTTACAGCTATATTTGAAACCATACTTACTTGTGGATAAAATAGTAATTTATGATGGCCGCCAATGTGAATATATCAGACATGGCATTACCTATATACACTATGACACTGAATTTGCAATACTAAGAATTAATGGGCAAAAAGTTGAGAAAATCTGTATAGAGATAGTATCAGTAACAAACAATAAATTATCAGAATACACCTATATACTGAGCAATATCACTGTCCACTCAATATGTTATGGGACCACCACAGTTGCCCTGTAATTCTTGGTGTTACAAACTCAGGGTCAGCAGTGTACATATTAGGATAGAGCTTCTTTAACTCCGCCTTTGCCGGTCCCAAGCCCAGATGAAAAAGGAGGAGTAACAAGCTCACTAAAAAACCTGGGCTCAGCTGGCCCGGCTGATAGTACCCTGTAAGGGCTCCTAATCCAGGGATACAGGATGAGAAGCGTTTGTACTCCCATGTTAGGAGCGGCTGCACACATGGCGTCTGTTCCTCATGTCAGAGACAGTCATTTATTTTGGAGCTAAGTCGTCCTGCCACTGAGTAGTGCTCCCAGTCTTAATGACCAAGGTAGACGCATTCTACTTCACCCAGTCATGGTGGTTGTCAAGCTTTACAAGCTTGATAGCATAATTTGATTGAGTGGAGATAAAGAAGAAGAGAAGAAGGGTAGAGCTTCAATAAAGTCTTAAGGCCTTTCACAATATAGAGACCACCTCTCCATATGTAAAATGGGGAGCAGGAATGTGATCTTATAGATGGCTGAGAGCTATCCTGTAGCTGATGCTCGGGAACCTTTTTTTTTTTTTCAGGGCATTTCTACAAGAGCAAAAATCTAGTACCAAAATATCGTTTTCGTTCTCAACCAGTAACAACCCATGTCGAGGGGTCTCCAGAAGATCCAGAGAAATGCCACAAGCATACATAAAACAAGCATAGAAGGTTTGCTCAACCAGTAATAACCCATGTTTCCAGGAATACGATCTCCAAGTCTTTCCCCAGGATGCCTAATGGAAGATCCTGTCCTGTTGTCTCGGGCCAAGACAAAGAGACGGGACCAATCGGCCCACTTGTATTGTGGAGAACCGGTCAGTCCAGACGGAATATTCTAATTTCCTCTCCCCCACAGCTTGAAGAAAACCTTTCACCTCAAACATTCACCTTTAATTATACCTAATTGTTACGGAAGATCGTTTTCTGGAGGCGGGGCAAAATAATTAGCGAATTTTTCTATCATATTTATTTATATTGCAATATATATATATTTTTTATGCTTATTTTTGATAGAAATATTTATTTTCCTCGAATTTTGTTCCCCGAAGAAGTTTGGCGTATTGCCATATGAAATGTTGGAACATAAAATAAGCATTTAAAATAAATGAATAAATGTATTTCTCAATATTCTTCACCTCTGTTGCCTCCTTGTTCTATCCCGTAAATAAATTGGAATTGTTCGGATCACAGAATTAAGTGTTATGAGGTTTGTCTCTCCTCATTTTTTCTACATTTCGGTGATGTTAGGAAAGAAAGGATTGTCTCATAAAATAGCATGTCGAGAAAATGAAAGTAGAAAACAAAGAACTGTGCAGCAAATATCAGAGGCACAAAGATTTCGATTTAATTTTGAGACAAAGTGCAAAAGACTCCTGAAGTATTGAAGAGAGTGTATAATGTAAAAAATATGTATTATTAAACTTATTCATTCGTTGCATTATAGGTATAAAGTGCCTGATCTCCTGATTTAGCGGCGTGAGATCTATTAAGTTTTTAGGTTTACTCATTCTTAGGATTCTATCCCTTCGCATGTGCGATTCGATAAATTCTTTACTTTAATATTTAGCTTAGGATAACATTTTAATGTAACGCTTATAACTAGTTATCGTAAAACGAGCTAATGTTTTCTAGTATTCGATATTTTGAAAATAAGTCTTCTTTTTTTGTCTGGCCAAATTCAATATAATTATTTTTTTTCTTTTTCAAATCTTCCATAAGTTTTCAAAGTGTAATTTAAAATTAAACAATAACAGAATTACATATGAGAACACAAACTGGAACATGGTAAAAGATACTATATTTAAATATAAAGTTGACAGGCAATAAGACCGTTCAAACATATGCCAAGGAAAAAGAAAATAGCGTCAGTCTTTAGCATCTCCTTCAATGTATTCAAGTCTCTGAACAGGGTATCTTCGGAACAATACAAGAAAAACATTTTTAATTATTAAGACATCGCCAACCATGGCAATTGGTCTGGTTTTGATTCAGATCTATTTCAGCAATAGGTAGCAACAAGTTTATATATCCTCTTCCAAAAATAACTTTATTAGGTACCGCTCGAAAAGAGTAACCTAGCTTATGTTATCAACAATGAATAATATGAAAAGGTTCTTCAAAAATGGAAAAAGTGACCAATGCGGGATTCGACCCCGGTTTATGGCTTTTGGATATCGACGTTTTATACCACAGGCCACCGACTTTCTTCTTTTCTGTTTTACAGTTTATATATCTTCGGATTGAATCTAGATATACTTTTTATTGAAGCACTACAATGGTTTATTATGTTGTTTGTAGAGAGGTTAGATAAAATTATGAAGAATTCACTTAACCAAATATAGATTTTTTTCTCCAGGCGACTGGCAATGCCTATCGAAGAAGCTGAGGCAGAACGGCGCTGACATTTCGACGATAAGACCTACACGGGCGATAAAGCAGAGTGATAGAAGGGTTAGGGCGCGATAAGCAACTTCATCAGTAACTTTCCTGGATTTTTGGTTCGGGATTGAATTATGGCTGGGTATACCTAGGCACGTTGATTGTCGGGTTATCTCGTTTATTTTCACCAGGGGCTGCAAACATCGGGTTGATTCTGTACATCTATGAGTAGTATCAATCACAGCCATTCAGTATGTTGGAGCAAGATAGACGTTGGTCAAGCCGATGATTCAGTATGTTGGAGCAAGATAGACGTTGGTCTAGCCGATGATTCAGTATGTTGGAGCAAGATAGACGTTGGTCTAGCCGATGATTCAGTATGTTGGAGCAAGATAGACGTTGGTCTAGCCGATGATTCAGTATGTTGGAGCAAGATAGACGTTGGTCTAGCCGATGATTCAGTATGTTGGAGCAAGATAGACGTTGGTCTAGCCGATGATTCAGTATGTTGGAGCAAGATAGACGTTGTCTAGCCGATGATTCAGTATGTTGGAGCTAGATAGACGTTGGTCTAGCGATGATTCAGTATGTTGGAGCAAGATAGACGTTAGTCTAGCCGATGATTCAGTATTGTTGGAGGCGGATAGACGTTGGTCAAGCCGATGATTATTATGTTGGAGGAGGATAGACGTTGGTCAAGCCGATGATTCAGTATGTTGGAGGAGGATAGACGTTGGTCAAGCCGATGATTCAGTATGTTGGAGGAGGATAGACGTTGGTCAAGCCGATGATTCAGTATGTTGGAGGAGGATAGACGTTGGTCAAACCAATGATTCAGTATGTTGGAGGAGGATAGACGTTGGTCAAGACAATGATTCATTATGTTGGAGGAGGATAGACGTTGGTCTAGCCGATGATTCAGTTTGTTGAAGCAGGATAGACGTTGGTCTAGCCGATGATTCATTATGTTGGAGGAGGATAGACGTTGGTCAAGCCGATGATTCATTATGTTGGAGGAGGATAGACGTTGGTCAACCCGATGATTCAGTATGTTGGAGGAGGATAGACGTTGGTCAAACCGATGATTCAGTATGTTGGAGGAGGATAGACGTTGGTCAAGATAATGATTCATTATGTTGGAGGAGGATAGACGTTGGTCTAGCCGATGATTCAGTTTGCTGAAGCAGGATAGACATTGGTCAAGCCGATGATTCATTATGTTGGAGGAGGATAGACGTTGGTCAAGCCGATGATTCATTATGTTGGAGGGGGATAGACATTTGTCAAGCCGATGATTCATTATGTTGGAGGAGGATAGACGTTGGTCAAGCCGATGATTCATTATGTTGGAGGAGGATAGACGTTGGTCAAGCCGATGATTCATTATGTTGGAGGAGGATAGACGTTGGTCAAGCCGATGATTCAGTATGTTGGAGCAGGAAAGACGTTGGTCAAGCCGATGATTCAGTTTGTTGAAGCAGGATAGACCTTGGTCAAGCCGATGATTCATTATGTTGGAGGAGGATAGACGTTGGTCAAGCCGATGATTCATTATGTTGGAGGAGGATAGACGTTGGTCAAGCCGATGATTCATTATGTTGGAGGAGGATAGACGTTGGTCAAGCCGATGATTCATTATGTTGGAGGAGGATAGACGTTGGTCAAGCCGATGATTCAGTATGTTGGAGCAGGAAAGACGTTGGTCAAGCCGATGATTCAGTTTGTTGAAGCAGGATAGACCTTGGTCAAGCCGATGATTCATTATGTTGGAGGAGGATAGACGTTGGTCAAGCCGATGATTCATTATGTTGGAGGAGGATAGACGTTGGTCAAGCCGGTGATTCAGTTTGTTGAAGCAGGATAGACGTTGGTCTAGCCGATGATTCAGTATGTTGGAGGAGGATAGACGTTGGTCAAGCCGATGTATGTTGGAGGATGATAGACATTGGTCAAGCCGGGTTAAGGTTCGGCGATTGTAGAATCGGAAACATAGAGAGTGCCCAGTCCGTAAAACAGCATTATAAACACTCAATATAACTGTGGTATCAAGAACAATGTCCTTTTTTTCATCTGCTCTGTGCTGTGAACAGAAGGGGAGTACAAAGCACTAAATGATTTAGATTGCGGATTTAAAAGCCAAATATTTTACTTTTAAAATATTCCAAACCCTTGCGTGTTTGATATTTGATGAAAAGACGCGCTCTTATTTTATTTTCAGTTAATATCATTAAATTATAAGACATTTTAATTCTTTCACCTTTACGTCATTACTGGAAATTACTGCTTTAAAGCAGTAGCTGCATTTAAAGAAATCTGTGGTGTGGAAGTTAAGAGAGTGATAAAAGAAAACAAGGTTGGTAATCAAGTCGACACTAGCCTCTCTCGAAAACCTTCCACAGTGAATCGTGAGGCATTATTCCACAGTTGAGGCCATTCCCAGCACAAATGCATACAGGCTATACATAAAATGTGGAATACAATACCAATGGATAGTGAACTACCTAGACCGAAGTTTGTACGCCTGTGTTTTTTTTTTTAAATAGAGTAACAAAATTAATCTACGAAAGTTGAAAAATGGAATTACTATTTACATATTTTCGCGCTATTATATAATTCCTCTGTAGTTCGCTGGTGAAAGGATACTGGTATGTTGTTGTTGTTGTTGTCGTGTCCAATGAAGAGTCTCAGATGTCTCCATGCATCTCTATCACAGCAGCAGCAATGTCCACTATCTAGAGGTTGTTTATTATTGAATTAAGAAGCATAGTTTAGAATGGTTAAGTAAGAAGGCAGTTTGTTTTAGGTGTTCATATACTACATTTTCTTTTTGTCTGCTGTTTTGTTGTTGGAAAAGACGCTGTATGATGGAATTAAGTACCTCTTGCTGAAGTTATTTTCTTTGGTGTTGTCTGGTATTGGATCAATCTTTTGTCTACTTTTCAAAAGTCCAGGGAAAAAAGCTGAGTTTAAAGATGAACTGCTATGTCTTTCATGGAAAATATCAATGGTTAATCCAAACTCTTGTTTATTTGAGAAAAATTATTTTTCCTGATCGTGTAACAAAAAGTTGCTGATGGCTTGCGCCATCTATCAGAATAAATATCAACTAATTGTTGATTTTTTAATTATTCCAGAATTGGCAAAATACTTGTTTATTTGTTTTAAAGATTCTCTTACGATTAGCATGATTTCTTCTTCTTTGGCATATCGCAATCAAGCGTGGTTCAACTCGTACACAAACTCGGAAGTCAAAAAAAGCTTCAGAATGGGTCTGCTTGAATTGACACTCGTACAAGCTCAGTTGAGAACTCTCGTCAATTGAGGAACCATCCCTTGAATGATCGTTTAATTAGACGATTGTTACGTGCGGTGAAAGTGGATTCATTTAAAAATGCTGGCATGTGAAGTCAGAGATTGGACCAAGAATCAGAAGATAATCGAGGATGTTAGGAACATAAGGTAATGCTTTGTGTTTGGTGGAAATTTGAGTTCTGGAGAGATTTTAATTGGAATTACCCCCTACGTTGAGATATACTCTCGCTCAAGAAATAAAAATAATTTATAAATGTGTATCCCTCAAAAAAGGTTTAGCTATTATAGTTAACTGTGAAAACAGGAGCTACTCCAGTATGACAACACTCATCCTTACAAATCACGTTTAACTCTGATATTGGGAATTTGGAATCAATTGCACTTTTGTTCCACCCAGATAACTCCCCAGACCTTGCTCCATCGGACTACAACTTTTTCAAATTAATATAATATTTCCTTCACAGGATACACCTAGAAAATATAATTCAAATGAAATTTGCAATTTGGGAGTTTTCAGCTTCTAAGGTACCAATCTGGATTTTGAAATTGGGCTGAGAGATCGATTAAGATGATTGATATTTCAAAGAGAGAGAATAATTATTTAATCTATATTTTATTGTGGTATTTATTTTGAAATGTGTTGATTATAAAACATTGGCTACTTTTTGCAATGGCTACTGCAACTGTTGCCACCGAAACAATATGCAATGGCGAATTCTATCTGTAAAAATAAGATCATTCGCAAAGACTTCATAGTTGAACTTATTGGTCACTCTTTTTGTAGAACTCCAAAAAGGGTTTTTATATAACACCAGTGGATAGTATAATGGCTGGGATTAGGTATCCACAGAACGACACAATATGAAAAAAAAAAATAGTACAAATGTGATATTGTACTGGGATAAGGTGCATAAATTATGTAGGTGGTTAGCTTTTCTTGATTAATCAAGAATGGGTATTTGGCCAATTCTGGAATAATTAAAAATCAACGAGAATAGTTGATATTTATTCCGATAGATGGCGCAAGCCATCAGTAACTTTCAGTTGCACGATAAGGAGATGCCTTTTTTCATAATGATACAATAATTGTTTGAGCTTGATTCATCAATATGAGACTGAATCACCTTCAATGTATACTAAAAGACCAATGAATCGACATAACCATCTTCTCATCATGTTCACAGAGTCAATAGTAAGTATTTTCATCTATACCATGTAATCATCCAACATCTGTGTACTTCACTGTGTACAGCTAGTATCTCTAACAACTCAATATAACTCATGACGTGAAAGTGCCAAAGTGTAGTATTCCCGACAAAGTGGATGTACATACTAGTGAAAATAGGAGTCTTCCAAGAGTATAGAACAAACAATAGACTGAATGTATCAAACTCGTTTGATCTAATTTCAACAAAAGACAAATATATAAAATTCCACTCATTTTGAATCTTTATTTTGAATTTTATAGAAAATTTTTAAATTTCTTCGGAACTCTTTTATTTAAAATATTAACTCTGTTTTGCATAGTTTTAATTGAATAATTCTCTAAGATCTTGCATATTTTCATTATAAAATATTCCTTAAAACTTTCTTCAATCTGTAAATTGTTTTCCTCGAATACACACACACACAATACAATTTGATTTCATTTAACTAAATTTGCATACCAACCTTTTGTACATATATCAATTGTGTTGATATATATTTTTAATCTTTTCATCTAACTAACTTGGCATACTAATTCTTGTACATATTTCTATCTTTCTTTCTTTTCTTTCAAAATTTTGTTTATCTTTAAAGTGTAAGTGTCCCTAGGGGAACATAGTGCTCTAAATAAAAGTAAAATAGGAGTCTAACAAACAAGACCGCCGGAAGGGTTCAGCATTGGCCTATCAAAAGTGTAGTTCATGTGTTCACTCCTTCAGTTTCATCATCTAGCCATGTCTCATATAATTATTCTGTTTTCTGATGACCTTGAAAAGGCCTCGTTCCTCTCCAGATATTCTCAAGACTTCTTCATTCCTGATCCTACCAATATATTTTATTCTTTCCATTATCTTCCATAGATTTTACTTTACAATGTTTACAATTTATCGTTCCTCTGACTTTTACATTGACCATGTATCCGAAACGTAATAATACACTCCATTTATAGTTATGAAATCTTGGAGAATATTACCTCGACTAAAGAAGTTTTGAGTAAACGGAGTTAAGAGAAAAAAAACTACATGGGGATGGATGCTGGAGATCCTTCTGAGCCGATTCTAAATCCGAGGGCGTCGCTGCAGAATTCCGCGGTCGAGACGCTCGGTTAGGTTCCACCCAGGGGTGACGCAATGGCACTTTAAAATTCTTGCGTTTCTGCCAGATTCCTCAGCTTCTGATTCTCAGCCAATCAATTACATACATGACGCTCTCCATTTTTTAGAGGCCTCTGGTATCTTCTTGATACAAACGTCGTTAAATCAGGGCGACATTGAGTAGTGATCTTCCTCATTTCCGTAGATACCAATATAGCCTGGGTATAACTTGACTTTTCAAAGTTTGCTTTAGGATAATGTTTTGGAAGAGAATACATTTTAATATTTCTCTTTTTCTGCAGCGGTGACTGAGGCGGCATATACAGAGTCATTGTACATACCATTTTGTTTATATCTTTTTTTCGTTTTTATAATCATTTTCATTATTGTTAATTTCTCATAATTAGTGCGGACTGTGCACTTTCCTGTATTGACAAGATGTCAATAAAAATATGTTAATTGTCATTGTCTCTCTCTTTTAGAAAATGTCAAATTTGGGAATCAAATATCTCTCTTGTGTTTTATGAATACTATTCAAAATTATAAGGTTGTGAGTGTGAAGTGTAAAACATAATATTAATTTGGTATAGAAATATTGATATTATATATATGTGTGTGTGTGTGAAAAAAAGCAAGAAAAATATTTAGTAAACGACCGCACAAGCTTCGGTCAAGAAGCCCTTCTACGGGTACAGAAACACACAAGTGGCAATGGTTTATATATATATACTTTCATGAAAATTTGTTTACATATTTCAAAAATTTTTTATGCTATATTACCTTTTTTTTCCTTATGCACCACATGTCTATACGTGTGAAAAGCAGTTCGGCTTTGCACTTACAAATCAGCCAGAGCCCCATTTGGTTACGCTATATTACTAAACCCCCCGATTATATACAAATCGTGAAAAGATTGACAAAAATATATAGTACAAACATATAAATTTATGCAAATCCAACCATATACTATAGAAGAAAGGAAACAAGTGTAAAAGAAACAGAAATTCAAATAGGTGGCCGGTATTAGTACAAATATTGGTAATAGATATCTGGCAATTCTATCTTTCTATTAATGCTGTGAAGTTTGTTAAATATTATTGCTTCAAACACCAATCTTTGGTGCAGGATTGGAATATGCTCATAGTCGGTTCAAGCATTGTTAAAGTTAAAAGAGTGTCGAGGTGATTAATGACCAGGAATCTCTGTTTCTAACATTTCTGCAGTGTTCAGATATTCCTACAGATCTACCCGTCTCTCCCACGTACGTAGCATCACATTGCTCACAGGAGACCACTCAGGAATTGTTAAGTGGGTTGAATGTTGTACTGGGTTTGGTTATTGGGTGTCTAAGACGGATTGATAGGTTGGGACTATTGCTGAAGAAGGTGTTAATGCCATACCTTTTTCTGGGATCTTGATATGTTAACTGCTTGAGGTGAAAAGGGAATACTATATATAGACCTGTAGACTGTAGGAGTTGGAGGGTGACCGGGAGTATAAAGTGTGTCTTTAAATAAAAGTTAATGGGCATGCAGAGAAGCAATGAGGTGGCTGATTATATTGTAACAAAGTATTTAATAATTTTATTATTTTTATTTACAAAGTGGTCATTTTTATGTTTATATTTTGCTACTCTGTAAATTTCCCTCGTGGCTTATCTTTTGTTTATCATTCATGGTTTATTCTTTCCTGAAATAAATTGCTGTCTTATCCCGAAGTTGGTCTTCCCTAATTTTCCACGTGGCATTTTGGTGGAGATGTTGGGTAAATTAGGGAAGACAAACTGAAGATCGCCGAGAAGACCTTGAAGCCATGGGTGCTGTGATTTACATTTTCGGAGACTGGCTCCAGGATTCCATCGCCGTGTCAAAGCCAAGACTTCCATCCAAGAAGACGATGTCCCTATAGACGATACGAAGACAAAGCCGCTCTTCACGCCGCAAGAAAAAGGACGCAAAGGTACTAGGGACAAAGTTCCAAGACTTCGATGGAATCCTTGGCAGAAACACGTCAGGTCCATGTCAGTAACTACAATAATTGCTAGCTGTGGGTCACAGCTCCCATAGGGAAGAAGCTATGTAGCAAAGTATTTATTAATTTCATTATTTTTATTAACAGAGTGATTATTTTTATGTTTATATTTTGCTACTCTGTAAATTTCCCTCGTGGCTTATCTTTTGTTTACCATGCATAGTTTGTTCTTGCCTGAAATAAATTGCTGTCTTATCCCGAAGTTTGTCTTCCCTAATTTTCCACGTGGCAATACTTTCTATTTTTATATAGTTTTAAAGATAGGGAGTGAGAGCAATGGATGTTAATTGGTTTGTGGTTAAAGTCTTAACTATGTTAATCTTGTGAGTGAGTGGTGGGTAGAAGGGGCGTCTTGCTCGAAAGTTTGAACGATCGTGTCCTATATAACGAATCTCTTCTCCCTGACCTGTGTTTATTCTTTTATAGAGAACAGGGGGCATATGCGGTTTATGATTGTAGAACGACATTTGAAAATTATCCCGCATGTGTTTCTTTTAAACGAAAAATCGAAATTTATTTTATGGAGAAATAACGATTATATCTAACCTTAGGGATGAAGTATAAAAGGATGAATTGTGAAGAGTAATGATAAACGGCCTAGTGGACATGGCATCTGCCCGGTAAGCGGAACACTGTGGGTTCGATTCCCATCCCTGGACACTTTATTTTTCCGTTTATCATTACTCTTCACAATTCATTTTTTCATACTTCATCCCTAAAGTTAGAAATAATCGTTATTTCTCCATAAAATAAATTTCGATTTTTTGTTTAAAAGAAACACACGCAGGATAATTTTCAAATGTCGTTTTACACTTATAGAGTTAAATGATAAAATACTCACACACACTCAAATAACGGACATTGCAGTTTGTAGCTCTATGAAGACCCGGAACGACATAACGGGCCAGGAAAGTGTCACTGAGGAGACCACCCCGAGGATCCCCCAGAAGAAAAAGCCGCCGCCGGGTAAAAACGGCGTCACGACTCCCCGAAACAATGGCAATAATTGCGGTCACGATCAATCCATCGACATCCATACGTCCGTGGGATAGATGGAGAATTAAGCTAAAAAATGATAGGTTCTTGCTGTTTGTAGGGCATTCTGGGGGCATCGAAGTCTGATTGCCTTCCTGGACTGTGCTATCATTAGACAGCCAGAGCTATTTTATCGATATTGATTACAGTAAAGGGATATAAAATAAATGATAATAAAATAGAAGTTAAATTAACAGTTTATAGTGGTTTTTAATCACTCTCTCTCTCTCTCTCTATTCACAAATAAAGAAACTAACATATTTACATATAAAATATATATGCACAACTATCTACAAGAGATTCCTTCAACCCAGAGTCTTCCTTCCACACACACAATGACCCCATCCCCCATCAATTCCAAACACAGGAAGTTCTTGTAAATCCTATAGTGCGCCGAAGATGTGACGTCAATCTTGGCTTCATTCAGGCTTTTGTAAGATGAGCCATCTGTTCTACCATATAAGAAGATTTCAAAAAACATAAAATATCCCATATCTAAAGTATTCTGTGTTGTTCCATAGATGTTTTCTAACCAATCAACCTCACATCTGTAGACTATACACATCACTGACCTCTGCAGAGGACCGAGGGTTGGATAGTATAGGTTGTCTTTCAACACAGCGCCCGCTTGTCAGAAATGGTAACAATACGTTATGTGATTCATTTGAGAAGATTGATAATTTCGAGATACTTCCATTTTTTAATTTATTAATTTTATCTTCCGAAAAAGAAAGGTTACGGATGAGACGACAATTTGGTGGACAGTTTTGTAGAAGAAGACTAATAACAAGGATTCGGTGCATCATGATAGTCAATATGAGGGTTGATAGCGTTAGGAACTCAACGACAATCTTGAGATATCTACAGGCTTTCTGAGTCATTCAAGAACTTCTTAACATCTGTTGACCGCCAGTTTTTGGACAGGATTGTTAGCAGGTTCTTTACAGTTTGGGGTAGGTAGGTGCTCAAGGATATCCCTTGTATGGAGTAATAATAAACTGACCAAAATATTGATAATAAGAAACTAAATGAAATTTACGAATTTCTGTGTCTTGGACGAATTATATGAAGGGGAATTAGCTGTGTGTTCACCCTTCATATTCAAAAATGCTCTTTTTCTTTTTCAATGGTGGATATCAGAATCTGGCTTTAGGCTTCCAATGGTGGATCCAATAATGGGCAATCAAATAAATAGAACATAAAGATAAGAAATCACTAGAGAAGTTATCTGTACCCAAGAAAAATATTAAAAGGAGAAAGAAAAAATAGTTTCGTCCGTGAAAGAAGAATCGTGAAGGTCATCAGGGAACAAGATAGATAATGTGGAAAAGGGCCAACAGCCCGAAACGCGTACATGGTTAGATTTATTGATTAATCAAGAATAGGTATTTGGTAAATTCTGGAATAATTAAAAATCAACGAATAGTTGATATTTATTCCGATAGATGGCGGAAGCCATCAGCAAATTTCAGTTGCACGATAAGGAGATGCCACCTCTTATAATGTTTGTGAAAATCATTTTGGTTGACAAGGTTTTGCAGAGATATAATTGTTACACATACATCTTAATTAAGATCTATTCTTTATGAAAACTAAAATAATTTAACTTGGTTAATGTATCAATGTTCTCTCTACAAAAGCAGCATGGGTGATGTTAGTTGTGAAGATGGCCATTTTGATTATATGGAATCAACCACTGATGGTAACAGACAGTCAAAAGTCATTATATGGACCGCGTCAGTAGACATTGATCGGTCCAGTAACTCTGACATATTCGAGTCTAAGACATCTATATTATTTGAAAAATGCAAGAATGTCACAAGGAAAAGCCTAATAATTAGACAATGTATTAAAAAATATAAAATAAAATTAACATACTTCCTGTCGATCTAGGCATATGATATTTTGCATACTTGCATTGTCATTAGGATAGAGCAAGTGTGTAAATGTTTAGCATTCTAGGTGGCTTGGAAGTATATTAAAAATTGATTACAACATTCTTAAACTCTTTTCTACTAAACATACTTCCCGACTATCTAGAAGTCTGAAGTTTTATACGTTTGCATTTTCATCGAGTTTGAGCGAGTGTATGCATTTTTAGGCTTCTACGTTGTCTGGAAGTAGGTCGAAAATAGATTACAAAATTCCTAAACAGACATGTAGGCAAGTTATATAAAGGCTTTTTGAAAAATACGGTCTATGAGGCTAATTACCAGTTACTTACCAGGTTTATTAGAATTCATAAAATAATAATTATATACTTCAAACTTTTTTTGGTTTTGTGTCTAGGGTATCATTTTTTAAAATGCAATTTGATAATAAATGACACAAGAAATGTCTTTAAAATATAATTAAAACGCAGGCTTAAAATTGTGAAAAATATTTTTATTTACACCTGAAGTTACTAAATACAAATATTTTAAAATGCCTTTTTTTTGGAGAGATTTTTGATTATAATTTAAATTTATTTCACGAATTAAATTCCTCATATAGTTCTCCATCATGTTCACCGTATACGGATCATTGTAGCGTGACTCAAACGCCGAAGCATCTTGAAGGAAGGGCTCACCATGATCGTCCGAGTATGTTTCCATGTTGTCCTTGAATGTGTAGAAATGGGCGACCAGAATATGAACTTCGACGGACATTCGACACCCCATGGCACCATAACAAGCGACCAGATTTTCAACCAACTCGACATAATTATCAGTCTTGTGGTTGCTAGGAAGCCATGAATCACTTGAACAAAGCTGTTCCAAGCTGCCTTCTGCACTCTAGAAATTGCCTTCGAGAATTCCTTATATTATGTTATTTCCCTTATCTGTGCTCCTACAAAGACACCTGCCTCAACTTTGGCCTCCGATATATTAGGGAAAAATTACGAAGTAACATAAATGCAGTCGAATCTTTATCTAAGACTGTGACTAATTGCTTCATAAGACACAACTTGATGTGGAGTGGTGGCAATAAAACCTGCTAATCGCTGTC
Organism: Cordylochernes scorpioides; assembly: GCA_030710605.1. NCBI lineage: Eukaryota > Metazoa > Arthropoda > Arachnida > Pseudoscorpiones > Chernetidae > Cordylochernes > Cordylochernes scorpioides. The sequence continues at coordinate 128,361,101 of CP092867.1, forward strand.
ACTTGACGTTTCTTGTCCCCACAGAGAAGTTGGATCGTGAAGGCCACTCACGTCTGAGGTAATGTGCTTCAGTGTCTCTACTGTCCCAAAAACAAAGGTAGCAGAGGAATTCTGTAAACCCATCCTGGAGTCCCATCAAGAAGGCGATTATTTTTAAATCTTCAACGACCTCCCAATTATATTTGTGATGCTGCAAAGCATTCAGAATATTCTTCACATGTATGTGATCTTCCTTCAAGTGTGCTGCGTGAGCCAGGGGAATAGATTGCCGTTTTTTGGTTACCGTTATGGAGGAGTACAGCTTTCAGGCTCTTTTTTGAGTTGTCAATGACAGGTCGCCATTCTTGTGAGCTCCATGGAATGACAAAGCCAGGCCCGTCAATTTGCTGCAGAAGACGATTCCTTATCGAAGTGTGTAGAAGTAGGAAAGGTTTATGTGCCGTTTCCTATGACGCATTATTTGCACACTTACATCCAACAGGTTCCACTGCTTGAGCCTGGATGTCAGAATTTCTGTCTCTGATTTTGTGAGATCCAGGTCCTTAATTAGCAATTCTGTCATATCCCAAATCAATTATAAATAGCCATCTATGCAAATCTCGCCTCCGTGCTCACTCTCAGTTATAAATTTTCCGTTGGAGAACAAGAGCTCGAAAGCTTACGATTTTTTGCAATAAACAAACTTATAAATTAATTAATGCAACAGGTTTATGGAGATTACCTATTGCTTTGTTTTGCCTCGATTTCTGGGTCTTTTAAACGCTAGCTGTTTATATGTAATACGTTATATAAAATCTTATGCGCGTTTTTAAAGCTCTTTAGATTTCTACTTTTGTGCCTGGAAAGTCTCATTTGCGGGAAGCTCTGCTCTTCATCTTCAACCTCAGGAAAAATACAGCCGGAGCTCATCAAATACTCTATAGCGCCGAGGACAAGGAACCCGAAAAGCCGTCAAAAAGGTTCGAGGATGAGGAACTTCAAGCATTATTGGATGAAGACGATGCTCAAACATAAGAACAATTAGTAGATTTTCTCAACGTCACTCGACAGACTGCTTCACTTCGTTTCTATGCTATGGGAAAGATCTAGAAGGAAGGAAAATGGTTGCCTCAAGAATATAGTGAAAAGAACATGACATGATGCGTAAGAAAATATGCAAAGTTATTTTATTATGCAATTTAGATACGGCCACTCAAACATTTATTGCTTCTATGGCTAGGTCTCTCGTCTGTCTGTGCTTTTTGTAGTTTAAACATTTTTAATCTTTTCTTTTCAAATCAATTTTTATTCTTTTGCACTTCACTGACTTCTAGTCATCGTTTAGCTGATTATTTAAGATGGTGTGCTATTGGATGATGGAAATTTAATTAAGCCAAGCTGATGCAGCAAGGCCTCTAAATGTTTCAATAATGGTGGTTTCATGGCTCTGGGAACAATTACAAGATATAGAGGATGTCTCCAGAAGACCTGTTTCAAGACATCCAGAAGTCACAACATCACAAGATGACAGATTTTTTGCAATAGCTGCCAAACGCAATAAATGGGTATCACACAGGATACCTGTTTCTGAGCTTGAATCGGTCACTGGAAGAAAAATATCTGTCCAAACTGTATCCAGAAGGATCAGTGCTATTGGTCTTTATGCAAGACGTTCAGTTTCATGCATCCCATCAACACCGTTACACAAAATGACACCTTTTAAATGGAGTCGTCAGCATAAAGACTGGACAGACAACGACTGGATCAAAGTTCTCTTCACAGATGAATCCCGATTTAGCCGCCAGAATGATTCTCGACGATACAATATATGGAGAGACACGATATAATCCATCAAATTTAAGAGAAAAAGACAAATTTTGTGATGGCAATGTGATGGTGTGGGCTGGCATCTCTCTCAATGGACGCACCGATCTGCATGTCTTTGAAGGAGGTTCCCTGACTGGTCAAAGGTATCGTGATGATATCCTTAAGCAACATGTTCTTCCGTTGACTCACACAGAAGACACAGATTGTGTGTTAATGTACGATAACACTCGTCTTCACCGAGCTATCCTGTTGACTCAGTATTTTCAAGACACTGAAATTTAAAAAATGGACTGGCTAGTCAGGTCTCCAGACTTGAATCCGATAAAACAATACTTGGAGTTGCCCTTGGGAGACGAGTAGCCGGTCTTTGTCCCCCTTCCTGAAGTCTTGATAAACTCAAGACTGCTCTCCGAAGAGAATGGACTCTAATTCCTAATGAGCTGATTAACAACCTTATAAAGAGTATAAGAAACAAGTGTCAAGAATGTGTTGTTGTAAGAGGGGATCACGCCCAATGTTAAGTGAGTAATTTTTTTAACATTTGTAAATCTAATTTCTGAGAGAGAACTCTGACTATTAATCTTATCCTTAATTTTTTATTTATATATTTCAATTTAAAGTCTATGTCCCCCTAGGCCCTAGGCCTAGGGACACTTGCGCTGTCATACCTGTATGCCTCTACATTTGTCTATACATATATATTTACAATAATTTTAGGGGGTCGGTGGAAGGCTGGTTAAACCGTTTGGTTTTCGACCACTAGGACCCGGGTTCGAACCCGCATTGGACACTTTTTTTCTGTTTAAAGGGAAAAAAAATGCTCCAATGGCCCCCGATTCTTGCAAAAGTCCAACCCCACCAGCGAGTGCAAGTAACCAAACGGGGCTCTGGCATTAGTAAGTGCAAAGTCGAACTGCTTTTCACATGTGTAGACATGTGGTGCACTTACAGTAAAAGCAGTCGCTAACTACCCACCATGATTATCATGGCCTGTACCACGTGTACTAGGGATAAGCAAAAAAAAAAACAATAATTTTAAGCCGTAAAGAGAATAGTCATATGCTATTAAAAAGGTGAAAGAGAGGAAAAAACAAGAACAGAGAACTGTGTACAAAAGAAAGAGAGAAATGTATTATATTATAGAGTATTTACAATATAAAAAGGAAACACAAAAATTTTCAAATAGTTTTATATTAGGAATTAATAACAAGTGTAACTTTTTGCCACCAGTGTATATATGGAAATTTTTTCGGGAGGATAATTATCTATAAAAATATAAGTCACCTCTCCCGTCAAAATATATGTTAAAACTAGACGCCATTTATTGACCCTCGCCGCAAACGGCCTCAGGTAGGTGACAAAGTCACAACACCAGCTTTGGCGAACTGAGAAGTGCCCACCTAGAGACCATGGTTTCAGGCTCGTGAGCGTGGTGCAAGCTGTACCTCAACGACCAAAAAAAAACTGGGCATTCGGGCATCCTGAAAAATCATGAAACGGGAGTTAAGGCCTAGTTAACTACCCGTTTCATGATTTTTCAGAATGACTTAATGACCAGTTTTTTTTTTGGTCGTTGAGGTACAGCTTACACCACGCTGACGAGGGCCAACAGTCTGAAACGCGTACAGGTTAGCTTTACTTGATTAATCAAGAATGGATATTTGGCCAATTCTAGAATAATTAAAAATCAACTAATAGATTAGTTGTTTTTTTTTAGTACATGCAAAGTTAGAACGGTAGGGTTTGTGTGCCATATATATGACTCCGGAATTGGCTGATTAGCCTTTAAACAAACTAATTTGAATATTTTTGGAATTGCATGATAATTAGAACGTTCTTATAATCTTAAAATAATGCATTAGCATGCCATCTGTTATAATATATATATATATTATGACAGATGGGATTTTGACGGGAGAGGTGACCCTTGTCTCTTTAGATCAATTTCCTCCCGGAAAATTTCCATCTATATTTTTGCCATAGATATGGCCTAGCCACTTTACCAGCTAAACACCTCTTTGGCAGATTGTCAAGATTCCATTAGATCCCGTGTGGATCTCATGGAATAAAGTCCGCCCTAGACTGAGGAGGGCCATTAGTCCGAAACCATGGTGGACGCTTTTCAGTTTGCCAAAGCTGATGTTGTGGTTTTGTCACCGACCCGAGGCCGCTAGTTGCGGCGACGGTCAATAGATGGCGTTTGGTTTTAGGCGCCTATTTTGACGGGAGAGGCGACTATTGTCTCTATATATATATATTAATGTAATATTAGAGCGGTATGGTAGATGAGACTGGCAAAACCTCTGGGAGAGTTCACCACTAATAAGCCAGGCCCTCTCATCTATATATATAATTGCCTTATTCTGTCTGAAGCTCACGGATAGAATGCGCGCCCATTGGCTGCCGGCGAACACGTGTCCTCCCTGCCCCCCTCTAGACAACCCTGTTATCAGCTGTGTGATACATACACCTGTCTATAGCGGCCATTCTAGACAACCCTGTTATCAGCAGTGTGTTACATCCACCTGTCTATACAGACCACCCTGTCTATAGCGACCACTGACCACCCTGCCTATAGCGACCACTCTAGACAACCCTGTTATCAGCTGTGTGATACATCCACCTGTCTTTACAGACCACCCTGTATATAGCGGCCATTCTAGATAACCCTGTTATCAGCTGTGTGATACATACACCTGTCTATAGCGGCCATTCTAGACAACCCTGTTATCAGCAGTGTGTTACATCCACCTGTCTATACAGACCACCCTGTCTATAGCGACCACTGACCACCCTGCCTATAGCGACCACTCTAGACAACCCTGTTATCAGCTGTGTGATACATCCACCTGTCTTTACAGACCACCCTGTATATAGCGGCCATTCTAGATAACCCTGTTATCAGCTGTGTGATACATACACCTGTCTATAGCGGCCACTCTAGACAACCCTGTTATCAGCTGTGTGATACATCCACCTGTCTATACAGTCCACCCTGTCTATAGCGGTCACTTTAGGCAACCCTGTTATCATCAGTGTGTTACATTCACCTGTCTATACAGACCACCCTGTCTATAGCGGTCACTTTAGGCAACACTGTTATCACAGTGTGATACATACACCTGTCTATACAGACCACCCTGTCTATAGCGGCCACTCTAGACAACCCTGTTATCAGCTGTGTGATACATACACCTGTCTATACAGACCACCCTGTCTATAGCGACCACCCAAGACAACGTTTTTAAAATATATTCGCACTCGGGTAAAACCCGGGCGTTGCCCGGGCCATTCGTCTAGTTATTTTATAATTGCAGTAAGGGCAGTAGAAAATTGATTTATTTTGAAAAGAATCACACCCGTCAAAAATAGCTTAAATTTAATACAATCTTACTTTAACACACAGGATATAGAATTCGATCTAGAAGGAACCGCTGCCATGTTTTCAATACAAGAAAATGCAAATTTGCCTGTAACAAGATATTTTGATAATTTGGATCTAAAAATTAATGTTAGTAATAATCTACCCCGGTCAATAATTTAGATAAGTTAGTGACAGCCTTTGATAACCAACAGAATATGGAATTGTCAGTTGTTCACTCGATCTTGTCGTTGGAGTTGTACCAACAGAATCTACGATGTTCAGCCATTGTTGATTTTGACAGAGATGGGGAGACTAGGTCAACCCAGCGGAATAACATCAGGACTTGGAGATATCAGTTATTTATATTGTGAATACCAATATTTCAATAAACACCATTCTGGAATATTGGTATTTTAGAAAAAAAACGCAAAGTGGTTCTCCCGTGCCTCTATGTCTCAATGATACTGTAGTATTATAGTAAATGACCACAAACACGATTCGCCAATAAATAACTAGTTTATTAAAATATTTACAGTTTTAGAAACTATTTAACCTACAATACCATGGAACATGGTATGGTACCATGCAACAGCTAATTGTAGGATTCCATTCTACGTTCATTTTCTTCCTTCTGTCCAACCAACAATGAGAAGTTACAGTAGCCAATATCCTATTCATATATACATATATCCTCACCTATTATTCTTCGCTATTCTATTTTCGGAAAACAGAGATAATCAAAATTTATAGAAATCGAATAGAAATATGTTTACCTGTGATTAGGTTTTCTTATATCTAAATATTTTTTCAACTCATTATCCCCAACACCAGAATCCATTAAGAACTGTTTTAACCCCTACTATAAGCCAACGACCATAGACTTCGAAGGCAACGTACACACACACAAGTCTTTTTTTTTAAACAAATATAGCCTTTTGCATGAATTTACCAACGAAAATCTGCATTTAAAACTTTTAAAAAAAGTAAATGTTAATCAAATTTAATGGTTATAATGAACTTTATATACAGGAATACATAATTGAGACAGTTAAGCTCATAAACAAACTGGTCTGGGTAAATGAGAGGAAAAGATACAAAATAAATAAAAGAATGAAAACACTGGAATTTACATATGATACACGCATACATAAGCCTTTACTGAGATCTTCCGTCTTATTAAAAAATCCTCAGCTGAAAAATGGAAGCTATAAAAATTTGAAGCAGAACCTATTTACAGTATTTTCATTCAGAAAAGGCGAAAACAAAAAAAAAATAAAGGAGAGGAAAGAAGAAATATTACAATCAGGTTAGGTCTTGTTGAGTTACTTTGGTAACAGCTCTATGAAAATCTCTTTGTATCATGGGATTCGTTCTTATCGCACCGATACCGACAGATGTCAGATAAGAGTTGTAGGATTTTCCAAGAAAATATTTCCTTTTCTTCTGTAAGAGATTGACAGCCCAGATAATGATACAATTCTGTTATAGGTCGTTTTGTTTACACGGATAACCTTCCATATCTTCTGGCAAAATTCAAGTTGAACCACCTAAGGAAGGAGAAATTTAATCAAGAAAAACTAAGCAAAGAGACGTAGAAAGTAAGAAAAGTTAAAAAGATGTGTGTGAAAGGGTAAAATATATAGCATTTATTAGGACACCGTGGTCTTATAGAAGATTCTTCTAGGAGATTACTGTTAGAAGTGCAGATTATAAATTATGAGCAGTAGAATCTTATTGATTATATTTTCATCCACAACTTTAAATCTAACTTTATTTTTAAATGGTCTGGTGAATTAGACAGGACTGTAGTGAAATTTTTATAGGACTCTAAGTTGTGCTTGGGATGGCATGTTAGAAAAACTGCGAGATTTTTTCTTTATTCTTCCAACAGAAAACAGTAGAAAAGGATGTGGGCCATCCTATCTTGGAATTCAACTTTGCATATTGGGTATACTGAGGCGCCAAAATCTTTCCAGAAACCTAAGCGGTCTTCAGGGGAAAAAGCCAAAAACTCCTTTGCGTACTAAGAATCTCATATAGAGATAGAACGGGTGACTCGATGGAGTAGGTGACCTTAAGGCTAGAACGGGTGACTCGATGGAGTAGGTGAACTTAAGGATAGAAGGGTGAATCGATGGAGTAGGTGACCTTAAGGATAGAACGGGTGAGTCGATGGAATAGGTGACCTTAAGGATAGAACATGTTAGTCGATGGAGTAGGTGAACTTAAGGATAGAACGGGTGAATCGATGGAGTAGGTGACCTTAAGGATAGAACATGTTAGTCGATGGAGTAGGTGACCTTTAGGATAGAACGGGTGAGTCGATGGAATAGGTGACCTTAAGAATAGAACATGTTAGTCGATGGAGTAGGTGACCTTAAGGATAGAACATGTTAGTCGATGGAGTAGGTGACCTTAAGAATAGAACATGTTAGTCGATGGAATAGGTTACCTTAAGAATAGAACATGTTTGTCGATGGAGTAGGTGACCTTAAGGATAGAACGGGTGAGTCGATGGAGTAGGTGAACTTAAGGATAGAACGGGTGAGTCGATGGAATAGGTGACCTTAAGGATAGAACGGGTGAGTCGATGGAGTAGGTGACCTTAAGGATAGAACGGGTGAGTCGATGGAGTAGGTGACCTTAAGGATAGAACGGGTGAATCGATAGAGTAGGTGACCTTAAGGATAGAACATGTTAGTCGATGGAGTAGGTGACCTTTAGGATAGAACGGGTGAGTCGATGGAGTAGGTGACCTTAAGGATGCAACGGGTGAGTCGATAGAGTAGGTGACCTTAAGGATAGAACGGGTGAGTCGATGGAGTAGGTGACCTCAAGGATAGAACGGGTGAGTCGATGGAGTAGGTGACCTTAAGGATAGAACGGGTGAATCGATAGAGTAGGTGACCTTAAGGATAGAACATGTTAGTCGATGGAGTAGGTGACCTTAAGGATAGAACGGGTGAGTCGATGGAATAGGTGACCTTAAGGATAGAACGGGTGAGTCGATGGAGTAGGTGAACTTAAGGATAGAACGGGTGAGTCGATGGAGTAGGTGACCTTAAGGATAGAACGGGTGAGTCGATGGAGTAGGTGACCTTAAGGATGCAACGGGTGAGTCGATAAAGTAGGTGACCTTAAGGATAGAACGGGTGAGTCGATGGAGTAGGTGACCTTAAGGATAGAACGGGTGAGTCGATGGAGTAGGTGACCTTAAGGATAGAACGGGTGAGTCGATGGAATAGGTGACCTTAAGGATGGAACGGGTGAGTCGATGGAATAGGCGACCTTAAGGATGGAACGGGTGAGTCGATGGAGTAGGTGACCTTAAGGATGGAACGGGTGAGTCGATGGAGTAGGTGACCTTAAGGATGGAACGGGTGAGTCGATGGAGTAGGTGACCTTAAAGATTGAACATGTTAGTCGACGGGGATAAGAAAGAAGGACCGGGGTTGTGACACCTACGGTGTACCAAGGCTGTACGTCAACCAGGGCTGTTACAGCCGGAGGATCAGTTCAGGCGATGCTCCATTAGGGAGAAGAATCTAGAACAAAGGTCGGTGTTGATGAGGTGGTCCGGCCAAAAAATACGAAGTCAAAGGTCTTGACGTGTAGCCGGAAAACATGGTCTCGTATCTTTTTAATGTCTTTATTGTGTTCCTTTATATCTATTTTAGTGCCTCCAACTTTTTATTGATATGCCGCTTTTATTTAATCTCTGTTTTGTCAAAATGTTATCTGAGATATAAAAGAGGCCACGCCGAACATTACTCGCGGTGATGTGGCCATCGCTTCAAGTTTAAAGTTCGGACATTACAAAATGTAGTGACATTACCAAAGTAAAAACCTTTTGTAAAAAAGTATTGAAATTCATCTGCTCTTATGTTTCTCCACAGTGCTCTGCGAAATTCAAATTCAAGAACTGATCTGTTCTGTAAACTCGTTGCAAATGTTAAAAAGCTCAAATCCTTCGCCATATCTTGATCTCTGCCTTACGTGCTTGCAACACAGCGCTCTTCATTACTCAGGGTATAATACTAACTAGATATTTTATCAGAAGTTCCAGTTTTCGGTTATGTTCTGAGTAATAAAAGAAAATATATTTTTTAATTAATGTATTTGTCTTTTCCTGATTTTGAATTCCCTCCTCTGACAAATGACTAAGCAAAAAAAAAAACCTAATGAACAGAATAACGAAGGAATATTGTAGCATAAGCCGACTTCATATAAATATATGCATTTGTTTATTGTAAAAATACAAAATAGGAAAATTAGGGAGAGAGATATAAAACTATGTTTGTAGAGGGGAGTTAGGTAATCTTCTCTCGCTGATCAAATTGTTCTTGATTGCCATACGACTTGCCAATTATTTCATCGCTACAACATTACACATTTACATACCCCACTAGTATGTTTATAGCCCTCGTAAGTAGATATAATAGTTTATATAATAATTTAATATTCTTCTGGGAAAACCCCGGGACTATAATAGAAAAGCTGAGACAATGGAACCTAATGGAGATTGTAAAACGACATTTGAAAACCATACCGCATGTGTTTTTTTTTCAACGAAAAATCCAAATTTATTTTAAGGAGAAATAATGATTATTTCTAACCTTAAGGATGAGGTATGAAAGGATGAATTGTGAAGAGTAATGATAAACGGAAAAATAAAAGTGTCCAGGGATGAGAATCGAACCCACAGTGTTCCGCTTACCGGGCAGATGCCATGTCCACTAGGCTACCCTGGAAGTGGTATGCGGTATGGTTTTCAAATGTCGTTTTACAATCACAAGCCGCATTATAATATATTGTATTATAAATTACTTTATCTAATGGAGATTGTTTAAACGACTTGAGGAATAAGCAACAACATATTCCATACATGTGGTGACAAAGGATATACCGTCTATAAGAACCATCTCTTGAAGATTCCAAATCCAGCCATCACATCTATTTCCCGATTCTTTAGCAAAGAACTCTAGTGGTGTCTACACGAATCCATACCACGCTGGAAACCATATCCATAGAACATGTATTATTTGTTATAAACTCATATTTGTAGTATTTATATACTAAAACATCATACCGTCGTACATATACAACGGAGAATTTCAAAATTAATCTTAAAAATATATCGTTATATTAAAAATCGATCTATTCTAAAGCCGCTAAAATGTGACATTACGGAATAACTGTCAGAGACCATTATGATATAGAAATGGTCCCAATTAAACATAACGCGACATCTATATATGAGAAACAAAAACATTAAGCACGAATTTTTCTTTCCAAATAAAACATATTTCTACTGTTCATACTGCGATGAAAAATATGTTGAGAAGTTCATCAGTGATGAACCTAAATAACATAGCCAAGATTCCACCCTACATTGTCGAATATATAAACAGAATCCCCAATACAATATTAGATCTCTAAAAATGGGTATGGTGGATTAAAGTGGCGAAACCGCTGGAAGGGTTTACCAATGATGAGCCAAGCCCTCTTAATATTTTCATCGCGGTAAGGACAGTATAAAGTTTGAGGGCCAACAGCCCGAAACGCGTCCGTGGTTAGCTCTTCTTGATTAATCAAGTATGGGTATTTGGCCAATTCTGTAATAATTAAAAATCAACGAGAATAGTTGATACATATTCCGATAGATGGCGCAAGCCATCAGCAACTTTCAGTTGCACGATAAGGAGATGCCTTTTTTCTTAAAGTATAAAGTTTGTTTCATTTGAAAATAAAAATCCGTTTGAATTTATTATTGATATTAAAAAGCCTTAATATATAAATAGGATTTTGAATAAAAATTAATAAATCAAATTCTCGTTACCAAATGGAAAAATAAAATGTAAAAATAGTTTTCCTATGCTACAACAACAACAAATGAATTCCAAGATTCGAACTCCGGTCTTTAACATCGCAATGTCTAAACCCGCTAAGGTAAGCTGTTCGCTTTACCAACGCTGAATGGATGGATAAGGTCATGTGACAGTGGATAACCAATCAGCAAGCGAATGAACTCGGCACCATATATACATATTATAAATAAAAAGGATATTTTCTGTTTATTTTGATCGTCTTGTGGATTATGCTATGGCAATGCAGTCGTTGTATAATAAAAATAGTAAAGATCAATAATAGCCTTAATTGAGCTAAAGGAATATATAAAAAAAAACATAATTTGATAAAAGTATTGCCTGGCTTAAGACGAGTAGAACAAGGAAAACATAATGTACATAATGTACAAAGGTTTTGTGCCGGCCATCGGGAAACAACAACAATGTGTTTTTATAGGGCAAGCGTGACCTCTGGCGGTCGATTTAACAGAGTATTTGTATCTATAAAATATAATTTTAAATAAAATAATATTTCAATATAACATATATATCTCCATACTAATATAAACAGATTTTTAAGACTTATATTGAGATAGTTAAGGTAGATATGGTAACGTTTCACATATTCATTTAACTTTATAATCTTCTTTCTCTCCAATGTTGTGTTGAGAGGAAGCAGAGACAAATACTGTCCCCTGGCTGGCAATATCCGTCCAGCCACTAAGGTTAAGTCTGGTGTGTTTCCTAAATTCATCATATAGCTATATATGTGAACCAGGTATTTTGTTCGTAAAATATCGATAAAATACCTCTATGTATTATCATATATCTTACATATCCAAAATAGCCTTTCCATTATAAAATTATAAATTAGGTATATTAAATATTATAAACAGCAATCATCTCGATTATATGTAAATAGACTGCCTCTCTTTTTTAAGGTATTTCAAATCTCTTGTTATATCACTATAGCTGGTACGTCGTGCTCGAAAGCCTGCGTCTTCTTTGCCACTAAGAGAAAACTTTCGCCATAAAACTAACTTCTTTTATTTTAAGAAAATGTAGGTGGTTGTTCTCCGTAAATATTGGCACGAACCTTTTCAAGCGTGCGGCCAGTAAAAACAACTTTTGTTAAAAAAATAAATTATTTTGGAATTTTTTTCCATAGCAACCTATTATTATTTTTCCCATTATTTTTATTTCAAATATTTCAGCGACTTTTTGCCATCACCAAAGGTAACGAAATGTTGTAGATATTAAAAATATAAAGGGAGAAGAAAGGATATATGCTAAAGAAGGGACTTAGTTAACAATGAAATAGGATGCTGTTGAAACCTTGATTTGGATATAGCGCTTTATAGGTCGCAGACATGGTCTATGGGAAGGAAGGACAGAGAAAATAAGATTAGAATCATTTGAAATGAGGATTTGGAGGAGAATGGCAGGAATAAGATGATGGGTCGGAAGGATCAGAAATGTGAGTCTTAAGAAACTGGAAGAGTGAAACGACACCTTTTGAAAAATCAAAACAGAAATAATTAATTGGTATATATATATTAAAAGAAAAATATTGATGAATAAAGTTGTTTGACGATAAAATAAAAGGAAAAAGTAGAGTGTTTCGCAAAATAAGAATTGATCTTAATGACTTAGTTAGAAAGAGAAACTATGAAGAAATATATAAGCTACTTGATGTGAATAATTAAAGAGCTAGAGGAGTGCCACTAGAACCCAGGACCTGTTGCAGACCAGAGAAAGATGAAAAAAGAAAGGTAGCATACTAAGTTGATTTAGAAATCTTCATTACCACAACTTTCTCTCCAACCAGTAAAGAAAATGCCTTTCTAATTAACTTTATTTGAATAGAACAAATTCTTGGAGCCGTCGCCAACTACCATGTGGTGATATAGACTTTCGTAAACCGAAACTCAGGATCAAATTTCCCGTTTTTAAGAAAAAGAAGAACGGCATCGTTATCCCTTAAGATTCTTACCCAATTCCGACCTGAGAGTGAAGTTACCAAGGCTTTCTAATTGTGTAGCCATGTGGTGTACAGTCGCCAACCTGAACCCACCAGGGAACTTAGTGTTCTATACCATAGGTATTTGTCACCACTTTATTTAAATAATAAGAATCAGAAGAAAAACGAAGTAAAATAGGTTCTATAATTGCCTTGGGCAAATAATAAAAAAACACGAAATTGTAAGGCGAAAGGTTAAAGGTTTTTATTATTTTGCCGAGCTTTAAAGCATTTCTATAGGAACAATTCATCTTCTGTTACGTTTTAAATTTTTCTCCTGTGAATAAATATTGCAGATTAAGTTCCTTGAAAGCTCGGCGCAAAATAATAAAAACCTTAAAAGAAACCTTTCGCTTTACGATTTCGTGTTTTTTACAAAGGAAAATATCCTGATGATAATAAACCAGTGGAGTAAATTCTGTGGCTATTCTGTTACAATCACTGTGGAAATAGAAGTATTTAGACGTGCCGTCTTAAATATATAGGTACTCCTGGAGGTAGTCTCTTCATGGAGGCTGGATTATTTACATTCAATACATTTTTGATTTTACAAGGGCTGCCCTCATTCCACGGTCTCTCCAGTACGTGGTCTCTCATTGAGGTTGGTCATTTCTGATTGTACGAATGGGAGGAATAAAGAAGATAGCCGCTCATTAGATGGGGCAGTCCTGAGGTTTCCTGTAAGACCTGTCATTGATGGTGTATCCTAGAGTAGGTTGCTTATTAGAGGTGGTGTTTCAATTTATTCATTGAACATTATCGCCCATCAGTTGGGCCATTCTAGGGAGGCTGTGTGATATATGTCTGAATAATATCATAGGTATGAAATTAAGAAGTCTTACGATTTTATTTCAAGATATAAACAGTTTCCTACTGACCTATTGCAATGATAAAATATTGGGACGGTCATAGGTACTGAACCTTCTTAGCAGTTTCGCCAATTTAATCTACCAGACCACCCACCATTGTGTTTGACTGTTCTGTTTATAGAGTTGAAAATTTAGATAAATTCTTAACTCGGAGGTATTTAAGGAAATTATATACACAATATATTTGGAGCACAATATAAATATTTACCAGACCAAACTATCGATGGGAGAATTCACTAGTGACTTAGGAGATATTTTGATACTTGGATCATTCACTTTATCCATTTAACGGTAAAAAAAAAAGAGTGCGTGCGTTCATTCTTCAGTGTCCGGAGCCAAATGCCGATCTTGGAGTGACAGAGATGCCATGGGAGCTGGAAAGAGTCCAGGTGGCTGATCAATAGATCCTCAATCTGAGAGGACGCCGAGATAAAAAAAAAGGCAAAGAGTCGGTAGCAGAACGGCTGTCTATCTATATCCCACCAACTCATTTGGCCCTAATTCATCAGTAATTTCAATCCGGAAATAAATATTTATTTGCCGCCAAGCGAGTCGGAAATATTAGGTTGTGCCGATGGGCCGCTCTGATAAGGAGGGAGTATTTATGCCCTTAGAATCTCGAGCTTTCCGCTTATTTTTAAATCTGCGTGGTGGATTTCCGGAGGGCGATGCACTTAAGGTACTGCCGGTTATGCAAATATACTAATATATAAACCAACGGTCTTCTACGTACATCATGTATTATTTTAATGTAGAAATATTTTATATATATAACTTGCGTGTCATCTCTCCATGTCACCATTGTTCGTAACAAAGGTACAGCTTGACAAGGTTCTTCGAGAACTAATTGTAACCAAGTTATATAAAATATAGGGCTTGATGAAAGTGGGAAGCGCTAGAAATAAAATCAAAATATATTTTTATAAACAACTCTTATTACACATAAACCAGGTTAAAATAAAAATGCTTGAAAGCATTAATATTTTTTAATAAACTCTTTATAATTCCCATTTTGACTCTTTCGCTATATTTCTACCATCATGTAGTTCAACACTCGGATACGGAGGTTGTCTATGATGTATTTCTGTTGCTATAATTTTAGAGAACGTGGGGAGAAATCCCAAAAGATATCGAACTATGGAAGGATTTTAACGAACTCTCGTATATAAATTCCAAAAATATAAATTTATACATTTGAAAAAAGAAAAAGAAAATTCGGGTGAAAAAATTATTTTAATTTTGGTTTTGCAAGTTTCCGAGCAAATATATACTGCTCTTCAACGGGCAAATACTTATGTGCAATCTCTAAATGATTTAGATATTTTACATAAAGTATTTTCCCGTTGAAGAGCAGAAAATTTGCTCGGAAGCTTTCAAAACCAAAATTAAAAGAAACGTTTTACCTGAATTTTATTTTTCCTTTATCAAATATAAATATTAGATAATAAACGGCATATATTGGATTTAATAAAATATTTATTTTGCCAATATTTCGGCTGGCTGAACGCCAACCTTTATCGAGGCATCACATTTTTGTATACACAAACTCAGCGCCGCATAGGAAAAGGCTTAGACTTTCTATTGCTCTATTTTCAAAATATAAATATATACGAAGATAGGCGTACAGCCTAGCGAAATGTTTTATTTTATTTTTGATCCAAAATATGTTTATCAATTAATATATATATTAATTTAATAACCAAATGATTTTTCGCCTAATCCAATTTTAATCTTTGAATTGTGTGTGTGGATTTATATGGCTATGTTTGTGAGAGCTTGTAATTATTATTATATTGCTGACAGTTCTATAAAAATAATTTGAAATTGTTTAAGCTAGAAGCCACCATACTCTCTGGAAGTGAAAGCATTAAGCTGTAGTATGTGCTATCTAGAGAATACTACATTAATACTTCGTATAACACGAGTGAGCTTTATTGTAAATTGCTAAAACTGTGCTTTTATTGATTTTTGGAGATAAACACTAACCCCCAAAGAGAAACAATATCTCTAGGTCTGCCATAAAGGTATTGGGAAATGGCACTGGGTGTGATAGAGCTACAATTGAGTCTTGGTGAACATCACTGACTCTATGCTTATAATACAATTTGGAAAAAAAATATCTAAGATATCATTAGGTTAATATACAAACGCAAAGCGGACCACACTATCTAGACCTGCATAAAGGTAAACCAGGGTGTTACAGAGCTCCAAGAACGACAACACTATAATCTAAAAAGGTCGTACCTTCTCTATATGTTTAGAAGAATTGCTCTCTTTCTCTTCATCAATTTATTGCACAATAAACTTTTAAAATAATTTTAAAATTCTTGTAAATCACATGAAAAAAACATTGTCATTGGTAAAAAAAAATATATATATATATTAAATTTTTTGTAGACTCAAAAATTAAAAGGATAAAAGTAAAAAAAAAATGTATTGATATGTATATATGGAATTTAAGGATTTTTGTAATAATAGTAATGAAATTGATGTACAAGAGTGAGATAGGGTTAGGGAAGAATAAAAATAATAATAATAAACAGAAAGAAAAAAGGTCAAAATAAATTAATTAATGTAAATTATAAGTTTAAATAAAGAATAAGAAAATAAAAATATATGTATGAAGTTTTTTTTAATGCAATTTTTTTTAAAGTAAAAAGAGAGGTACATTTGTTTGTAACAACACACTACGTCCGAGGATAAGTTTCTTGATTTATTTAACGATCTCTCGAGGTTTCGAGTATTGCAAACCTTTTTACAATTAATTTTTGCAGGAGTGTATGACGAAAAGATTTGTTTCATTTTGCTGTATACTGGTTGTACACTCCTCTAGAAGGGATACCCGAAAACCTGAAAGCTCGGTTAAATAAATCAAGAAACTTATCTTCTCGGAGGCAGTTTGTTGTTACAATTTATATTTCAGAGGATTTTTGCTTCAGAGACACATAAGTTCGGGGATTTCTACATATCTATTTACACTAGATGGGTCCTTCATTGATGCTATGACCTCCAGGAACTTCCTCTGGTGTGAGTTACCCCTGTAGATAGTATTGTCCCAATCTGGCTGATGTCCTGATTGAAGACCATGCACTACCATGACGAATCTTTCCTTTGCATACTTCCAAGAAGATTTGTGTTCTTAGAGTCTGGTCCCCAGGAAGCGGCCTGTCTCTCCAATGTTGGAGACATCCGCGAACCATATGTATCTCTCTTAACTCTTTTTTTAAATAATAACCGCAGTCGCAACTTTGTTTATTTTTTATTTTATTTTTTCTTTGTTTTTAAACTTATAATTTGCATTAATTAATTTCTTTTGTTCTTTTTTTCCCATTTATTATTATTGTTGTTTTTATTCTTCCCTAACTCTTAACTCTTTCTTGCACATCATGTTCATTACTATTATTACAAAAATCCTTTAAATTTTATATCTGAATTTTAGTACACATTTTTCTTTTTTTTTTATCCTTTTAATTTTTTTCTAATGACCAAATTACCAATGACAAAGATTTTTTCCATGTCATCTACAAGAATTTGCATATTACTGCTCTTATTGTGTAATAAATTGATAAAGAGAGAGCAATCCCTCGAAATATATTGAGATTTTTTTCTTTTGCAGAACCAGGTACGTCTTTTTATGTATAAATATAATCAACGTATTACCATTTGATTCAAACTATACTCCATGTAATGCTGAACACTTGGATTGTAGGAAGTAGCGTTGGTGGCACCAAGGTTTGACATCTCTCCAGCACATTCTTGTCTTCAGCCAGATAGCCGAGAATAATGCGCATTCGATATACAAGATTTTCTCTTGTCTTCCTTTATTTACTTTTGAGAAGAGAAAAATTAAAATTCTACCAAAAAGTAATGTTATATTAAATTTGACAAATAATCCGCTTACTTTTGGCTAAGTCAAATGGTGGATTACAAACCATTAACCTATGTCAATAAGCGTAACTTTGATCTACGAAATAAATTAGTTTCGGGATTTGAAGCAGGACTGTCTTCGTATATATTGCTGCAATTCTATAAAAGATACTATTCTCGGATTGATCATTTAATTGTGAATGTAGGATCTTTGTATTGTTTTTATCAATGTAAAAATGGAAAGCTCAACTCTTCTCTAATTAAATATGTGTTCATTTTGAGGCAAGATATAGAGAGGGAGAGGGCCTACAGAGGTTTGTAAGCGAGAGTGTAAGAGTGCGACTGAGACTTTACGGAGGCTTATAAGTGATCAGACACCAACCTCCAACTTCCATACACCCATTCCTTGTTTAGTCCTCATCTTCTGTTTCAGATTAGTCAAGTATGGGATATACTGTGAATTTCCTATCTGTGTACAATACTTTGTATTATTGGGATTGTTAGGACCCACTCCGGATATATTTTATACAAACCATAGATACAGAAAGAGAAGTAGACCGATCCCCACAATCTATGATAAGCAATGGTATATAACTCTTCCTGAACAAGTATTGAACGCAGGCAGATCTCGCTCTGGGCGGTACTCGACTCTAGAACCGGAACCTGGGAGGCGTCGCACATCGTCCCGATTACGGTCACGTCGAGGCTGCACATGGCCGTGCGAGAATTCCGTTGTTCTGAAGGAGGACTTCAGAATTACTAAGTTTCCCTCGAAGAAAATCCAGACGTATATACTGTATAAGGCAGTGGCGATAGTGTTCAAGTGTTTCATCTTCTTGTTTGTATGATGTCTCAGCATGTGGGGATGGGGTATACAGTCGGGATGTATGACAAGCTTATTTTTTTATTACTAAAACTAATGAGAGCCTGAGAGCACAGAAATAAATGGTCTTAAAGAAAGATTAATAAAATTAATGATATGTGACCAAAATATATATATTAAAAATATCTTCCCTATCACAAATAGGAAATTTCATTGTGAGATGTTGGCAAGTTAGAATTTTTGATATACACCGTGTTGGAAACCATCTCTAGGCCTCACACGCAGCATTATCTTACCATCTAGTCCCACACGGCCGTTACACGTGACTGTACTATATCCCCGAATCCCACACGGCAGCTACACGTGGCTGTACTATATTCCCGAATCCCACACGGCGGCTACACGTGGCTGTACTATATCCCCGAATCCCACACGGCGGCTACACGTGGCTGTACTATATCCCCGAATCCCACACGGCGGCTACACGTGACTGTACTATATCCCCGAATCCCACACGGCGGCTACACGTGGCTGTACTATATCCCCGAATCCCACACGGCAGCCACACCTGTGGCTGTACTATATCCCCGAATCCCACACGGCAGCTACACGTGACTGTACTATATCCCCGAATCCCACACGGCAGCTACACGTGACTGTACTATATCCCCGAATCCCACAAGGTGGCTACACGTGACTGTACTATATCCCCGAATCCCACACGGCAGCTACACGTGACTGTACTATATCCCCGAATCCCACACGGCGGCTACACGTGGCTGTACTATATCCCCGAATCCCACACGGCAGCCACACGTGACTGTACTATATCCCCGAATCCCACACGGCAGCCACACGTGACTGTACTATATCCCCGAATCCCACACGGCGGCTACACGTGACTGGACTATATCCCCGAATCTCACACCTTAGTTCCCGCAACTTATCCTCCAATCCAGCACGATAATTCTCGGGTTCAACACGGCAACTTCCCGTGGCCAGACCGTGAAAAGAAGCAAGTGACCCGAGCCATTCACCAAACCAAACAACTCCAGTCCCAGATCTGAGGGGAAGGTCGCGGCTATCGCCAATCAAATCGCCACTCTTACAAAACAAACGACATTTGTCACGGTCTGATTGGACGCTGCCGCCGGGGATGTCACAGCGGTGTGTTTTGTCACTTCTTCAACTCCATCCTTCTTATTCCATCCAACACGAAGTCTCTACCTCGGTAATTTGTCTTGATCCTCTTTGTAGTACACCGTGCGCTGTAGTTATTCACAGGACCGAAGTTTTAAATAAACAACTCTTTGAAGTTAAACTTTCCATGAACGATCCATTTGATGAGCGACCTGATCACCTACAGGAGAGGCCAGAAGTATGCAGCAGGTTTTGAACTAAGGTTTCTAATGGGAGGTTCAACTGTGTATATAGCTTATAAAATAGGGGGAAGTCTCATCAGTGTTTAAAATAATATATTGATATTCAAAGTGTAGCGTTGGTTATATTTTAAACATACTTTACTAAGTGTTCGCTACCATCTTTTATAGAGATTTCATTCATCTACTCCGACACAGTTGCAGTGGCTGCGCTAAAAAGGAATGTTTGCTGCTAAATTTCATCCTTTTTTATATATTATTGGTTTCTTTAGGAAAATATATGACTGGTGTGCTAACATTTTATATACCAGTTTGGTCTATAATATTCAATGATTCATTTTTCCTGATATCGTGAAGGTTCCAACATTATTTATTTATAGAAATATCACACTACATATATGCAAATATCCCGACATAAATGCAAAGATCCCAGCATATGTGATAAATCTCGGCATATGTGTAATATGTGTTCAAACTTGTACATGACAAATGAACTTCGACCTAAGTTGTTTTGGACGGCCCCATCAAACTTGGCTGTATAATTTCTACGGCCCCATCAAGCTAACTGCCCTCCCCTATCGATAGTTTCATCTATTATTTATCGCCCATTGGTCGGGGGGCTGATTCCTTTTCCTTTCAGTTCTTTTGTCACTGTGCTTCTGAAATTTCAATTCTTAAATCTATAACAAATCGCTAAAAAATAGATTAGAAATAAATAGCTAGGAGAAATAGATTATTGATGTTTAAACTCGTCCTGTTTTGCTTTCTTGCTGTTTTAATGAAGAATCTTCTTTTCTGCCCCCCTGGTATTCTTCTGGAAATAGATCTAGTAAGAAGTGTGTGGTGGCCATTTTTTCGATATTTTAAACCGCTGTCTTTCTATCAAGCACTGGAAACTAGAATACAATATAATAGTTACCTGGTGTTTCGACAACTGGTAGACCGGGTCTTTGGTGAACCAACATTTAGCACAAGATACCAGCTTGGTGAGGTCACTTTGCTCCATTGAACTGATGTATTTAATCAGATACTGATTGATTAAAGTCTTGTCGGCGTGGCTGTATCACGATGAACTACATTTGATTGTGAGAAGCTGTGTGTTCGCTCCATCAGCCCATTTGATCGATGGATCTTACAGTAGAATGAACACAGAATGTCTAATCCAAACCCTGTATTCCCAATGCATGTACCATTTATATAAACAATTGTCTCAAATTCGGTTCTTAAATTTCACAATTATCTTTGACTCAGTGGTAAGTCGAGGCTCTTAAACAAAACGTTACAGGTTTATATTCAACTACGAGATTTTACTAAAAATGTTTTCAATATACTAAATATATGGAGTGGTTGGAAAACCCAGCAAAGAGTTCAAGTAATAAAAAATCTTTGTACATTTCCAGTATGGAGTTGAACCTCCATTTTAGAAGGGTTGTGTGTGCAGAGGGTAAGCTAACATCTTGAAATATTCATGACTCGGCAATTTTTCTTCAAATCTCCACTCTTGCGAAATATATTTGACCCCTTCAACCTTCCCAATCTTTTCAACGTCCCCTAATAGACCGTGAAACTTTCAACGAAAAAAAAATCGCTAAGTAAGAAGTGGAAAATATATTTCCGTACAATTCCTCAAAATTTTTTCATAAGAAGAATTTTAGTAAAACTCAGATGAACGTGATATATAAGGTAATAACTTTTTGTGAATAGTCGCAAAAAAGACTATGAAATACTCCCCCATTATAGAGAGAGCATGGGGCAATTTGAAGGGTCCCAAATGATAGTAGACCCATAACAATATGAATGGAGAACCCGGGTAGAGAAAAGATGAGTCGACCTCTGAACCCATCCGCAGGGGCCTACGATTGCCATTCACAAAACCTTAATAAGCAACCAGGAACAAAAACTAATCTTTCATAACAATTAGATTTTTTCTAAGTGTATCTAAACGTCTCTAAATATCCTTAGGCCGGGTTAATGGAATTCATAAAAGAAAAAAAAAAAAGATCTCTCTCTGCACCATCAGAGTTAAAGAGAGAAATGGCTGTGCCTCTCTTTCATAGATTAATACGATTTTTAAAAATTTAATGACCCACTGGACGTTAATATCTACTGGTGCTGGGAAGGAGATGCTAACGAGAAGGTTTTGGGAATTTCGTGAAAGGAGGAAATTTTGATAGGAAAATCTTTTTTTGCGTGAATAGATAATTATAAACCTTTTTTTTAAATCTGCAGCAGAATCAAAATAGAAATGTTCTCATTTTAGAGAGATAACGTGCGGCATATGGAAATAAATATAACCGATGTCTTTTAGAGATTTCTTTAAATAGACTAGTCTAATGGTTTAAAGTATAGTGAAACTATACATTCCTATTAAGAAGCATGATGCAATAGCTCCTTTATTCATAGTTATGTAAAAATATATTTCAGCATTATCAATTCGTTTGTTCAATGCTTATTATTTGACTTAAAGTATTGATCTAATTCTACGTTGAATTCTAACCAAGATTTAACGTTATATATTCCACACACCCAGAGACCAAATAAAGGCAAAGTGTCGCTAATAATCCCGGGGCAGCAGCAACGTCCACCATAGAAACATTGGTATGACAACAGTGTGTTTGGATTGTGGTGGGTGACGACGGCTTGGAGAAAATATCCTCATCAGAAGTTTATTGCTGGGAAATGATGGCAAAACGAATCTGCCTTGTTATTTAATAAACTCCAATGGAAGTTGAAGACAAAACATCAGAAAAACAAAGGAATTAGCTTTAACATACAGCAAAAATAAATAGTTTAATGAAAACAGTTCTTAAGAACAAAATGAATAGAAAAGAAAACTAGAGGAAGGAGAATAATTCGAATCAGGGACTAGATAGGAAGAAATAAATAGAAGAGATATCAAACTAGAGGATCATGGTGCCACTGAAGACAGCATCAGCTCAAGAGCAGAGAAACTCAAAATGAACGAAATAAGCAACAGTAATTCAATACGAGGTCGAGCATTAGCCACTACCTACCATTAATCTACTGCAGTAAAAAAACACCTTAACTCTGCTACAAGTTATAATAGCGCTGCCAATTCTGAAATCCGTGTTCTTCAAGTGGATTCTACCTGGATGTCTACGTCTTGTACGACATACTTGATTTGTAGACCTCGTAGATGTTGGAAAGAATGGACGTTGCCAAATCAAAGCGAAGGAAGAAGTGTGACCTTTACCCCAATCTTCCAGAAAGTCTTCCGCGGTGGAACCATACCCGAGTGAGCCATCACTCAAGCGGACAGTGAAAAAAACATTCTCAGGACCGATGGAAATTAGAAAACGGATATTAATACGTACGTCAGTGGAGCCAGTCGGTCACCGCCGGATATGTTGTGCCATGTTGTTTCTCAATATCAGGATCACTTTGTGTGGAATCTTGGAGACATGCCGGTTCCATTGTCTGTCTTTTTTCCCAATCACTTGATACATTGAATAATGATATATTTGTGAGAATAAAATTACAGTCTACTCTCTCAGCTTAATTCATTACCTGTATCATTTTACGATTACATTTGTACAGAACTACTACCTTTTTAGAGTTTATTCGTTTTTATATTAAAATTTTAACTAATTTCGGTATTTTTGTAAGTTCGTCATTATATGATATATAATTCATTGTATATTTCATCATCTTGTGTTTATGTTTAGAATTTTATTTGAAACTGAATGTTTTGTCTTTAATAAATAATGACACTTTGATTTATTCTCGTCTGTCAAAGATGGCTTGAATTCTCCAACAACCTTCAATGTCTTGGTGTGTACAATTCTCTGTATAAACTAGATTAGTTGTGATGGCTTGTATCTAACTGATTCTACACGTCTTCCTGGTTTATAATCTAAACCATTATATAGATGGAAAATTTGCCGGGAGGAAATTAATCCATAGAAGCAATGGGTGCCTCTCGGGAGAGGCACCCATTGCTTCTAAACCATTATGTTACGTAAAGCCTTGTGTAGGTGATTTATCTGGGTTTAATTTGGCTATGCTACCAACCCAGTATTTGTTTTTATATTAATGCTACATGTCGGCCTTTCTTGACACTATATTCATATGAATATTTCGTGCCATGCTCTAGATTAGATGAAGGCAAAGGCTAATCCCACATAGCGGAGTTTGAAGAGAGAGAGACATTGACATTTGAAATGATTTTAATGACAATTAGTCAATTTTTACGGAAAAAAAAAACAATGATAATATAAATGAATAAATGATGATGAGAAAGAAAGAGGCTGGATTTCTGGAGAGCCAAACGCCTGGAAGAACTTGCAGGGTTTGTGGCTATTCAAGGTAAAATAACGGATGGTAAGCATCGGTTCTCCTCTGTCCTCCTCTGCCAGTGCATTTCAATTCCATAGTCCAAACATTTTGTCTTTAGTTTTATATTATATTTGTTTATATTATTCTTTCTCTTTCCTTAAATTTGTGTGTGTGGTGACCTCGCTGATCAATTTTCGCCATCTCTTTCAGTCTACATTCATATTTTTATTTATCTTCTAAGGCCAGTCTGTGTGGTAATTTATATAATTTGTGATCAGTTCATCTTCTTCTACGCCTTCTCTGCCTCTTTCCTCTCAAACAATTCTTAAATAATGTTTTCTCTCTTTCCGGGCACTTTCCTTCTTTTCTGATTATATGACCACAGTATTTGTTCCGAGTCAGCCTTTCTGAATGCGATCTACCAAAACACTAGTATTAATCAAACAGGCACTCAATACATCTCGAGATGTTCCGACCCGCTGGCCGAAACAAACAATTTTATCAGCACAGGTAAAGTGATGTTAGTTCTGCAGTTGAATCTTTGATAGCAAATAAGAACATAAAGTCGCCCGCGCACATGACATATTCTTCATAAGGAAAAAGTTATTTAATATAATAAATGGAAATATACCTTAATTAAATTTTAGGAATCGAAGCTACCATGGTTAGAGATCGCAAGGCTGTCTCAATATTGCTAAGCTATAACATGAACTCATAAACTCACGAAGATATTTGGTCATGCTCACTTGGTCAAATAATTTTCTAGCTGTATATACCTATTTTATATATCATATTTAGAAGTCAAAGAAATAGGCTAAGATTCAGACATATGTATATATAGCTGTATAAAAAAGCATACAATCCCTGGAAGAATGGCACAATAAGTATAAAATAGCGATAGCATATACTTTGAAGAATTCATCTTGCCAACAACTTGATTTTTTCAAGTATTATTCAAGACAAATTAACGCCTGGTTTCATAATTGGCTAACAGGTTTCAAATATTTTTTCCTAGACAAAAAGTATAAATTAAGGGGGTGGGGGGGGGGGGGGATGAATGTCTTTCTTACTCAGCAGACAAGCTAGAATCTTTAACACTTGAAGCGAACTCTAGAACAATTTTCATTCCAACTTTTGTCTAATTCAAACGGATGAAAGTCCTTATGTAAGACCCATCGAATCTCTTTAAAGACGCAGAATTTTAGAATTATATATGTAACACACAAATAAATATTTACAAATATTTATAAATATTTTTTTTTCAACTGATGGTATGAAATATGAAACAGTGAACTCTGATAAGATGATGTTGTAAGCTCCAATTGAATCCTGGCCCTGTAAGGATGATCACCTCAATGGCGGATGGGCGTTCCCTTATTTGATGGCATTCCGCACGGCCGAGTCTCTTTGTCCTCCCGAATCGGATAGAAATTTGTACTACACGCTTCCTCTAGTACTGTGTGTAGAAATGGGCACTAGACTCTGACATCTGAGTGACTTGATAATGTTTCATTTTATCGTATAGGTATAAGCCAATTAAAATCTATATCTGAACATTACCTTCAATGATATGACAGTTCAATTGTAGTTTATCTAATTCTCACAATATCTACTTATATAATTGCCTTATTCTGTCTGTATGAAGTTCACTGTGTGAAGTTCACGGATAGATTTTGGTCAGAATGGATAAAATAAAAAAAGTGTCAAGGGATGGGAATCGAACCCACGACCTTCCGCTTACCGGGCAGATGCCATGACCACTAGGCCACATGACCACAATTTATAATTGTAACAAATAGTATTTGAATCAAAACATTCAATCGGGTAAAACACGGGCGTTGCCCGGGTCATTCGGCTAGTATACAGATAAAAACATAGCCACATCAACCAAGGATTTATTCAACTCCCGACTTTTCAGTGACTTACTGCCACTCTACTCAGAGGAATGATTATTTTGGATCCTAGCTCTACTTATATACATACAAGATCGTGTATGTACAACGTGGGATCAATAATTTCCAGGAATGAGACTGGATCACGTAAAATATTCAAAATAATGAAATAATTCTATAAAGACCTTATAGATAAAACAATTATCAACACGTAGAAAAAATATTGATCACACAGACGCACGCGCTCAGGTTTTTTCGAATTTATAAGCTCAAGTATATCAGAACATTTTCTAACTTCAGTATGGACTGTATTGAAAAACAGCGAGTCTGCATAGAGTTTTGCTTTTAAATCATTGGTTGGTGTGGCTGTGTTTTTTCTCTGAATCAACTTCCAACCAAACAACAAATGATCTTAGGAATCTTGCAATATGTTGACAGAGGCATCGTGGAACTCTTCCAATTTCCAAAAAGACTTCGTTTATGATCCTGTAACGATTGATACCTTCCTGGAAAAATACATTAACATAATGAATAAATATTATTGGATTCAAAGTTTCAAAAAGAACTTTTAACGTAATCTTGATGAAGGTATAAGCTTCTTAACTAATAAAAAAAAAACGTAAATGTCCTCTAATTAGTCTGTGCGAAAAGAACAAGGGGTAACCTAACTAATTAGTGGCTATTACTTGATAGTATAGCGGCGATGTAATTAATAGTTTTAAAGCGTCTTCTGACTCAAAAAGATTCGTTGAAGGTAGATTATTAATTGAAGTGCCGCCCCCTCGGTGACGTGATCGAGGTTAAGGGAATATTGCTCTGGCGCAATATAATTAATCAATTAAACACGATAGGTAATTATTATAATTAATTATTGATTAAGTTATTTTCCCCTTCTTTATATGGATGTAGAAATAGATGGTTTAACATGGTCTTTTAAGTGCCAACTGAGGATTTACGTTTTTTTTCAAACGACTAATACACATTATGGAAATGGCTTTTTTCTTCAGTTTATGTTTCTTATATTATCCCTCCTATTTCGTCTTCCTGCAGTTTATTCTCAGTTCATTAATGGATGAATTATTCTAGAAAATAATATTTCTCTATAATTTATAAAAATCGGATGTAATACAGTAAATGTACCATAAGCCAACTGATGAGATTTTCTGTGCGACCAGGTTTGTAGATAAAATAAAAAATAGCTGACTGTGATCTAACCTTTAATTAAAGACCAGGAGAGACCAAAGTTAACATGATTTCAAGCTATGGTCTTTAATGGGAGGTTAGCTCTACCATTCGAAAATTAACTATTTTAACCGTTGGCAAAATCCCCAAGATATATACAGTAGAACCTTCACGAGAGGACACCTCTCTACAAAGGACAGTTTTCATTCGAAAAGTTATCATTTTTACTATTTAGCAACTCTTCATTAAGAGGAGACCTCTCCTTAAAGGACACTTTGGCTCTGCAATTAGGTCTCCTTTACATAGAGGTTGTTACTGTACTAAAAAAACCCCAAGTGGCGTTCAATTGATGCATTGGTGAATCTAGCTCAGCCATACCATTCTTTTCATAGATATATGTAGCGTCTTTTTTTTTTTCGCAATCAGTAAATATCAATCGTTTGGTGGCGTATTTGGCTAATTTATTATTGTCCTAGAAAGGCCTAACATACAGTACAGACGACCACCTCTCCTTGAGCAAACACTTCTGTAAAATAGAAATTGAATTGATCTTATCCAACCTCCAATGACGACCGCCTCCAGGAGAGGCCGGGAGGATCCATGTTTTTGGTTATTGTCTCTCATGGAAATGTATAGTGAATTTCCAGAAAAACTGCGAGTGCATAAATATATAATAGAAAGTAACTTGTACATGTCAGCTGGGATAGTTTTGGTTTCACATAGAGGAAAAGCTTGAAACATTTGTGTCCTTTAGATAAAACTGTTCTCTCCGAAATATTTAAAATGTAAGGAAGTGAGATACAGCATTACATTATTGCTGCAATCATCCTGCATGTATGATGATACTCACTTTTGCACCAAATTCCATTAATACACCAAACAGAGCTGTCATGTTTTGTTTTGTTATTTATAGAAGTAAAGCATTACTCTCTCCCTAGAAATATTTATTAAATTAATTTTGTTCAAAACTTATTCCCTTGTGAAAAAAACACGTTTGTGGTTAACTTTTCTTGAGAAATCAAGAATGGGGATTTGGTCAATTCTGGAATAATTAAAAATCCATGACTAGTTGATATTTATTCCGATAGATGGCGCAAGCCATCAGCAACTTTCAGTTGCACGATAAGGAGATGCCTTTTTTAAAATGTATTCCCTTGTGTTCCGGTTTAAATCCTTTCAAAGAAAAGTTTACCTCAGATACTGTTACACATGTATACGAGTGGAGAGATTTCGTGGTCAGCTGTTCCAGGTTTTCCTATTTCAATTTTCATTACCACGTACCACACCTACCGATAATGTGCTAGGTCAAGTTTCTATCTATACAATAATCATTTTTGATAGTGCATGGACCTATCTGAACTGCTCCATGGACAAGACACCATCATCTTTGATAATTCAGGGAGAATAAAGACATAAATATTAATTGGATATTTGAAAATTATAAAGAACATTTGGGCAGAGTGCTGAAATATTGCATCTTAGATTCCTGGAAGGATCAAATATATTCCAAAACAAAACAAAGAAAATATTCCCGACCCTAAACAATAAACATAACATTGAACTGAAGAAAAAACGTTCCAACCGGAGCATAAAAATATTAAACACATGGCAGATATTTTCATAGAATAAAAACCAATATGCTAATATATAAAGCGACTTCATAATTTATAAAAGAGCAAAAAAATAGACTTTGATAGGATGGTTAATGGAAATAAGGTTTCATAAGGAAAGTTGGAGAAAAATTGACTTTTTTTTTTTTTTTCGAGAAAATTGGTTTTCCTGGGCGTTAATCCGCGAGTAGAAAATGATGAGTTGGTGCGTGTAAGGGTTAGGTAAACACTCTTCAATCTTATAGCCTTATAGCTTGTTGCGTCTTTACCGCCGCAGTATTGGCTGCAGGCGTAACATGTGTTTGTCTAGCGGGGTTATATTGTCGGTAAAAATAAAGATTTACCGAGATTTGTACACAGTTTCGAAGAAATACTTCTATACAAGATTCTGTACATGTTCGCGACTATTATATAAATTTGATTACTATAGCTGACTAGCAGAAAATTGACATGAACCCAGAGCAGCAGCTATACACACCCAAGATAGTGGACATTGCGACTGCTGTGATAGAGATGCAAAGGGACATCATCACAACAACAACATTACTTTAGTTAAATATGCAAATTTTAATTGTATAAAACTGCCAGCTGGACAAATAAAATTAGTGTGTTTGTAGTCAGTCATAGAATCGGTCTAGTTCTTTGAGTCTGTGCTCCAATTAATTAGCGCTAGGAGATTCACCTAGTCGATGAGAGTTGACGTTGCTCATGTAGTCAGAAGGTTTTATAAAGAATCGAACGGCTCTAATTCAAGGGTAATATTCAGCTGAAAAGGTCTGGCTTATCTAGATACAGTCCACGCTCTGCCAAACCAAAAAAACATAAAGTACTAGCCAGGCTTTTTTATAGATAAAGGAAGTGGCAAGGATTCCTAGCTATCGCTGCTAGGCTCCCATCTGCTACTGTCCAGTACATGTGTAGAATAGATTTGATCAGAGTGGTTGCATGATGAAAGAACATCGTTGCTAATGGCAATCTATTGGAATAACAACCTGAATGTCAACGTGATTGGCTTGCTAATTTGAGAAAAATAGTTGTTCTATTTCTGAAAATAAAAATTAATGTTCAGAATATATCCATTCCAATAGATCAGCAGCATTCAGTTACATTTTGTTTTACTTATCCCTAGTACACGTGGTGGTACAGGCCATGATAATCATGGTGGGTAGTTAGCGACTGCTTTTTCTGTAAGCGCACCACATGTCTACACATGTGAAAAGCAGTTCGACTTTGCACTTACAAATGTGCCAGAGCCCCCTTTGGTTACTTGCACTCGCTGGTGGGGTTGGACTTTTGCAAGAATCGGGGGGCCATTGGAGCTTTTTTTTTTTAAACAGAAAAAAAGTGTCCAATGCGGGAATCGAACCCGGGTCGTAGTGGTCGGAAACTAAACGGTTTAACCAGCCTTCCACCGACCCCCATTCAGTTACATGATCGATGAATTGAATGCACACACACATAGCTTTATTAAGACCACCGGTCTTATACAGATTCACTACAGGAAGGAAGCATAGACGGTGCTTCTATTGATCAATGAATGCTCATTACATGTATCCAGTAAGACACCCGTGTGGACCTGTGCTAGCCATGTTGACTACTGAGTGGCCGCTTATGACAAGTTTTACTTCTTAAATACACTGTTCATCTTTGTCTAGTACAAAGTATTTATGGCGTTTGTCTTCAACATGCGCTGACCTGGGGGAGAAACCAAGCCTTCCATCAAAGAAGAAATCTACCCCGATATAAAAGCATTGGTCTCTATAAGAAACTGATCAACTTTCCGTTATACTCGGTCCTAACCAAATACCTCGATGATAATTCTATTATAATCATTTTAACATTATCATCGTTAGATATAGATAATAGTATATTATTTTCATTTATATTTTTCGAATCTTTATTTTCTTTTTTATTATTTCTTCATACAGATGAATGATCTCTGGCTTCGCCCGGAATTTACCCCAGTGAAAGTCTGATCAAACAATGATTCTAATTAATTGTTAATATTGTACTTATTATATTCATATTAGTTGCATATTGTGTCATTATTATCATCATTATCTGAGCACGAGTTACGCTCCACGTAAATTAAATGGTAGAATTTGAATTGTATTTATTATGTTGTGATAATATAAATTGAACTTATACGAGAAAAAAAATGATAAGGTGACAAGTTTCTTACATATATTTCAGAGTTCAGAAAATCCCTCAAGAGAAACCAATCAATCAATACAGTGGAGATAAACCTTCTCAATAAAAGTAACCTTTCACTTTCGCGTGTTAAATAACAAAGGTTTTATTTGTGTTTAAAAACAACAACAACACAACAACAGGCAGAGATGTAATAGTAAAATTTTCCTGATCTAAACTGTTTTCAACAAAAGGGACCTTCGTAGTAATCAATTGTTTTAAAATAGGTATTGTTCCAATAAATCCGATTTTTGCACATGTCCAACCCCACCAGTGAGTAATTAAATTGGGCCCTGACATCGCTTTGACTGCAAAAGTTGAACTTTTATTACATGTGAAGACATGTGACGTATTTACAAGTGGTGCACATGACTTGTTTGAACCATGTGTTGTTGGGATAGGTTACAAGAATGGTAACTACGACTATGGCTGTTTTTTTTTTATAACCTCGGGGTTACAATGAAGACATCATGAGTTCCCTGTAGATGACAAATGTGAGAAAGTGGTGCAGCAAGGAGTTCGATTTGCCCGGATCTGTCTACGTCCGGGTAACCGAATTGCCATTTTTTAAGGCGTCTGTTCACAAAAAAATGTCAATGTTGCCAGATGACTAATCGGCAGAACGATAGATGTGACCTCCAAAGTTGCCAACCGCGTTTTTTCCGGCCTATCTGGACAATTATCCAGCGATCATTATTGGAAGTAATTGGCCACGTCTTAGAGAAAGCGTTTTGGTGGGTGTTTTTTTTTATTTGGTGTGATTGCAGGTCTCCCCGTTACTACGTGGCCTAATGACGCGCGGGGGTGGATTTCCCAGCCAAGGCTACACCCTTTCATTAACGCTGCTGCTGCTGACTTTCAATGCACAAGTTGTGCTGAAAGGTCGCTCGAGCGTTATGGATTGTCGTTGTTGAACATTTCTATTCTATAAATGCGATTATATTTATAATGGGTATTGTAAAATATCATTTTTTTGAGTAAAATTATCTTACAACGAATTGTATCTTGACTTTTGGTTAATATGTTGGTCTTATGGTCAATTTGTATTGACTCGATGTCGGGCATCATTAACTCAGTTTAATCATTTATGCCCCGGTCAACTACTCTCACTATATTGTAGTTTACCCAAGTACATTATTAGAAAACAGATTATCATCAATTTTTATCTCGGATTGTATAATAGTAGAGAGAGATAGCTTTACCATAATTTCGCCTGCTTTCCTTTCGCTAAATGAAATGCTGAAAGGAGATGACATAAAAACATAAAAATCTTCGTTATAATAGAATTCACGAGAACTCTTCTGCTCTTTGGATTCCTTCCATGAATATTTTTAACTTTCAATTTCTCATTTGTCATAATTCCCTCACACTTTAAACAATGTTTGACATATTGTTACTGATGTGTCGAGGTTGGTCAAATAAGCACGCGAGATCGGTAAGGATCTCTCTCTGTTCCGCGCCACCCGACTCCTGTTTATTTACCTTCGTGCATTATGGGGAACAAAGCAAGTATACAGGTGCATGTTTAGCAGGTGCTTTCATTGCTGAGAGAAGAGCTTGAATGAGGTCTGATTGCTCCATTTTCTGTTTTCACTGGTATCAAAATAAGGTAAGGATATTTGTTCGCGCGACTTCTCTTCATTGGCATTCGTGCATTATGGAGAACAAAGCAAGCAACATGCAGGTGTATGTTTCTTGTTTTGGCAAGTGCTTTCATTGCTGAGAGGAGAGCTTGAATGAGGTCTGATTGCTCCATTTTCTGGTTTCACTGGTATCCAGATAAGGTAAGGATCTTTGTTTATGCGATTCTTCTTTATTGGCATTCGTGAATTATAGGAGACAAAGCAAGCAACATGCAGGTGTATGTTTCTTGTTTTGGCAAGTGCTTTCATTGCTGAGAGGAGAACTTGAATGAGGTCTGATTGCTCCATTTTCTGGTTTCACTGGTATCCAGATAAGGTAAGGATATTTGTTTACGCGATTCTTTATTAGCATCCGTGAATTATAGGAGACAAAGCAAGCAACATGCAGGTGTATGTTTCTTGTTTTGGCAAGTGCTTTCATTGCTGAGAGGAGAGCTTGAATGAGGTCTGATTGCTCCCCGTCATTTTCTGGTTTCACTGGTATCCAGATAAGGTAAGGATCTTTGTTCGCGCGACTTCTCTTTATTGGCATTCGTGCATTATGGGGATGAATTCAAGTAACATACAGAGAGCATCATCCAATAGCCACCGTCAACAGGAAGGACAACTTCACTGCTGGCCACCACAGATGGGATTCTTCCTTCTTGACTGGTCCGTCCGCCCCCCTCAACTAACTTGTCCCTGCTCTTGCTATTATGTATTTGGTCATATAATTGAATGTAAAATTAAATATCGTCTGTAAATATTAACTTATCATCATCTTGTGTTTACACTCTTTTATTCATACATATATAAATATTAAAATATAAGTTATATTTGTTGCTAATAAATAATATTTTATAGAACTCTCTGAATTAAACTTAATAACCTAAATACATCACAGTTGGTGACGAGGATAAAACTATTTCAGGTACGTTAATTATATAAAATGCTTTCACAGCAAATAGTCACTTTTCCGAATTTTAATCAGGACGACAATTTCGTAGTTTTTGTTAAATGTCTGCGTTCAGCATGTCTAGTAAATGAAACACTTAAAAGTATATATACTCTAACCCTTTAACAGTTATAGGTCAAAATTGTATAAATTGGCTGAAGACCTATTTGCAACAGAAAAGATTTGGTGTCCAAAACTTTTAATGAAATTGTTACAAGTTACAACATCACCTACACCACAAGTAATTCCTGCAAGATTTAAAATTTATAAAAGGATGCAGGAAAAAGGAATCCATAGCAGAGTATATGGCAGTATTAATAAATCTTGTAGATTCGCATAAATTTGTGAATAGTCTTAATGAAATGTTAAGAGATAATTGGTGTTAGGTCTGATGAATTACAGAATATATTACAGAAGAGAGATGAGGAAAATCTTGATAAAAATGTGAAATCGCTTCAGCATATGAAGCTGCTGAAAATAATCTTAATGTTATTTGACAAAATGAAAATAAAAGTATGCATATAATTAAAAATAGCTCCGAGGTTAAAGTGTATTGTTCCCATTGTGGTAAAAGTTATCATTCTTTAAATAGTTGTTGCTTTAGAAAATCTAAATGCCATAATTGCGAAAAAATTGTCACTTGAGGTCAATATATGTAAAAAAAATAAAAGATAATTAAAAATAAAAATTATTTTTCAAAATATACAAATTCAAACTATGCCAATATAATTCAGCATGCTGAATTAAATAAAGGTAAAATATTAATATAATCCAAGACAACACACAAATAGAAAAAAAATACTATATATAAATAAATATAGATTATAAATGTGTGATTTTTAAGTTCAATGCAGGCAGTTATTACACTTTAATGCCGTTAAAAATATCGTTAAAAAAATACTGTAAAATAAATTAACTCCTGTGAGTTTAAATCTTCGATCATTCTCGAATACCAAAATAAATGGCGTAAGGGAAAATAGATGTATTTTTAAGGAAGAGATATTAAAAAACTACCTTTAATAATCACAGATGCTATTAGGCAGATATTAATTAGCACAAGTTGAAATAGATGTTTGCCTACAAGATTATTAAAATTTTCAGACAAATTCGATTAATGAAATCTCCTGTTGCTCACTTCTGAATAAATATTCAAATGTTTCCAACACTTCAGACATTGGGGTGGTGAAAAATCACCAAGCCCCCACCTGATTCTTAAAATGGATACTAATCCTAAATTCTTTGAAACGAAAAATGTTCCATTCCGCGGCGTCAGCCAGGGCGTAGGCCGAGTGAGGGCAGGGCCAGCGAAGCCCCCAATGCAGGCATTGACCCACCGGGTAGGAGCCAGAAGGTCGGGTAGCCGGAGACAGCCACCTATGATGAGGAGGTTCAGGATCTGAGGCGGGGTAAGCGCACAGTGGTCCAGCGTGAAGATGTCAGCGACGGCCTCCCAGATCTTATGAAGCCGGAGACGCCGTGGCGAGAGCCAGGACCCGGATGGAGGTGGACATAGCCACGCACCGCTCCGGCCAGCCAGGAGTAGGCATTACGGCTTCCACGCAGTGCGGTCTGCACGCCCTTTAAACACGACAACCGCAGCTGGTTCTCGATGTCGATGAGGCCGAATCCTCCAAGAGAGACAGGCCTCGCCAGGACGCTACCAGGAAACCAGGCGGTGCGCTCCGGCCCCCAGATGAACCGCGCAAGACGTGCCTGGATCTTGTGGATAGTACGGTCGGTAGGCAGGTAGCCGTGGATGTGATGGACCACCGAGGAGAGAACCAAAGGAGTTGGCGGCTCTGGCCCGGCCGACGAGAGAGAGGCCGCGGGTGTAGGGAGACCACCTCGTTATAGCAGCTTCGAGCAGGACCAGGATATGTCTTTCTTGGGCTGAGTTTTGATTTTCTGGCGTCACATTGCAGCCCAACACCTTCAGCTCGACCAACGACCAGGAGATGCCCAGTGGAGCGTCGTTGCGGGCACGCCAGCCGCCGCACCATAGACCTTTGCTCTTAGTGAAATTTCCCTTTATACTCGGAATAATTACAATGAGATAATGTTCATAATTCAGTTCATATAATTCAAAAGTGTGAAAAACTGCCTCTCAGTTTTTAAAAGGAGGGAAGGAATTGTTTTTTTTTTTTTTGCTTATCCCTAGTACAAGTGGTACAGGCCATGATAATCATGGTGGGTAGTTAGCGACTGCTTTTACTGTAAGCGCACCACATGTCTACACATGTGAAAAGCAGTTCGACTTTGCACTTACAAATGCCAGAGCCCCGTTTGGTTACTTGCACTCGCTGGTGGGGTTGGACTTTTGCAAGAATCGGGGGCCATTGGAGCATTTTTTTTCCTAAACAGAAAAAAAGTGTCCAATGCGGGAATCGAACCCGGGTCCTAGTGGTCGAAAACCAAACGGTTTAACCAGCCTTGTTATATATTTAATCAAAAAATTCTATGCTTATAATATATTAAATATCATCTCTCTGTAAATATTAACATATCATCATCTTGTCTACATTATTTTATTCCTGCATATCGAAATATTAAAATCTAAGTTGTATTATTTGTTGCTAATAAATAATATTTTATAAACCCCTAAATTAAACTTAAGAACACAAATACACACATTACACTTTGCCACCATGGGGATGCCGAAGCTTTCTTTCGGACATTGTCATAACAACATATTCATCTAATTACGTACCTATACATAGAGGCCAGGCTCTCAACCTGCAATTCCATGTAGGACAGCGACCTGCTGAGAAACATTGGGAAATAAATCAAACAAAAAACCATAGCTGATACTGTACAGGGGGTAATCCACTTTTAAAATAACAAATTCTTAACGCCATAAAATATTTTTATTATTTTATTTGAATTTTATGTTCAATAGGATTTCTCAACTCCGAGCAACCTTCCAAAGGCCGTTAAATGAAAGACGGAGGCAAAAATATCGAAATCATTTGAAATGTGGCTCTGGAAGATAGAAGAAAGAATAAGACAGGTTATTGGCATCATGGAATGAATAAATCTTGAGAACAGAGGAACCATGGAGGCCATTAGTAAAGGCACTAATAATTGAATGCAAGACGTGTATTAACATTATGTTTTTCTCGAATTATCACTTACGTCAATATTGGAAGAGACCAAAGATAGAGACGCGCCATTTTTCTTTATAAAGAAACACACGTCGCGTCTACCTTTGGTCTCTTCCAACAAAGGTAATCTGCGATTCCTTATTTTATAATTACGTCCATATTACTAACCTACTTGCATATCATAACTGTATTTATTGATTTTACTTGGAGTATTACTGATAGATATTGATTTTTCTTGATTTTTATTTGAATTAACAATGGTAACAATAATACTAACCAACCGCGTATTATAAACGCTTTCATTTTAATCAATTTTATCGGTTTAATACTGGTAGGTATTGATTTTTAGTGATCTTACTCGAATATTATTACTGATAGGTATCCATTTACAGTAAATTTACTTTGAAATTTCACTGATGCCAACATCGCTTATTTACCTGTATGCCATCACAAAAATATATATTTTATTAGAATTATTCATTGATGACCACCATGCAAATCACAAAGGTATCGTTTTTTTTATATTGAATTTTACCCCAAAATATTATCGTTATTATGTGTCCTAATGGTGAGTTCTTCAACCTTCTATAAACTAAGAGTCAAAAGTTCCACCTCAAATTAAGAAAAGTTTTCTGTTTGAAGAGTAGGTAGGGTGTAGCCAGCCATCCGACAATTCCGTTTTGAAGATGACTCTCCGAAAATTTTAATCCGAAGGAGCATAAATTAAAAGGAGAAAGAAAAATAAAAATGGAGAGAAGAGGTTATTTTGCCTTTTAAACATGAAAGTTAATTTTAAAAATCTGCGATCGCCAGGGTTTCTTCCCTAAATTAAACGTAGTGGCAATTTATTGAAGAAGGGCGGAGACTCCTCCTTCCTTAAGATTCCTCAAATTTATAATTTCCTCGGACGCCCACAAGATGGCCGCCCCTCTCGATTAAATCTTTGGGGGATAATAAAAATATTCTTAATTTGATCTTTTTTTCCGGGTGGGATGCCGCCGCTTTCAGCATCTCTTTATCTTTCCTTTCTTTAAAGGAATCCTTTAAAAAATCTGAGAGGAAGGAAGGATTGTTTATATTACACTCGGTGGGATATGCTGGCATTTTGAATATTATTTTTTTCCTACGAGATGAGGAAGTTTGTGAAGTAATGGGATGGCTGAAGGTGTTGTTTAGTGGCAGAAAAACTCTTTCTTTCCTTTAAAAGTATTTAAAATGATTAGGAATTCCATCCTGACGATTCTTTTGTAAGTTTTCTTAAATTTTGATAGTATATTTTCAATTAAGTCTCACTTTGCTATTCTTTATTGCCTTGATTGACTAATCTCGTATCTGGAAGCTTACCAAAATTCGGTTTGGAATCAACGTAAAAGCAAATTTTATTTTCTAATTAATATCCTTGTCTATGCATGCTGTTATTTCATTTGTTCGTTCAAATAGGTAAAAAGGCCCTGCTGTTGTTCGTTAATCCCACAGTGGATCCGAGCTGACACAGACCAGTTGGTTATCCGACTAACTAATATTTGTGAGTATTCACTCGGAATGATTTAAGAGTCAGAAGACATGTCAGTCTGTCTCCTCACGTCTGAGGAGGAAGGACACAAGCTCCCTCCTTCATTAACAGGCAGTCTCTCTTGTTTGCTCCAAGGTTATTCCTACAAGATCTTTAATGTGATCCATCCATCTTTTCCTAGGTCGCTCTCTTGTTCCTTCTATCTGCCCCGAACAATTTGTTTTTTCAATCTTTGATCCCGTCGAGTGATTTGCCTGTTATATTTAATAAATATTGTTTACATGTTAATGAGAAGCTTGGTATTTCCTATTTGGAAGATGGTGCTCTCATTGGCTCTTTTGTGGAAGTTCAAAGTCTTCTTCAGAAAGAGCCTCCTCCAGAAGCACAGTCTGTATTGCCTAGGATTACAGTAGAATAAATCCCAATCCTCTAATCCCAATTATTATTATGGTTTTATTAGAAGTGTACTACGAGAAAAGGCTAGGCGTAATTAGTCAATGTTGCCCATAACATGCTAACTCTCACATCTTGAGAGAATATGAAAATAATAACGTAGAAATATGTAGAAAACCTTTTAAATACCAGGCTGTTTCAAATGTTCGTTCCCATTAATAAGATTTTAATGCACATTAAATGATATATAAACAAAAAATATTTATTCATTGAAGTAGAAACCGTCATTTTCAATAACAGGTTTTCAATTTACTGACGATACCATTCAGGGATTTAGAGTCTAAAAAGTCACGACAGGCAATTTCGACGTCTTCCCTTTAGAAATGTAGCCATGCATAATCAGATGGCGCAATATCCGGGCTATAAACAGGGTGAGATAGAACTTAAATGCCCTCCAAATCCTTTATTCTATTCGTTGTTAACCTAGCTCGATTAGCTGGAGCGTTGTCATGTTGCAGGAGTACTATCTTTCGGTTGATCAAAGCAGGATATCGAGTCTTCAAAACTTCATATACTTGGCTGAGTTGTTCTGAGTATAAATCGGCATTAGCTGTACAACCATCAGGAACAAGTTCGTAGTGTACAATACCATCGTGGAACCGAATTTTTTTTATTCAAAATGTATTTATATTGGTATATATATTTAAATAATTTGATTATTTATTGGGCTTCCGATTTGGGAACGAAGTTTTAATACAGCCTGCCTGGTATATAGAGGACTATTAGGAGCTCTTGTATACAGAGTTTCAGTTTTCTAGTTTGTCAATAAAATGTTATTATCGATTGTGTGCACTATTTATTGACTGAACCTTGTATATACATCGAGTGATGGTCGCAATTATATATATAAAGAACAATCTCAGATACAGTGGTTAATGGGCACGAATTGATTGCCATGGAATTTGATTGACTTATATATGTGTCATATAAAACATGGCAAAAATGAAAAAGAAGATGTCTAGAAGACGCGCGGTGTTTGTTGTTTCTTCAACAAGATGCTGATAGCTGATTGCCTATTTACCTTTTGATATATTCTTTTATTGTTTGTGCTTTTATTTTATTTTTTCGCCTTCTTGGACTCCGGGACGTGTCTATATAAGACTAAATGGCTTAATTAAGGGGTGTTGTTGTTGTTTTTAGGTAAGAAATGGCAATGTGTAATCGAAAAAAATCGTATTTTTCATTTAATTATTTTATTTAGAAAATGATCCCATGAGATATAATGAGAAATTTATCATATTTAAGATTGGTATAAGGATCGTCAACAAAAATGAGAATTATCCTGACCATTTTCACGACATATCACTTCTATCGTGTGCGTAATTTTGTAAACAAATGAATGAATAGAAAAGATATATTTATCTAAGAGTGCATTTTACATGTGATGCAAAGTAATTTACCATGCTGTACCAGCAACCAGGGCTGTATAAAATCAAATTTTAATGAAAAAAGATTCTAAAGAAACTAATATAATTCCGAGGAGACTCTTACTAATCTTACAAACGACTGAATCTAGTAAGTAAACTTAAATTTGTGTTGTTTTACGTTTCTATTTACAATCAATCTATAGATTGTATCATTTTCACACACATACAGCTTTATTAAGACCATCAGTCTTATACAGATCCACCACAGGAAGAAAGTACAGATAGAGATCCTATACTCCATGCAGCACAGAACCCAACAACAGCCTCCAGGTCCGATACATGTCCAGTTGCCACACCATGAATACATCAAGGTTAGCGTATCACTGACATGGCGAAAATGTGGTTTTATCATCTTCATACCAATCTATGAACATATAAAAGTTTCGCTAATTTAAAACATTAAGGACATATCGCAAAAAAAGTAATTATTTGTGAAAAATATAACAATTTTAATTTTTTTTTTTTTATCAAACTGAAAAGAGCAATTTGCCACTTTCACACTTGCGATGTATTTATACCATACGTTATATATGTCCAACAAGGTTAAAAAAACACTATTGCAGTTTCACGATTTTGTAATATTTCAAAATCCTTGCATATATATATATAAAAATCATATAAATACAAATAAAGTGTGCACAATATCTGATTATGAGAACTGAGAGCCCATCTGCCCCACATATAAAGATACAAATCCACAGTTCCGTGGTCCACTCGAGAGTTCCATAGCCAGGAATATTACATATAGTCTTTGATAAAGAGTCTCGAAATCAAAACATAAAGGATTATTTAATCATAAAATGTTTATTACTATATGGAAGCTCTGTACAATGATTGTGGGTTTGATCGCCTTTTTGTAAATTTCAGTCTCAATGTCTTTTGGAACATCTCTAACATTTTTTAAGGCTGATGTCTCCATTTGATAAAATTGTTCTATAAGTTTTGACTGTACACTGAATTTTCGGACACCGTGAACTTGATATTTTTATCTTTTAATAACAATGTTGTAGACGAACCTCTCTGGTGAGTTCAACTTCGGGACTAATTAGAGGTGAGTTCACCCGCGGACTTCTTAGATGATCTTCCACATCTTTCCTGGCGTCTGCCATCTATAAGTACTTCCTCGGCGTGGAACTGAGGAGTGTTCAAGAAGACCTTGTCTGGAGGTGGACTCTCTCAAAGTGGGGAAGCCTTCCCTTGCTGAAGAAATGTGTATAAATACAACTATATATATTTCACTACATTTTATCCACCCTTTATTTACTCCTTTTTTTTCTTTCTGTAAGAATTGATTAGAAGAATCAATAAAATTGTCTTTCACGTCTTTCTATCTTCTGCTATTCTTTTCAAGTTTGCATAGCTAATGTCGTTAAGTAGGTTTAGAAGTTGCCCTGATAGTAGTCATTATAATTTTCACACCATCAGAAGTATTATACATAAGAACATTGATATGGCAGTTTGTACCTTTCCCATCGTAGCATTAGAGTCATCCCAATAGACTTGTTGAACACTATGAGGTATGTAGACATCAACCATAACTATATTGTAAGATTATAAACTCAAAAAGAGCTTCTTCTATAAAACATGTTTATTTTGATAGCTTTCGAACGACATTGTTCTTCAACGGGCGTAAAGACAATTGTCTTATAGAATTCTATAGAAATTTATATAGAAGAAGCTCCTTTTGAGTTTATAATCTTACAATATAACTATGAGGTATATTTAACCGAGTCACCGAGTATATATACCCGATTATAAACAACGGTAACCCATCAACACAGAGGTATTTATACGCCCGTTGAAGAAAGATGTCGTTCGAAAGCTAGCGAAATAGACATGTTCTATAGAAGAAGCTCCTTTTGAGTTTATAATCTTACAATATAACTATGAGGTATATTTAACCGAAACCACCGAATATATATACCCGATTATAAACAACGGTAACCCATCAACACAGAGGTATTTATACGCCCGTTGAAGAAAGATGTCGTTCGAAAGCTAGCGAAATAGACATGTTCTATAGAAGAAGCTCCTTTTGAGTTTATAATCTTACAATATAACTATGAGGTATATTTAACCGAGTCACCGAGTATATATACCCGAGTATAAACAACGGTAACCCATAAACACAGAGGTATTTATACGCCCGTTGAAGAAAGATGTCGTTCGAAAGCTAGCGAAATAAACATGTTCTATAGAAGAAGCTC
The DNA here is from genome assembly GCA_030710605.1 of Cordylochernes scorpioides. Lineage (NCBI taxonomy): Eukaryota > Metazoa > Arthropoda > Arachnida > Pseudoscorpiones > Chernetidae > Cordylochernes > Cordylochernes scorpioides. The sequence goes on from CP092867.1 coordinate 128,403,523, forward strand.
CTTTTGAGTTAATAATCTTACAATATAACTATGAGGTATATTTAACCGAAACCACCGAATATATATATACCCGAGTATAAACAACGGTAAAAGAAAACAACCCATCAACACAGAGTTATTTACAGACGCGGTAAAATATCCAGGATTCTGAAGGAACCATTTAGAAAACGCTTGTTTAGGCCTGACAACCTCGACGACATTTAAATATGCATACGATCATTGAAATTCATGAGATGGCAGACGAATTAAAAGTGGCAACACAAATTAAAATGGAGTCCTATTGGCATAATGGAAAGTGGACTTCATCAGCTCCTGATGCGTTAATTGGAACAATGGCGTACAAGGTCGAGGCAATCTTGCCTAATTAAATATAAAAAGGAATTAACATTTTTGGATAGACTCCGGACGTCCTATTTCCGGTTTCCTAAAAACTCGTCTGCTTACAATAGCTGTCCATTATTCTGTGCGATCACACAGTTCTGTTTTTTATGGTGGCGTTAACCCTGCACTAATTTCTCTTAATCCTTTGGCGCATTCATCTTTTGTAATTAATTAGCCAATTCTTAAAGATTTTCGATCCAATTTCTTTATTTTATTTTTAAAGAAAGTTCCAAAAATAAATACCAGGCTGTATAAAGTTCGTTTCCAAAGTGGAAACCCAATATAAAATCAAATTATTTAAATGTATACCAATAGAAATATAAAAAATATTTTAAATAATATATCATATATATAATAAAGTGTTTTATGATTAAATAAATATCCCTATTTTTCATATATATGCAAATAGAATTAATATTTTGTTATTTTTCAGATATGCAGCCTGAGGTAAACACAAGAATTCGACAACGGTCGATGTGATAGGGTTCCTGTTTAAGTCTGGAGACATTTCAGCCACTGTAATTCACTCAAAGTCTGTGTATGGAAACGACGCCATGGATAGAAACACAATACAGAGATGGATTCAACATTTCCAAACTGGTGATTTTGATATTAGTGGTAGACCAACCATTGTAGTGACGGACAAAATTTTTCTCTAACGGAGGATTTGATTAAAAAAAACGACTTATCAAATAATTTAAAACCTTCCCTGTCTGAAAGAAGTGTTTTTAAACTTATTAATGATCTTGGATATCTAAAATCATGGCCAAAAAATGGGCGCCTAAACTACTACCACGAGAAATGATGCAAATTCGGTATAGATTTGTTTAGACCCCATGGAGACCTTTTTTTGGAAAACCTTATCAGGTGTTTGAAGGTGTCAAAACATGTTAAGAGACTTGTATTTATCATTAAGATCCTCCTCAAAGCGTGAAACAAAGTAATGGAGCCATAATATATCGCCAGTAAAAAAAACCAAGGCTTATCCTTTCCAAGGACAAAATCCTGATATCTATATTTTGTGACCAAGAAGAGTTAATATTCATGGACACTCTTGAACGAAATTCTTCTATCAACAAAAAAATATGTTGTAAATCTCTAGAAAGTCTAAAAATATCAATTGAAACGAAAATATTCAACTTAAAAAAAACCTAATCAAATTTGAACAGAATAATGCGAGACTTCACACAGCGCACATGATTTTGGCGAAGCTTACAGGGTATGGGTGGATGCCTCACCCCGCGTTCAGCCTTGACCTGGCACCCCCAGAATTCTACTTGTTTGGAAGATTAAAGGATTTTTACGTGATAAAATATTTTAAATCGATGCAATTTTACTCCAATTTGTTATAGGGGTGGTTCGGAGAGCTCGATAAGACGTTTTATCAAAGTTATTCGCAAGTTGGAAACAAGGCTGGATCAAATGTGTACAGAAGGAAGGTATTGAATGATTCTAATATAAAGTGGACTGTTAGGAGTTTTTATATAAGTAGTTTCAGTTTTCTAGTTTGTCAATGGTGGTGTTTTGTCCCTGCAGGCCCCAGCGCGTCGGCTCCCTCGGACGCAGTAGCATGGATCGTCAATTTCTGATTTTAGTTTGTGCACTATTTATTGACCGAACCTTGTATTACCAGGTTGTATCAAAAGTTCCTTCCCAAAGCAGAAGCTCAATATAAATTTAAATAACCCCGACACAAGAAGACCATGGTAACCCTGTAATTAAGAGGATAATCTGTAGTTAAACAGGATCGCTTTGGCCATAAAGTGATGTTGTCTGTGATATTGTACACTACGAACTTGTTCCTGATTGTCGTGCAGTTAATGCCGATCTCTACTCAGAACAACTCAGCCGAGTACATGAAGTTTTGAAGACTCAACACCCTGCATTGATCAACCGAAAGAGAGTACTCCTGCAACATGACTCCAGCTCATCGAGCTATGTTAACAACGAATAGAATAAAGGATTTGGAGGGTATTGAAATTCTTACTCACCCTGCTTATATCCCGGAAATTGCGCCATCTGATTATGCATTATTTTGGTCGATGGCTACATTTCTAAGAGGAAGAAACTTTAAAACATTCCAAGACGTCGAAATTGCCTGTCGTGACTTTTTCGACTCCAAACACCGAGAATGGTATCGTCAGCAAATTGAAAACCTGGAAAAAAGATGGCTGGCTGTTATTGAAAATGACGGTCTCTACTTTAATGAATAAATATTTTTTGTTTATATATTATTTAATGTGTATATTTTAAAAATCTTATGTATATGGGAACGAACATTTGATACAGGCTGGTATTAGAATCATTCAATATATCCACCTTCCTTCTGTAAACATTCGATCCAGCGTTATTGCCAACTTACAAAAGCCCTTTGGTAAAACGCCTTATCCAACTCTCTGAACCACCCTCTAACCGCTTGTTGTAAAATCGCATCACTATATCAAATTATTACCACGTAAAATATCTTTATTCTTCCAAGCAAGCAGAAGTCTGAGGTACGAGGTTAGTGGGCTGTACGCAGGGTGAGGCATCAAATTCACCCATACCCTGCAATATTCGCCAAGTCAGATACGCGGTGTGAGGTCTTGCATTATCCTGATGAAATTTGATTTGGATGCTTTTAAGTTGGGTATTTTGTTTCAATTGTTCTTTTTAGATTTTCTAATGATTTACAATATATTTTTTGTTGATTGAAGAACTTCCTTCAAGAGTTTCCATGAATATCAGCCCTTCTTGGTCCTAAAAGACAGTAATCATGATTTTGTCCTTGGAATGAGAAAGCCTTGGTTTTTTTCTTTACTGGCGGTGTTTTATGGGTCCATTACATTGATTGGCGCCTTGAAAAGGGATCATAATAATAAATCCAAATAAAAATCTCATCACATGTTATCACGCCTTTCTTTTTTTTTTTTTTTTTTTTTTTTTGCAAACACTTGAGAAGTTTCTCTATAAAAAGTCTCCATAAGATATGAACAAATCACCAAATTTGCATCATTTCTTGTAGAATGACCTTTGAAATTTATCCCGCATGTGTTTTTATTTTTCCGTTTATCATTACTCTTCACAATTCATCCTTTCATACTTCATCCCTAAGGTTGGAAATCATCGTTATTTCTCCTTAAAATAAATTTCGATTTTTCGTTCAAAAGAAACACATGCGGGATAATTTTCAAAGGTCGTTCTACAATCATAAGCCGCATTATATTGTATTATAATTTCTTGTGTTAGGAGTTTTGACACCCATTTTGAACATAATTTTTAATATACAAGATCATTAATAAGTTAAAGAACACTTTCTTTATCCAGGGAAAGTTGTTACATTATTTGATAAGTCGTCATTGTGTCCGGTTATTCTTGATCAATTCCTCAGTTAGAGCCAAATTTTGGTCCGTCACTACAGAGGTACCTGGTCTTTCTTTATCACTGATATCAAGACCACCAGTTTGGAAGAGCTGGATCCATCTCTGTATTGTGTTTCTATCCATGGCGTCGTTTCCATGCACAGACTTTAACTTCGAGTAAATTACAGTGGCTGAAATGTCTCCGGACTTAAGCAAGAACTCCATCACCGATCCCATTGTCGGATTCTTTCGTTTACTTCAAAATGTAAATAAATCAGAAATATTCAAAAGATATCTAAATTCTCTTTGCAGATATCAACAGAGGTAAGCTTGTTTAACCAGAAAACGTTAATTTTATGATGATAAATTATTTAAATATTTTTCAATAGTTCATTGTGCATTACTTATAGACACCGGCCCTTGTAATAGTGGATCACGTCACCTAAGATAGAGAGAGTAGCCAATGCCCGAACGTTAACAAGAATCAAGAAAGACGATACAAGGATACGAGCGGTCTGATGGATCAAATTGACCAAACCACAGAGTTAATGAACTCAAATTATCTCATCTTCAGTTTACCATGGTTGTATAAATAACAAATAAGACATTTAGATGATGAAGGTCAACAACCCGGAGCACGTCCGTGGCTAGCTTTTCTTGAATAAGTATATTGCCACGGCGTTTTATGGTTTCCACAAGTCCATATCTCAGAAGAAGGCCAAGTGACACTCAATCCTCACTTTCTTACTGCTACTCTTTTTGTGTTGCTTTTCTTGCTTCCCTCTTTCTCTTTCTTGTTTTTTTTTATATATTTTTTTCTTCTTTTTCTTCTGTCTATATCGTTATTTCCTTTGTCTCACTGCTTTGTTCTTATGCATACCTCTGGTGAATCCTGTATAGGGTCAGTGACCCTAAATAAAGGCTTTTTGTTGTTGTTGTTGATTATTCAAAAATGAGTATTTGGCCACTTCTGGGATAATTAAAAATCAATGAATAGTTGATATTTATTCCGATAGATGGCGCAAGCCATCAGCAACTCTCAGTTGCACGATAAGGAGATGCATTTTGAATAATTTATGCAATTTGTACTATTTTTTCACATTGTGTCGCGGTCTCACGCAATTCTGGCCTTAACTACCCGTTTCATGATTTTTCAGGATGCCTGAATAACCAATTTTTTGGTCGTTGAAGTACAGCTTGCACCACGCTGATGAGGGCCAACAGCCCGAAACGCGTCCGTGATTAGCTTTTCTTGATTAATCAAGAATGGGTATTTGGCCAATTCTTGAATAATTAAAAATCAACGAGAATAGTTGATATTTATTCCGATAGCAACTTTCAGTTGCACAATAAGGAGATGCCTTTTCCATAAGATATTTAGAGTTGATAATTCCAGTGACTACATGTTCTCAGAAAAAGCAGCCGACCCAGTCCCTAGGAATATTTAATAAGGCAGCAGCAGAGAAGTAAACATTCCGTCGTAATTAATAGGCCAAAAGTAAATATTGAGGCACACGAGACCAATAAATAATTTAATAAGTCAATTAAAACACAATTCTCCATGTCTAAGTATGGTATAGAATTCTCCTAGGGGTTTGTTCATTGTTAGTTCCTTTAGTTTAAAACAATATTTGATCTTTATTGAACCGATGCTAAAACAATGATGCAAGGTCGATCGCACCACCGAGAATTCTTTTGTCTGGCATAGAACCTACTAGATAGTTAGATTATTTTCCTTCAGTTATATTTTTTATATTTTCAATCAACATTTTTTTTTAAGAAAAAAGGCATCGAATTGATTAATCAAGAATGGGTATTTGGCCAATTCTTAAATAATTAAATCAATGAATAGTTTATATTTATTCCGATAGATGGAGCAAGCCATCAGCAACTCTCAGTTAAGGAGATACCTTTTTCTTAATTTATCAAGCTTATCCCAGTACAATGTCACATTTGTACTATTTTCCACATGTTTTTTTTTCACAACCAGAAAATGTGATGATTCCGAGACCAAAGTTTGACATTCGGGTCTAGATGAATATAAATGATGACATTTGTATATTGCAGTACGTAAATAATGTACTTTTATCAATAGTGTTGTTACTGAATGTTGTTAAATGTCTCGTGGTAACCTCATCATACTCTGATAAACCATATCAGGACAAATCATCCACTATGTGCCTGCAAATGACAAAACTTCACCAAAGCCATACCTAATCCTAGCGACGTCTACAAACTACAACAGGTGGCTTGGACAGCTCCTGGCAGTATATCAGCTATTTTACATGCGAAAAAATAGTACAAAAGTAAATTTGTTCTTCGATCAGATGGATATATTGAGAAAAAGAGCATTTCCTGATTATGCAACTTAAAGTTACTGATGGCTTGCGCCATCTATCAGAATAAATATCAACTAATCATTGATTTTTATTTATTCCGGCTTTTATTGATTAATCAAGAAACTGTATTTGGCCAATTCTGGCATAATTAAAAATCAACGATTCGTTTATATTTTTCCGATAGATGGCGCAAGCCATCAGCAACTTTTAGTTGCATAATCAGGAAATGCCTTTTTTCTCTATTTTACATGCGTTTGAGAAATAAATATAAATCTTAACAGTGGTAATATACTTCATTCAAATATTGCATTGCTATGCTCTGTTATTTGTACTCGAAGGAGAAAGCTATTTGTATTTGAAGGCGCGCGCGCAGAGACTTATTAGCTTGCAGAAAATAAAAAATCAGCTCTAAAATACCATCTACAAAGAATGGATAATCACATCTCTCTGTTTTCCAGCTTTACATATATATTACTGTGCACAATAGACTATATGTGACTGGTATGGGTAGAGCTTGCAATCCTCAAAATACTTCGAATTTCAGAAATGTCTCTATTACATTTACCAATTAGCTTACTTCTTTCTATAGCTAGATGGCTTTGGTCCTTGGCCCTAGATCCAAAGTTCACACTTAGGACATTTTATATTTCAAAAAGTCAAATGTGACCAAAATGGGAATTGTTAGGAACCAATTCTTTCCTAGTCTACAATCGAGCAGAGTAATCACTCACACCTCTAAGAAAATTAACACCTTTAATTTCCTTTCATAACTAACTAATTTACATCATTTAAAACCAAATATATACATGTAAAGTCGTCCGTTCATCTGGTCAAAATATAAATAAATTAAACTATGGAAAAACAACTTATAAAAATCCTAACAATGCCCCCCATTTTAAAGTTGTTTTCATACCCTCATCGGAGGCCTAGAGTGGTCAAGATCCTGGTCAATTTAATTCTTCCAATTCCCCCAGTTAGAATATCTGCAATACTCCCTCCGCCAAGCCGCAATTCATGAAGATCTTCTTGGGATTATAGTTTCATTCTGGCCTTCCTCTTCGTCTTCTCTCCTCAGTTCTTCGTCTTCACAGGCCTGCTCTTCATCCTCTTTTCGTTCTAAGTTATTCAGATCTTTCTCTACCGATATTGTTTCCTCATCAGTCCCTGAATATCCTCTTGGGATCGCAGCTTCATTTTGGTATTCCCCTTCATCTTCCTTCTTTAGTTCTTCGTCTTTCTGGTTTCTTTCTACAAATTTTGTCTTTTCCTCACTTACAGATTCATAGTCTTCTTCAAAATTATTATTTAAAACCTGGAAAAAATCAGTTTCATGTGAAATTTGTTTATCAATTTTCTTGGTTGGGAAAACGTCTTCTCTAAATCTGACATTTCTGGTTACGAAGACCTTATTGTTTCTGAAGTCTCAAACCTTGTATCCCTTGACTCCTTCCGGATAACCAATTAGAACACATTCTCTGCTCCTTGTGTCAAATTTGGATCGACGCTGGTCGTTGTATGCCCAGGTCTGACAACCGAAAACTCGGATATGCTCAATCTTCACTGGCCGTTCGGTCCACATTTCTTCTGGTATTTTGTTACCTATTGCCTTGATAGAACATTTGTTTCTTAAGTAACAAGCTGTATTTACGGCATCTGCCCAGAATGATTTGGGAATTCCTGATTCAAGCAAAATGCATCTTGCTGTGTTTAGCAATGTCTGATTCATTCCTTCAGCAGTTCCATTTTGCTGAGGTGTTCTTGGAACTGTAAGCTGTCGCTTGATACCATTTTCATTGAGAAACGTATTAAATTCGCCATTAACATATTCCGTACCATTATCACTTCTTAGTACTTTGATTTTTCTGCTGTGGTAACTCTCAACACTGTTCTTATATTCCTTAAATCTTTCAAGTACCTCTGATTTAGACCTCATAAAATATACTGTAGTGTAATGAGTGAAATCATCTATGAAAGTTACAAAATAATTGTTCCCTCCCTTCGACATTGGGCTAATGGGACCCACTACATCCGAATGGATGAGCTCCAAGGGTGATGAAGTCTTCTTACTTTCGACAGGTTTGGAAGGAAATGGGAGTCTTCGTATTTTACCTTCAAGGCATACTTCGCACTCAGCTGTGTCACTCACATTTTGGAGATCCCTTTTGTAAATGTGTCCTAGCCTTCTGTGCCAGATATCTGCACTATGTGGCTTCACTTTAGCCATCTTTAGTTCTTCCACTGTATAGATTCTTCCTCTTCTATTAGATTTCAAAATTAACCCGCCATCACTTCCAAAAACAGAGGCCTTGCCATTCTGGAATAAAACTTTATTTCCTCTTTCCTCAAACCTTCCAACAGACAAAATATTTCCGTCTAACTCAGGAACGTATAATACGTTTTCCAAAAACAAGGTTTCACCTCCATATTCGTGACCGAGTTTGATGGTAACATCACCCATCTCTGATACTTTTATTTTCTCATTGTTAGCCATTTCAACAGAAGTTGAAATACTTTTTGTATTCGTCATTTTCAGTCTGTTCGACGTCATATGTTCAGTAGCTCCACTGTCCAGAAACCAGATATTCTGCGAGTTGTTTTTCAAGTTATTTGCAAATAGGACTTTATGAGTAAGGTCTAACGTACTTTGTTTCATACCTTCGCTAATTCTCCTTGATGAGTTGGCAAATCTGCAATTCCTAGCCATGTGTCCTAATTTGCCACAATTGAAACATCTTATCCGCCTGAAATAATTATAATTTTCTTTTTTCCCTTCCGTCCACGTATTATGATAATTCCTTGGTTGATCATATTCAAATTTATTTTGCTCTTGACATGGTGATTTGCATGTATCCTCTTTTCTTCTTACCGCAAAAGCGCAATTAGGATCTTCTTGAGGAATTTTAAGCTGTCTCTGTCGCTTTTCTTCTAAGAGTAATTTGGATTTAACCACACTAGTTGATAGTTTCTCTTCCTGCTGTTCTAAACTGAGAATTAGCGGCTCGTAACTTTTTGGTAATCCCAATAGCATAATCAACGCCAACTCTACATCCCCGAATCCATGATGACACTTTGCCAATTTTCTATGACAATCCATTATTCTCGCGAAATATTCTTTCATATCTTCGTCCTTTCTTTTAATTATGTTAAAAAATTCTCTCAGTAGCTGTAATATATGCAGTAAGCCATACTTTGTGTGGATGTCCTCCAGTATCTGCCATGCATCGATCGCTCGTTTACAATCACCGATGTCATCTAGGAATGAATCTTCAACTGCTAATAATATGACAGATAATGCCAAACTATCTTTTCGCTTCTGTTTTTCTGAAGTTTCACAAGGAAAGCCAGGTTCAATCGCATCCCATATGTCCTTCTGGATCAAAATAGATTTAGTTCTTATAGCCCAGGAATAATAATTATTACCATCAAGTTTAGGTATTCTCAACTCGTCAGCCATTGATATTTCTAGTTATGCAAATCTGACAAAAAATTATAACTCAAAGCTTTTCTTCTTCGTTGCACAAAGTTCAGTCTTTAAATCACTCAAATTTCTTATAATCAAATTCTTTTCTCTATCTTAGTTAGCTTTATCTTCTTCAGTCTAGCATAAACTTTTATTCTTTAGCCGTTCCCTGGCCTTATCTTCTTTAGCCTTCAGCTTTTTTTCTTTAGATTTAACTTTTAATTTCTTTCTACGGCGCAGTGGAAGCGTGCAGCTGGGCCCATAACCTGTTAGGAACCAATTCTTTCCTAGTCTTCAATCGAGCAGAGTAATCACTCACACCTCTAAGAAAATTAACACCTTTAATTTCCTTTCATAACTAACTAATTTACATCATTTAAAACCAAATATATACATGTAAAGTCGTCCGGTCATCTGGTCAAAATATAAATAAATTAATCTATGGAAAAACAACTTATAAAAATCCTAACAGGAATAATAGAGGTTTGATAACAATTAGGATTATTTAATTATATTCAATTTTTTAATAAAAATAATCGAACTCAATTTTCGACAATGAAGGTTTAAATTGAAATTAAGAACAGTGCTATCCGAAAAAAGGAAAAAAGGTTTTAATTGTCCTAACTCCTCTTATTGCACAAGTTGAACCCCATCAGTGATGTAACTAAACGTTACTTTAGAAAGTTCAAAAGTAGAACTACTTTCAGCATGAAGACATATGACAAACAGTCTCTAAATATCTACAATGGGCACCTTCACTTGGTTTGTAACGAGCACATTGGGAAAACAACATAAAACTAATATTCTTTCATACCTCATCCCTAAGGTTAGAAATAATCGTTATTTCTCCTTAAAATAAATTTAGATTTTTCGTTCAAAAGAAACACATGCGGAATATTTTTTAAATGTCATAAAACTAATATTTTTTTAAAGCTTCAGCAATCCAGAGTATCAATGAAATAAAATATTACACTATCCCTAAGTTCATCAACGCTGTTAATTCCTTATTTCACTAAATCTTTTAGAAAAATTAATGTACTTCCTTTAATTAATGCCTTAGCTAGGCGCCGCTTAAATATAGCCGTTTTAGCATGCTGACAAACCAAGGGATAATCTGAACTAAGTTCTGTAAGAATTGACTGTATACAAGAAGGGTTTTATAAGTGCCATCGAGATCTTGGAATAGCACATGGACAGCATACTACCAGCTGTACAAGCATCCAAGAAAGGGGATGTTTGATGTAGGCAATGACCTTCTCCAAAACCGCTACAAAGTCTCCACAAAGAGCGCTGTGTTTGCATTGGTTCTCTAGCTTTGGCCTGAGAGTAATTGTGTCAGTGCGTCACGCGTCGCTAATGTCGGTAATTAAGAGTCTGCGACACACTCCTTTGGGGACCCTGGACATCTTGCGGCGGCATTAGTGACACATAACCTCAGATGTTTGTTATCCAAAAATCTCTGGATCTACTTTAAAATTACATTATATTCAAAAGTGCAATAGCGGTGCGTTTTTTTTTTTGGCAAAGAATTATCTTCTTTATTAAACAAGAACAGCGTATTTTCAGATTATCTACCCAAATAATACAAATTAATGTATGTTTTTGTTCTGAATGCATTCCAGGTATTTGACGTATCTCTGGATGACACATTGTAGAGCTAGACCTAGAAGGAGTCATTGCCTTAGTTTTGACCATAACATGCGCGAATTAGCCTAATAATGGACAAATTTACATATTTTGAGGTTCTAAAATGATTATGACAAACATATTAATGAATTCCAATCAAAATTACTTCTACTGCTATATCTCTATAGATAAATATAGAAGAATGGAAATATCTGTGTCTTTATTTTTGTTCCAAATACATTCCCACAATACCTAGCGGAATTAAACTCTAACATGATATAGAGGTAATTCTGTAAGTAGGATATTGTAGTAATCTAGAATATGTTATTTAGTGTCTGAAAACACACACGGAATTGTTAGCATAGTTAGACTCGGGAAAATGATTAGAAAAACACTAAAATAAGGAATTAGTATCACATCAACAAATTATACCATTAATATAAAGCAATAACGCGCTATCTATATACAGCAAATTAAAACATTAAAACACGAAAATTTCTTTCACACATTAATCAAACTTCTACTGTCCTTACTGCGATGAAAAAATATTGGGAGGTCTTGGCTCATCAGTGGTGAACCCTCCCAGCGGTTTCGCCAATTTTTAATCTACCAGACCGCTTCTTTAGAACTCTAATACTGTATTGGATCATTTTGCTTATATATGCTAACACTGAAGGGTGGAATCTCAGAAATGGTATTTGAGAAAACTATGGATATAATATTTTAGGACAGTAGAATTACATATAAATATTTGCATAGAACAATGCTCTTTCGCAAACAAGGACAAGGTCAGTTAGGCATAAATTAATACAAAGCAGTAACACACCATATATATACAGCAAATTAAAACGCGACAGTTTCTTTCACACATAAATCAAACTTCTACTTTAATGTTTTTATTTGCTAAATAATTTTATACACAATAAGATGAAACGATAAGGCTTTGTCGAAACAATCGGTGTCAGGCAGATTGAACTCAGGAATAGCCGGCTGTCTAGGGCTGGGAATATAATGTATTTGACGGTAAAACCTCTCAGTCCACCATCTAATCTTGTTTTTTTGTTGGAAACAAGTTGTGGTGGTTGGCTCTCGTTGGCACACTCTTTCTCAGTCCCAGCACCAGGGAGAGCAACAACAACTTCACTAACTATCCCTTAGTTTTGTTGGTACAAATTGTGATTAAGGAAGAAACGCTCGCAGTTTTAGATAAAAACAAATGCATTGATATATATATATACATGTTATATTCAATTAACTTTTTTTTTTTAAATATATAATTATTTTTTCTAATTTGACCAAAAAACAAATAACTTTTTCTTTATTATTATTTTTTGTTCTGTTGTGTATATATATAGATTTGTTTTGTTTTTTCTTTTGGGTTGGTTAAATGTGTTTTTTTTTAATAAACTCATTTGCCAGAAATATAATATTATATAGTTAAATTTATTTAAAATAAAATAAGAATATTTGCTAATAATTAATATTTCTTTTCCTTTTTTTTTTTTGTGAGTAAAATTTGCATTCGACAATCTAAACATTACTTAATAATTAATTACTTTTTTTTTATTCCCTCACCCCGAATATAAGATACATATATATTTTACTCTCTCTCAGAGTAAAAGCCTGCATTTATTCAATGAAAAACTATAAATTTATGAAACTTCTATTATGTTTTATATTTAGTTCACTCAATATTACTTCAATCACACACACTTATAACGTGCTATTCTTTTTTACAGCCCGAGTCAGTACACGTCTAGACCAATGTTCTTTTTGATTCTCAATTTTTTTTGTCCTAAGTCTTTTTATACCGTTTCAATTCTTTATGCTAAAGCTGATCTGTTAATATTTTCTTTAATTGTTCATTTCTTTTATGTATCTGGTCTCCTAACGAAAAATCTTAGTGCATTTATCATATGTAAATTCCAATGTTTTTTTTTTCCCCTTTTTTTGTATATATTTTTTTCTTTTCCTCGGATTTACCCTTTCAAATCTGTTTATGAGCTCAATTGTCTTAATTACAATGTATAAATTTCATTATCTCAATCTTGATTTTGATTAGCTTTTGCTTTTTTAATCTTTATCCGCGGTGAATCCGTGGTAAATCCAGGTATAATAAATTTCTTTTCCTCCAATTTACCCAGACTAATCTATTTATTAACTTGATTGTCTTTATATAATTTTTCCTGTATATAAATATCATATTACCATTAAGGTACTACTGTATTACTGTTTTTCCTGCATGTATCCTACATTTCTGCTTGGAGAATATGTAATAAGACTAAAAAGTCTTAATAAATCTCTTTTTGTTGTTGTTGTTGTTTATGTATCTGGTCTCCTTTTGGGCTGACTTAGCATATTGAAATTTTATACCAACTTCCATTTCCGAAACTAAGACTCCCTTCTGGAGACTAACTCTGTTTGCAATCACTCCTGAACACGAAGCATAGGCAGAAAAGCTAATTGAAGAATATATGAAACCATTAAACGTTTGAATAGTTGAAATTCATACATTTACAAAAAAAAAACTGGTTTAAAATTTACATTTTATTCCAGAGCTTCCAAAGAAAATATACACTTTTTTTTATTATCCACACAGTAAAAGACATGCATAATTATCCTTATAATAATTTTTTTTATAACTCAACAATAATTACGAAACCAACTTTATACAACCCAAATTTGGAAAGAAATTCACCTTACATAAAATTGGTTGTTTTTGGAGCTGGAAGCTATAATTTTTTTAAAATAAAGTTGTATAAAAATGACGTTAATAAACAAAGTTAAAAATAAAACCTTTAGATATTTTCCTCGTACATTTCTTAAGTTTACACCAGGCTGAGAACGGAATGTGCCGACGCGTGTCTCTCGAGGTTACTGTGGTCAAATTTGAAATATTGGCTCCGTATTTAAAAAAAAAAAGGACAATTATATACCGTTAAACCTGTTTATAGCGCCCCCTCTTGGGACTCACCAAAATAGGGTGCTATAGACAGGTTTCTTAATATTGATGTAAATCGCATCGTACTATTTAAAATCGGGCGCTATAGAGAGGAAGGCGCTATTTAGAGGGGGCGCTATAGACAGGTTTAACTGTATTTCCCTACATTTGCTTTTCCCCTTTGGAAAACTCCTATTAAGAACAGGGCAGGAATGGGCTTTAGTCTCTATTTTGCTGATATTGGGCTCTAGCGGGTTTTTCTAAAGACAATTGTGATGATCATTCTGCTCTATAATTTTCATTTATAATATACGAATATCAATAGAACAATTCTTTCAGAGAATCAATTTAAAATATTTCCACTTGTAGTGTTTTCTACCTATTGGTTGCCTCAAATCTCAGGTACCGTAAAAAATAAACCTATATTCAGACAATTTTTAAAATTTTTCAACACACATTAACACCTTATATATATCCTTTTTTATATTCACATAACCTTCCTTTTCAGCTAATCCAAAAATATAGATATTATGGCATTTTTCTTCTTAAAAAAATAGATAGAGAAAAAATTCTCAGCACATAGAATCACTACAGCACTCACCACCGAAGACGCTCGCTCCCCCGCAATTTTGCACTTTATTCTGGCCTGAAAATAGGCCCATCACTTCACAAAAAAATCTTGAAGACCATTCCAATTCCATAACTCTTCCAGTAGGATGTTAGGGAATTGAAGACGCCCCAGTACTTGATCGGACCAAAGCCAGCAGAAACCGTGGTATACAGGTTAACTTTTGTCTGTATGTGCCAAAGAGTTTACCACTACCTGTGAACTCTGCTCAGAGGTGATAAACCAGGTGCATTGCTTTAATATATTTTTTGAATGGAAAATTATCATTTTGGCCTATACCACAATTAATATATTTACATTTTCTTCATTAGCAGCTTCCGCCGCGGGAAAGACTCCGCCAAGGATTGAACGCCAAATTACTTTCCCAGAGTCGGTAGGTCAATGTGGTCATTGCCTACCTGAATCTCAAGATGGTACTAGTATACCTTCGGAATGGAGGCCGACGCGGAGAGCCAGGCCTGCAGATCCAGAGGCACCTCTCGGAGCAGGGATCGAACGGCCCAGCAACTCCAGTATCTATGGGGCAACAGTCCGTCGCTGAACACACAGGGGGCACGCCTCGAGGCAGGATTGTCAGGATGAGGTAGAGCATGAATAAACAGTCGTAGAGCGCTGTCTGCGTTGAGCCCCGAGAAGCATTTGCGACGCAAGTCGGCCCAGAAGATGGAGGGAGCCACACACAGTCAGGGGGCACAGCGCGCAATAAGCTTTTCTCTGACCGGTGCGCTTGCAGCCTTCTTGAATCCAGTGCTCGGCATGCACGCTGGCTGGTTAGCGAGGGGCGTCATTGAAGCTTGTAAAATGGTCTCTGTTTCGCATTTCGCACGACATCATGAGTTGGCGTTTTCCTGAAATAGGCGTTAACAAAAGGCTCCCAGGTGACGCACGTCCAAGATCGCAGTATGCGTTGAGAGAAGTATCCGACAGTCGCCTGTAGCCAGAGCTCAGGAGACAGCATATCTGGCGGCCGCAGAAGCGTTTTCGCCTCGAAAACGTAGGTCCCTGAGACTATCTGGGAGAAGAACCAGATTGTTCAACTCAAGAAAGCTAGAAATTTCTTTCCAGAAACAAAGCATTCTCCTCTTTCTCAGACAGATCCAGAAGTCAGGAGCCGGCGGTGTCATCCATGCTCGGCTGCATTCCAGCCAGAAGTAGCCGTCAGCGGCCCCGCGCAATGAAGCCTGCATCCCTACTACAGGAAGGCGACTCTAAGTTGACCCACGATGTTCACAAGCCGACGCCACCCTTGGATCCTGTATGTGCCAGGATGACTCCTGGAAGCCATGCGATTCGGCTCGTTTCCACTTACAGCGCGGCAAACATACTGCAGCCGGCCGGTGATGATCTCAGGTGGAACCTAGCTGTGGAGATGGTTCAGGATGGATCCCAGGACCACCAGGCTGTTAGCCGAGCGGGCCCGACCCACTAACGACAGTCCGCGAATGAAGGGAGACCACCATGGCTTATTCCACCAGTCCCATCAAGTGGGAGGCCTGATATACGACTGTGTTACTGTCTCTAATTATATAGTCCAGAACAATCAGTGATTCGGACGTCCAGAAGATTCCCAGAGGAGAACCCGTCCATTTCTTCCAGGAACCACACTAGAGGCTCTTGTCGAACCTCAGTCACTCCAGACGCCATTAAAACTCTTTAAATATTAGGTGCAAGAGCTCGAACTGAGTCGTCCCTGGTGAAAAGAAAGACATCATTCGCATAGGCAGCCAGGTATTCGCGGCCCAAAATCCTCTCGAGGCGACGCAGCATGAGACCAACCTCAATGGTGAACTTAAGTCATCGTAACTACCAAGCCTGAAGTGTACCATTATGTCGCGATTAATGCCAACTATAATGGTGTAGAAGGCGACGCTGAAGCCGAAGAACACCCTCACCACTTTGAGAAGTGGGAAGGCGCTGGTGTAGACATCTCTAACCCGAATAGAGGCGTCTTCTGTTCTGTAGGAGACAGCAACCCACCCTAGAAAGTCAGAAGGCAGGGCCAGTTTCTCCACAATACAAGCATGACGTCGTTCCTGTTCAGGCTGTCGAACGCCGAATTCAGGTCCAAGATGTCAGCTAGTGTCGTATTATATCTAATCTCCGAAACCTTTTCGTCAGGCACATGCGCAACATTCCAGGTGGAAGGCCGTTTAGAGTCGGCGTACGTCTAACATTCGAGTATTAGGTCTGGCTGATGAAGACAAAGCAAGCTGCTGAATATTTCGTAGTCAGTCGCTGATATGCTGATTGGCCTAAATACTTTTCGATCCGGAACACCGTTCGACTTTGGTAGCAGGATAATCTTGCTGTGTTTCGAAGATAAGGGAAATGCCTAATGCAGCCGAAAAAAACCTTGAATACTTGCCAAAGAACTTTTGCGAGGAAATCTTCAAAATCCTTGAAAATTTCGTGAGATAATTCGTCCCATACTGAGGAACGGGCATTTGATAAGCGGTGGATAGCTGCCGCAATTTGGCAATGAGAAACGTATCCAGGAGAAAAAGGCTGGTCCTCTCTGCGATGGCCTCAGCTGAGCAGGACACCTGGTCGAAGCGACGTCTCAGTTGGCCCCTGGAGATAACGTTACCGTCGTCGTGGGTGTAGGTGGGACGAGAGCGACGTCTGGCTCGGAGGATCCCCGAGGTTCGACAAGGAAAGATAGTCGGAGTGTGCAGTCCAATCTTCGCCTCGATGTAGCCACCGCTGGAATCAACGACGGCGAGTGACCGTACCTCCGCGACCAGATCTTCATTGATTCCTGTTCAACGTTTCCAGAGCATCGGGGAAGAAGGATTTCCTAGGTTCCGATATTTTAAAGAGAGGGTACATATGTCCCTCATCAAATAACCAGGTATATACGGTATCCTACCAACGGTATCCTAGCTAACCTATCGATCAACAACGTCACTGAGCGGTTTGCCTCTACAACATTAATGGCTCGATGGTATCTACAAGATAAGCAGGTCACATAAGAATTATCTTCTAAATTTACACAATTTTAAAATTTCACCTATTCTTTTACAGGGATGAATGTAATGGGAAATAATTATTTTAACATAGTCGATGTCCGACGTTCCAACATTTTTCGATTTGATCCGTGGCTAGATATTTTTTCAAAATATTTTGATATATTATTCGAAAAATTGTAGACATTTAAAAACTTGCAGAAAGAATCACATCGAATCGAATCTGAGTAAAATTGCCTAACTACATAGGTACAGATTCCAGACGTTTTCAATAAAAGTAGTTTTGGATTTGGTTTAAGTCTGACGCTTTTATACATGAGAACAGTCATGGGTGCCCGGTACCTATGTAAATATGGTAGATTCGTCACCGGGCTGCAGGATATGGTGACGGATGACGCGGCTATTCCCGGTTATCTTTACATCAACGGACTGAGAGCCAACGATGCCATGAAGAGTTAATGCGATTAAACTCTTCGTTTTGACAACCTAGCCCTCGTTCTAATTTGAAGGTGGTTCCTTGAAATATGAGAAAAGTTGAATTTTAGGAAAGAGGATATAAACGTTTTTTATTTGTAGTCTTTTACAATTTCCTATATATGTGTTTGCGTAACAGAGTTCACCAGAGAGGTTCGCAATATAGGATAAAAATATTTGGAATCTAACACCATTTTATTCAAGAACTATCTCCAGTTTTAATTAGTTCAACTAATTGTTTCGATGGAAGAAGTTTAAACCACAATCGTTGGAACAGAGAAAACAAGGTCAAATAAAGATTTCTGAACTTCCGTGAAACGCTAGTTTAAAGGCATCAAAAAAGGAATACAGAACCGCAAACAAAGTGAAATAGAGAATATAGAACTGCCGTGAACCACCACTTCACAAACAACGTCAGACAAAGAATACAGAACTGCCGTGAACCACCACTTCACTAACAACGTCAGACAAAGAATACAGAACTGCAATGAACCACCACTTCACAAACAACGTCAGACAAAGAATACAGAACTGCCGTGAACCACCACTTCACAAACAACGTCAGACAAAGAATACAGAACTGCCGTGAACCACCACTTCACAAACAACGTCAGACAAAGAATACAGAACTGCCGTGGACCGCCACTTCACAAACAACGTCAGACAAAAAAATACAGAACTGCCGTGAAACGCCACTTCACAAACAACGTCAGACAGAGAATACAGAACTGCCGTGAACCACCACTTCACAAACAAAGTCAGACAAAGAATACAGAACTGCCGTGAGCCACCACTTCACAAACAACGTCAGACAAAGAATACAGAACTGCCGTGAACCGCCACTTCACAAACAACGTCAGACAAAGAATACAGAACTGTCGTGAACCGCCACTTCACAAACAACGTCAGACAAAGAATACAGAACTGACGTGAACCGCCACTTCACAAACAACTTCAGACAAAGAATACAGAGCTGCCGTGAACCACCACTTCACAAACAACGGCAGACAAATAATGCAGAACTACCGTGAACCACAAGTTCACAAACAAAGGCAGACAAAGATTACAGAGCTGCCGTGAACCACCAGTTCTCAAACAACGTCAAACAAAGAATACAGAACTGCCGTGAACCACCACTTCACAAACAACGTCAGACAAAGAATACAGAATTGCCGTGAACCGCCACTCCACAAACAACGTCAGACAAAGAATACAGAACTGCCGTGAACCACCACTTCACAAACAACGTCAGACAAAGAATACAGAATTGCCGGGAACCGCCACTCCACAAACAACGTCAGACAAAGAATACAGAACTGCCGTGAACCACCACTTCACAAACAACGGCAGACAAAGAATACAGAACTGCCGTGAACCACCACTTCACAAACAACGTCAGACAAAGAATACAGAATTACCGTGAACCGCCACTTCACAAACAACGTCAGACAAAAAATACAGAACTACGTGAAACGCCACTTCACAAACAACCTCAGACAGAGAATACAGAACTGCCGTGAACCACCACTTCACAAACAACGTCAGACAAAGAATACAGAACTGCCGTGGACCGCCACTTCACAAACAACGTCAGACAAAAAAATACAGAACTGCCGTGAAACGCCACTTCACAAACAACGTCAGACAGAGAATAGAGAAATGCCGTGAACCACCACTTCACAAACAAAGTCAGACAAAGAATACAGAACTGCCGTGAACCACCACTTCACAAACAACGTCAGACAAAGAATACAGAACTGCCGTGAACCGCCACTTCACAAACAACGACAGACAAAGAATACAGAACTGCCGTGAACCGCCACTTCACAAACAACGTCAGACAAAGAATACAGAACTGCCGTGGACCGCCACTTCACAAACAAAGTCAGACAAAGAATACAGAACTGCCGTGAACCGCCACTTCACAAACAACGTCAGACAAAGAATACAGAACTGTCGTGAACCGCCACTTCACAAACAACGTCAGACAAAGAATACAGAACTGACATGAACCGCCACCTCACAAACAACGTCAGACAAAGAATACAGAACTGCCGTGAACCGCCACTTCACAAACAACGTCAGACAAAGAATATAGAACTGCCGTGAACCACAAGTTCACAAAACAACGGCAGACAAAGATACAGAACTGCCGTGAACCACCAGAGGAAAAACAACGTCAGACAAAGAATATAGAACTGCCGTGAACCACAAGTTCACAAACAACGGCAGACAAAGAATACAGAACTGCCGTGAACCACAATTTCACAAACAACGGCAGACAAAGAATACAGAACTGCCGTGAACCGCCACTTCACAAACAACGTCAGACAAAGAATACAGAACTGCCGTGAACCACCACTTCACAAACAACGTCAGACAAAGAATACAGAACTGCCGTGAACCACAAGTTCACAAACAACGCCAGACAAAGAATACAGAACGGCCGTGAACCACAAGTTCACAAACAACGCCAGACAAAGAATACAGAACGGCCGTGAACCAAAAGTTCACAAACAACGCCAGACAAAGAATACAGAACTACCGTGAACCACAAGTTCACAAACAACGGCAGACAAAGAATATAGAACTGCCGTGAACCACAAGTTCACAAACAACGGCAGACAAAGAATACAGAACTGCCGTGAACCACCAGAGGAAAAACAACGTCAGACAAAGAATATAGAACTGCCGTGAACCACCACTTCACAAACAACGGCAGACAAAGAATACAGAACTGCCGTGAACCACAAGTTCACAAACAACGGCAAACAAAGAATACAGAACTGCCGTGAACCACCAGAGGAAAAACAACGCCAGACAAAGAATACAGAACTACCGTGAACCACAAGTTCACAAACAACGGCAGACAAAGAATACAGAACTACCGTGAACCACCAGACTACAAACAACGTCAAAAGCGAATATATATCTTTTTTGAAATCCCAGACTACAAATAAAGTCAAATAGAGAAACAGAACTTCCAGGAATCATAAATTTACAAACTACCTCAAATAGAGAATACAGAAATGCCGGGAGCCATAAGTCACGTGCATCAAATAGAAAATAGAGCACTGCCGTGAACCGCCAGACAGTAAACAACATCAAATGGACAAAACAGAACTGCCGTGAACCACCAGTTTACAAACAACCTCAAATAGAGAATACATAACTGCCGTGAACCACCAAAGAGAAAACAATGTTAAATAGAGAAAACCAGTTTACAAACAACATCAAATAAACAAAACAGAACTGTCGTGAACCACCAAAGAGAAAACAATGTTAAATAGAGAAAACCAGTTTACAAACAACATCAAATAAATAAAACAGAACTGCCGTGAACCACCAGTTTACAAACAACCTCAAATAGAGTATACATAACTGGCCGTGAACCACCAAAGAGAAAACAACGTTAAATAGAGAAAACCAGTTTACAAACAGCCTCAAATGGAGAAAACAGAACTGCCGTAAACCACCAGTTTACAAACAACCTCAAATAGAGAATACATAACTGCCGTTACCACCAAAGAGAAAAACGTTAAATAGAGAAAACCAGTTTACAAACAACATCAAATGGAGAAAACAGAACTGCCGTAAACTACCAGTTTACAAACAACCTCAAATAGAGAATACATAATTGCCGTGAACCACCAAAGAGAAAACAACGTTAAATTGAGAAAACCAGTTTACAAACAACATCAAATAAACAAAACAGAACTGCCGTGAACCACCAGTTTACAAACAACCTCAAATAGAGAATACGTAACTGCCGTGAACCACCAAAGAGAAAACAAAGTTAAATAGAGAAAACCAGTTTACAAACAACATCAAATGGGGAAAACAGAAATGCCGTAAACCACCAGTTTACAAACAACCTCAAATAGAGAATACATGCCTGCCGTGAACCACCAAAGAGAAAACAACGCTAAATAGAGAAAACCAGTTTACAAACAACATCAAATGGAGAAAACAGGACTGCCGTGAACCACAAGTTTACAAACAAAATAAAATAAAGAAAACAGAACTGTCGTGAACCACCAAAGAGAAAACAACGTTAAATAGAGAAAACCAGTTTACAAATAACATCAAATGGAGAAAACAGAACTGCCGTGAACTACAAAAGAGAAAACAACGTTAAATAGAGAAAACCAGTTTACAAACAACATCAAATGGAGAAAACAGAACTGCTGTGAACCACAGATTTACAAACAGAATCAAATAAAGAAAACAGAACTGCCGTGAACCACCAAAGAGAAAACAACGTTAAATAGAGAAAACCAGTTTACGAACAACATCAAATGGAGAAAACAGAACTGCCGTGAACCACAAGTTTACAAACAAAATCAAATAAAGAAAACAGAACTGCCGTGAACCACCAAAGAGAAAACAACGTTAAATAGAGAAAACCAGTTTACAAACAACATCAAATGCAGAAAACAGAACTGCCGTGAACCACAAGTTTACAAACAAAATCAAATAAAGAAAACAGAACTGTCGTGAACCACCAAAGAGAAAACAACGTTAAATAGAGAAAACCAGTTTACAAACAACATCAAATGGAGAAAACAGAACTGCCGTGAACCACAAGTTTACAAACAAAATCAAATAAAGAAAACAGAACTGCCGTGAACCACCAAAGAGAAAACAACGTTAAATAGAGAAAACCAGTTTACAAACAACATCAAATGGAGAAAACAGAACTGCCGTGAACCACAAGTTTACAAACAAAATCAAATAAAGAAAGCAGAACTGTCGTGAACCACCAAAGAGAAAACAACGTTAAATAGAGAAAACCAGTTTACAAACAACATCAAATGAAGAAAACAGAACTGCCGTGAACCACAAGTTTACAAACAAAATCAAATAAAGAAAACAGAACTGCCGTGAACCACCAAAGAGAAAACAACGTTAAATAGAGAAAACCAGTTTACAAACAACATCAAATGGAGAAAACAGAACTGCCGTGAACCACAAGTTTACAAACAAAATCAAATAAAGAAAACAGAACTGCCGTGAACCACCAAAGAGAAAACAACGTTAAATAGAGAAAACCAGTTTACAAACAACATTAAATGGAGAAAACAGAACTGCCGTGAACCACCAAAGAGAAAACAACGTTAAATAGAGAAAACCAGTTTACAAACAACATCAAATGGAGAAAACAGAACTGCCGTGAACCACAAGTTTACAAACAAAATCAAATGAAGAAAGCAGAACTGTCGTGAACCACCAAAGAGAAAACAATGTTAAATTGAGAAAACCAGTTTACAAACAACATCAAATGGAGAAAACAGAACTGCCGTGAACCACAAGTTTACAAACAAAATCAAATAAAGAAAACAGAACTGCCGTGAACCACCAAAGAGAAAACAACGTTAAATAGAGAAAACCAGTTTACAAACAACATCAAATGGAGAAAACAGAACTGCCCTGAACCACAAGTTTACAAACAAAATCAAATGAAGAAACAGAACTGCCGTGAACCACCAAAGAGAAAACAACGTTAAATAGAGAAAACCAGTTTACAAACAACATCAAATGGATAAAACAGAACTGCTGTGAACCACAGGTTTACAAACAAAATCAAATAAAGAAAACAGAACTGCCGTGAACCACCAAAGAGAAAACAACGTTAAATAGAGAAAACCAGTTTACAAACAACATCAAATGGAGAAAACAGAACTGCCGTGAACCACAAGTTTACAAACAAAATCAAATAAAGAAAGCAGAACTGTCGTGAACCACCAAAGAGAAAACAACGTTAAATAGAGAAAACCAGTTTACAAACAACATCAAATGAAGAAAACAGAACTGCCGTGAACCACAAGTTTACAAACAAAATCAAATAAAGAAAACAGAACTGCCGTGAACCACCAAAGAGAAAACAACGTTAAATAGAGAAAACCAGTTTACAAACAACATCAAATGGAGAAAACAGAACTGCCGTGAACCACAAGTTTACAAACAAAATCAAATAAAGAAAACAGAACTGCCGTGAACCACCAAAGAGAAAACAACGTTAAATAGAGAAAACAAGTTTACAAACAACATCAAATGGAGAAAACAGAACTGCCGTGAACCACAAGTTTACAAACAAAATCAAATAAAGAAAACAGAACTGTCGTGAACCACCAAAGAGAAAACAACGTTAAATAGAGAAAACAGTTTACAAATAACTTCAAATGGAAAAAACAGAACTGCCGTAAACCACCAGTTTACAAACAACATCAAATGGAGAAAACAGAACTGCCGTGAACCACAAGTTTACAAACAAAATCAATAAAGAAAACAGAACTGTCGTGAACCACCAAAGAGGAAAACAACGTTAAATAGAGGAAAACCAGTTTACAAACAACCTCAAATAGAGAATACATAACTGCCGTTAACCACCAAAGAGAAAACAACGTTAAATAGAGAAAACCCATTTACAAACAACATCAAATGGAGAAAACAGAACTGCCGTGAACCACAAGTTTACAAACAAATCAAATAAAGAAAACAGAACTGTCGTGAACTACAGTTTACAAACAACGTCAAATGAATAAAACAGAACTGCCGTGAACCACCAGTTTATAAACTACGTCGAATGGAGAAAACATATCTGCCGTGAACCACAAGTTTACAAACAACGTCATTCATACTAGAGCGAACCATTACAGAACAAACTACTTCAGATATAAAAGAAAGCTACATCTGTAGTGAACCACCCAACTCGAGACAGGCGCGGCAATGGTCCAAAAATCAATAAGCCCGAACGAACGACTTTAAATTTAAATGTGTTACCAGAAACGCCATAGCATGCGTCCAGACGACCTAAGAAGAACCCGACGTGCCGCTCCAAAAGAATTGCTGAGTCACTTTACCAACCAAACGATAGCTTTAATGTTTGAAGCGGCGTCGTGTGTTCTTTTGATCTTTATTTTATTACGCAGGGCCAAATCATCAATAAACCTCTCTCTTTAAGCTTTACCTGAGTTGCCATTTTGAATATATATATATATATATATATATATGTGTGAGGTCTCATAGCCATATAATTATTGTGGCTAAACGGTTCTTAGAAATAGCAAAGTAGTTTATCGCTTAAACTGCGTACTTTAATCTTGTCATTTTTACTTAATGAATATGATTGGGTATGTTGAACCTACCAAGATAATAATGGCATGAAGTGACTTGTACAGTACCACAGGTATAAATAGGTAGTATTAAAATTACAAATATATTCTCACAATGAATATCTTTTTTATTGCACATATTGCACAGACCGGTCACCAATTTAACATAACACAAACGAAATGCCACTACAAAAACATTAAGAACAAATTTCAACGGTTACTCTTAGAATCTCTCGTTTCCAATGAATATAACAGCATAAACAGAAAAATAGATTTACCCATCACAATGCCGATATCTCATAAGAAATCAATAGATCAATTTTATAGGTTCTGGATGCCCCAAAAATTAAATAGACATATTCCATAAAATAGTTAAATTATAAACCAATTTAAAATTTTCAGTTATAAAAATTTTCAGTTATAAATATCCACGCTGCGCGCGTTTGTTTTTGTAAATATTTCTGGTGGAATAAAGTCGATATTATAGTAAGCCCGTTGAAGAGCGATTAACGCTTGAAAGCTAGCGTTTTTCAAATAAAAAAAGATACTCATTGAGAGAATAATGATCAGGATTGGTAGTGAGTGTAGCGACTACATGTATTGCAAGGCCACCAATGACAGCTAGACAGTAGAAATATGCAAGGACTCGATTCACGCCAACTAGCGAGGTTGGACTTGTGAATAAATGGTTCGGTAAATAAGAATAATTTCTTTTTAAAAGATACCTCCACCTGGTTGTACAATTCCTGGTTGCCTCAAACGAGTGTCGCGACCAATTAATCAGTTCTTTTAATTCTCTAGGCCAGAGTTGACAATTTAAATTAAGTTTTAGCTATCTCTCAATGTTGTGGTAGAGTGTATGGTGGTTACATTGGTGGGAATGAATATCACACATCAACTAATTCCTTCTTTTGATCATTCCTGACATCTAGACGAGACACAAAAAACATTTTGTCAGAAATGTTACTTTAGTTATAAAATTAGTTTATCGTGTTTTAAAATAAATTAGTATACACCTGTGTGTAAACTCTGGGACCAATATCTGCTGTGTAAGTATTTCTCAATACATACTGCGGACAAATAAGGGGGATTGCCATAGTGATTTTGTCTCGTTTTTACACCTGTCGATGGGCGGTTATGCCTGAAAGCTTGTGATTTGATTATATTAAAGATACTCTTCCCTCATCAAGTTGTTCTCTTAGTAAATATGCATATATACTAAAAAAATCCTGGAAGTTTTCGATACGAAATATCTAAGGAAAATAAATGTCTATAGTAAGCACAGCCAATGATAAAATCACTGAAAAACTCAGAATACATGAGAGATCCACAGATGACAATCATTAAAACAAATGCAGTACAACATAGCCAGAGGTAGAAATTCAAGGCTCTAGAATGGACGATGTTATAACATGCTGAAGACTTATAAATGCTGGATCTAAACAGCTGCCAACCTCGGTTTATCCTGAGAACTTTACGCTGAAGACAAACATTATGGGAGTGCCTATGTGTGTTGGTGGAGGACACGGGTGTGCATAGCAAGCTTCTACTCTATATCACTATTAACAATCACGGTAACATTAATAGCGTGATTTTTGTACTTATTTGACAGCATTTTTCTAATTGGAGCCATATTCTGGCATTGAATGGACGGTGAAGAGTATAAGGAGAGAGGTAACCTGGCGCTCAGAGAAGGTCCATTGTCTGAAGAAACATTGTATTTATCCTAAACAACCATTCCACACACCTATATCAATAATGTATAAACCAACTCAGTGTGGAGTTGAATGGTATAAACAGCTGTTCTCATGACCAGGAGCCCACACTCCATCCCACGGGTATAATACCTAAAAACCAATACCTGCTACGTCACTGATTTTGACATTAACTAGTAGAGAGGTATAGAAGAGGTAGACACCATGTAGACAAGAAGCATGCAAGAGGTTTACAAGACGTAGACAAGAGAGAGAGACTGCACAATAAATAGACAATAATTCCAGGTGTGACAGAGCAAGTACCATGTTTTATACTTTCAAACGTGGAGGGAATACCTAGTACCACTCTATCATGGGATGGGGCCCCATACGAAGCGCCTTTTTTTCCGACATAAAAAAATATTGCCTCAATGCTCCAGATTCAACTCCACCAATGAGTGCAGATAACTACGGGCACATAGTGAGTGCAAGCAGAACAGGTGTAGTGCACGTAGTGAGAGCAAGCAGAACAGGTGTAGTGCACGTAGTGAGCGCAAGCAGAACAGGTGTAGTGCACGTAGTGAGAGCAAGCGGAGCAGGTGTAGTGCACGTAGTGAGAGCAAGCAGAACAGGTGTAGTGCACGTAGTGAGTGCAATCAGAGCAGGTGTAGTGCACGTAGTGAGAGCAATCAGAGCAGGTGTAGTGCACGTAGTGAGCGCAAGCAGAACAGGTGTAGTGCACGTAGTGAGAGCAAGCGGAGCAGGTGTAGTGCACGTAGTGAGTGCAAGCGGAGCAGGTGTAGTGCACGTAGTGAGTGCAATCAGAGCAGGTGTAGTGCACGTAGTGAGAGCAAGCAGAACAGGTGTAGTGCACGTAGTGAGTGCAATCAGAGCAGGTGTAGTGCACGTAGTGAGAGCAAGCGGAGCAGGTGTAGTGCACGTAGTGAGTGCAAGCAGAACAGGTGTAGTGCACGTAGTGAGTGCAATCAGAGCAGGTGTAGTGCACATAGTGAGAGCAAGCGGAGCAGGTGTAGTGCACGTAGTGAGTGCAAGCGGAGCAGGTGTAGCGCACGTAGTGAGTGCAAGCGGAGCAGGTGTAGCGCACGTAGTGAGAGCAAGCGGAGCAGGTGTAGCGCACGTAGTGAGTGCAAGCGGA
This sequence comes from Cordylochernes scorpioides, assembly GCA_030710605.1. NCBI lineage: Eukaryota > Metazoa > Arthropoda > Arachnida > Pseudoscorpiones > Chernetidae > Cordylochernes > Cordylochernes scorpioides. The sequence goes on from CP092867.1 coordinate 128,431,644, forward strand.
GCAGGTGTAGCGCACGCAGTGAGTGCAAGGAGAACATGTGTAGAGCACGTAGTGAGTGCAAGCAGAGCAGGTGTAGCGCACGTAGTGAGTGCAAGGATAACATGTGTAGTGCACGTAGTGAGTGCAAGCGGAGCAGGTGTAGTGCACGTAGTGAGTGCAAGCGGAGCAGGTGTAGCGCACGTAGTGAGAGCAAGCGGAGCAGGTGTAGTGCACGTAGTGAGTGCAAGCGGAGCAGGTGTAGCGCACGTAGTGAGAGCAAGCGGAGCAGGTGTAGTGCATGTAGTGAGTGCAAGCGGAGCAGGTGTAGCGCACGTAGTGAGTGCAAGGATAACATGTGTAGAGCACGTAGTGAGTGCAAGCAGAGCAGGTGTAGCGCACGTAGTGAGTGCAAGGATAACAGGTGTAGCGCACGTAGTGAGTGCAAGGAAAACAGGTGTAGCGCACGTAGTGAGTGCAAGCGGAGCAGGTGTAGCGCACGTAGTGAGTGCAAGCGGAGCAGGTGTAGCGCACGTAGTGAGAGCAAGCGGAGCAGGTGTAGCGCACGTAGTGAGTGCAAGCGGAGCAGGTGTAGCACACGTAGTGAGTGCAAGGAGAACATGTGTAGAGCACGTAGTGAGTGCAAGCAGAGCAGGTGTAGCGCACGTAGTGAGTGCAAGGATAACATGTGTAGTGCACGTAGTGAGTGCAAGCGGAGCAGGTGTAGTGCACGTAGTGAGTGCAAGCGGAGCAGGTGTAGCGCACGTAGTGAGTGCAAGGAGAACATGTGTAGAGCACGTAGTGAGTGCAAGCAGAGCAGGTGTAGCGCACGTAGTGAGTGCAAGGATAACAGGTGTAGCGCACGTAGTGAGTGCAAGGAAAACAGGTGTAGCGCACGTAGTGAGTGCAAGCAGAGCAGGTGTAGTGCACATAGTGAGTGCAAGGAGAGCAGGTGTAGTGCACGTAATGAGTGCAAGGATAACAGGTGTAGAGCACGTAGTGAGTGCAAGCAGAGCAGGTGTAGTGCTCGTAATGAGTGCAAGCAGAGCAGGTGTAGTGAACCTACAATAGAAGCAGTTCAACCTCCCTCCCCCCGAGAATTGTGGCCTGTGACAAAAACTGTGTGCAGATAACCACTCGCCCGTGACATCACACCACCCAAATAATCTAGAGTAAGCTGCTGCACGAAAGATTTTCTATTCTTAACGCCAATCAATACCTCTCCGGTCGATCCTCCAAGAGGCTGCTGCTGCTGGGCTAGAGAGAAATGGAGACCATCAACACCGGAATATGGAAGAATCAATAGACACAACTACTCCGCTAAACACAACTATCTCAATATAAAGTAGCTGCCGTCAGACGCCTCAATAAATCAATAGAAACTTCATATTGATCTCTTATTTGGAAGTTTATATATTGTTTTGTTTACATCGATTTTTTTTTTTAAATACGGAGATATAATACTTCAATATCATTATTACAATTATTCAAAAGAAAAAAGTCAGTTTCCATAAATGGCATATAAAGGGACTAAGTACATCAGATTTTACAATTCGTCTCAGAAAAAAAACAATTAGGTTTGGGACTATGGTACCCATATACATTTCTTCATCATACTTAACATTAATTTTATAAAGATGTGTAAAATATGCTACTTTATTTTTAAAATTTAAATCTCTGAAGACCTTGCTGGCTTGAAATGATGTTCTTCCAACTTTCTTCATCCTGCGACATTCTAAAATAAATGTAGAAGTTGTTGACATGTGGTTGATGTATTGACTGTAGGTCTTACGCCGTTGGTTGGGCAGCAAGCTTGCTGAAGTCAGGTACGTGCCTTCCAGTCTATAGTCTAGTCCAGTCCAGTCTAGTTCAGTCTACAAAATATGTCCAGGGTAGCCTAGTGGACATGGCATCTGCCCGGTAAGCGGAACACTGTGGGTTCGATTCCCATCCCTGGACACTTTTATTTTTCCGTTTATCATTACTCTTCACAATTCATCCTTTCATACCTCATCCCTAAGGTTAGAAATGATCGTTATTTCTTCTTGAAATAAATTTTGATATTTCGTTCAAAAGAAACACATGCGGGATAATTTTCAAATGTCGTTTTACAATCACAAGCCGCATTATATTATATTGTATAGCCGTCGTATATTAGCGACGAAGTATTGCTTCCAACTATGAACTAAGTTTCCTTTGTTATATAACCTTACACTGTTATTCAAATCGGTGTTCTATGAAAACTATTTACAAGGATTAGAGAGACCTACAGACAATTAGATATGTTAACCCCCCTCTTTATTTCTCGTTAGATATGTAAAAAACGCATTAAGCACAGTGAGGAAATGCAAAAGATTATTTTTATGCGTGTGAATCAAATCTATGTAGGTACAATTGGAACCAATATGAACAATACATAATTGCTATATCACACGAACAAATGCTATGCTTTCTATAAAATGCATACTTAATTTACTTAGTTTGGATTTTGTCTTATCCTTATTTCTAAATCAAAGAGGAATCCTCAAGTTATTTAGTAATAGAGTTATATGCTTCAATCAATCACCATTATAGGTACCTTATCCATAGTGTTTGTGACTTTGCTACATTCAAGAGATCCTCAGAGCATATTCTCTAACGTGATGACTGAAAACATATAATGACACTCGCAATGCGCGTGTGGTTGTATTCCCTTATAATAATTATTATTTTTTTTATTTTTTTGCTTATCTCTAGTACACGTGATACAGGCCATGATAATCATGGTGGGTAGAGGTTGACGACTGCTTTTTACTTTAAGTGCACCATATGTCTACACATGTGAAAAGTAGTTCGACTTTGCACTTACAAATGTGCCAGAGCCCCGTTTGGTTACTTGTAGGGTTGGACTTTTTCAAGAATCGGGGGTCATTGAAGCATTTTTTTTTTTTATCGGAAAAAAAGTGCCCAATGCGGGAATCGAACCCGGGTCGTAGCGGTCGAAAACCAACGGTTTAGACTATCCTTCCACCGACCCCCAACTATAATTACTCTTGTTGTTTAGAGCGCGGTGAGAGATCTTACATTCGCTCAGTATGTCGAAGGCTGGCGGGGAGACGCCATCAAATTTGTGTGAAACGCGCAGATTACGCCACAGATTAATGTCATTAGAGTAGGAGGTGCTTACGACAGTTGCGTAACGCAGGCAAGGGGTGGATCAGGTTTTGTAATTGAACATTCTTAATCCAACACCAGCCCAAGTATACACTATATATAAAATGTACAAACAGCTGGTGTATACGTCTCCTTGATTTTCATTAGCTATAAGACAATATTTTATTTTCCATTTGAGAATCAACCTCTCTTCTTCCGTACAGTTAATGGCTTGAGACCCATGAAAAAGTTTATTTTTCTAATCAGATCATCTAACCAGCTAACTAGACAATCCTAGTAATTGCTAAATCTCGTCAAAAAGTCAAGCAGTACACAAGTTTTTTCCAAATGTTAGGCGGGCGTCAGATTCTGGATCAATTCCCCCCGGGACAAGTACCATGGCAGACAACTAAGGCTGTTGATGTTTAGAATAGTTTACAGTGAATAAAAAGTCGCAAAACAGCACTTCGTAAAATACTCTCGGAGTTGAATGAAAGAATCCCGACAACAGTGAGTTTTTTAAAGAGGTCGATCTATCTCCAAAGAGAGAGAGATACATAATTAGATCGTTAGTTCGCTGAAGAGATATAAGGACACTACCCCTGAATTCCAGATGTCACAGTCTGATAATTCAAGTCCATACTACAGTATCTCAAGTTCAACACTATTTTAATATTAAAATGTTAAAACTT